>OZ038453.1:11969198-12233198 GCA_964036195.1 Sphaerolaimus hirsutus | reverse complement strand
ATATTAGTCTACAGAACCTTATAAATGGCGGTTTTTGTTGCATTTTTCGACGTCTGCGTACGTTTCAGACGACAATTTCGATTTTCGAAGACAATGTTTTTACATTTATATTTTATATTATGTTTTACACTTTATTTTTAAAATATCTTACACTTTTAGTTTAGGTACACAAAATTTGAAAAATGTACTTACCTATGTTTACATTTACATTTTCCAAAAACTCTAGTATAGTATCTTAACAACTCAGCTCTTTACACACTCCTTTGAATAACTACGATTTTCGGAATGTCATGCCTAGAGATGAAAAAAACGACCATTTAACGACCCAGTTTAAAAAGGTTTTTTGAATCAAAAACGTTTCTTTCTTCAAAACTGTTTTTATCTTCATAAATTCTCAAATATGGTCTAAAGTCAACTCAACATAGGTACACTCCAGGAAAAAGTCATCATGTTCCCGATCAGGAAAGAAACATTGAACCCTGTTTGTTAGTGTGTGACAACTGCTGGGGCATACATGGCGAGAATTCTTGTAGGTGAAGGTACCTTTGTTCCACATGTCGGTTTTTAGATTTCTGGATGCATTGCTGCTCATTCGATGACCCCCCAAAGGAAGGTGAATGAACAAATGAATGCTTTTACACTGAAAATTGGTAAAAACCCATGAATAGAATCACAAAAATTATGTGTATGTGAAAATACACACTTGCAAAAACATTATGCATAAAAATATTGGCTGCCGGTCTTGATGCTTGCATTTAAAAAAATTGTTTTGTTTAAAAACCATAAAAAACGCCAACCATCCCTAGTCATGCCATACAAAATAAGCATCCAAAGTCATTTTATCCCCCATCTAACCTACAGAGGTGACTAATTTCTGCATGTTATCCACTTGTATTTCAACCTTTGGCTCAATTGTATTTTCCACTGGCTCCTCCTCTTGGTCTGAAAAATGTGAAATTTTCACAATCTGTCCCCCATTTGAATCAAATTGATAGATAAGGTGCCAATCCCAGACCCTGTAAAATGCCCTGTCAAGTGTCAAATGTCATGCAAAGTGTCAAAAGTCATGTAAAATCCCCTGCAAAATGGCCACCGAGTTTCCGTTTTGCAGGGCATTTTACATGACTTTTGACACTTTGCATGTCATTTGACATTTGACAGGGCATTTTACAGGGTCTAGGACTGCCCCCATAAAATTACCTAGTGCACCCACATTGCCCAAATTTGCATCCTTGAACACTGTGTTCGATCGAATTGCTCAGTTGAATTGTATAAAAGTTGTATTAACAAATTTTTTTCTTCAAAAAAGAACATACCGAATATCTTGTTTTTGCTACCAGCTGAAGGGGTACTCTGTCTACTGGACGTTTGTGGCTTTTTACTTGTGATGATTTTGGTTTTTGCTGATGACACTTTTGATATTGTAACTTTCTGGCCCTGCTGCTTTTTTTGTGCTATCCTCTTCTTTTTCTCTTCAATTTTCCCCTTTTCTCTGAAAAAAATCGCCACGATGACGATCGTCTATGAATAGCACAAGATCTTTCAAAATAATTTAAAAATCAATTGTAAAAGTTTGCACACCATTTCATTTAACAATTACAAACATAACTTTTCCTTTTTGACTGTGGTCAAAACGATATTTGAACGCAAACGCAAAAGCAAACGATTTGGATATGAAAAAATATGATTTGGATATGAGAACATAATATTTGGATACACAATTGACACTTTGGGACTGCCTGTGGTGCAAGTGGTAAAGTCAAGTTAAAAGTTAAGACCAAAGGCAAGAGTCAAGGGTAAAGTACTTAACAACTTGCTGAACTGGCATCTTGACCTCTATGAAACGTGGTGAAAAAAAGCATGAAACAAAAAGAGAAACAAAGTGGTATCATTTCCAATTTCACTCACACTTGTTTCACCTCTGGCTCAATGACAACCGGCACCTCAAAACGCACTGGCTCTTGATTACGATTTTTCTGATTTTCCACTCCCATTTCTTCAGTGTGTTCATTTTCTAGTTCTATTACTTGGTGTTGCATCTGTAGCACCTGCTTTTCTTCAGTCATGGTGATAGTTGTTTCTGGTTCTTTGCTTTTTTCTTGGTTGTCTGCGTGCATTTTGAAAAGGGTCTTTAAACTTATACAAGTGCAAAATTATATACATGTTGGGTTTTTCCAACTTATTTTCATTTGCCTATGTTGTTGAGTGGTACATTTAAAAATGTGTTTTGCAAAGCTTATGCACACAATCAGGGTTGGTTTTATAAAAATTCATTTTAGTAAAATTGTATAAAAATTGTATAAAAATTTTATTTTATTTTTATTTTATTCTTGTTTCATTTTATTTTATTTTATTTTATTCCCAAAAGTCATTAATAAAATAAAATGACACATTTTACTAAAATTTTACAAAAATTTTACAAAAATTTTACAAAAAATCAGAAACATGCATGCAAGGCCAGAAAAATGTTATAATTAGACCTATACATGAAAAACCTGTGAAAAATTTTTCCCTTTCTTTTCAAAAGTTGCATGCAGTATGTATTGTTAGCTAGCTGCAAGTGTAAAGTTACAATTATTGATAAGAATGGTTTGCATTTTCAGTAGAAGGACTACTGGAGTGTGCTTGGCATATTTGTAAAATGTCATGTAAAGTGTCAATTGTCATGACAAATGTAAAGTAAAGTATCAATTGTCATGCAAAATGTCAAGTGTCATGTAAAATTTCAAGCACAGTGGCAATTGTCATTACAAATGTCATGCAAAGTGTAAATTGTGTATCAAAATCTTGTGTTTTTGTATCCATAGTATGTTTTATATCCAAATCTTATGTTTTTGTATCCAAATGTTCACATAAGATTTGGAGTCAACAACAACATAATTTGGATACAAAACATAAGATTTTGAAATAAAACATGAGATTTGAACACAATTTGCTTGACAATTGATACTTTAATTTTTACATGTCATGACAATTTACACTTTACTTTACATTTGTCATGACAATTGACACTCTGCATGACATTTTACATGAGATTTGACACTTTACAATGCTTGGGACTGCCCCCAGATCCATGAAAAAACAAGTAGAGACTCAAGCAATGAGACAAAATTTTACAAAAAATATGAATTTTTATACAATTTTACAAAAATACGAATTTTTATACAATTTTACAAAAATTTTACAAAAATTCGAATTTTTATACAATTTTTATTTTTATTCTTAAATTTTCCATTTTATTTTATTTTATTTTATTCTTGAATATTCCATTTTATTTTTATTTTATTTTTATTTTTTTCTGAGATTTTGCCAACCCTGCACACAATAATTCATATGTAAAAAAATAAGAAAGGTCGATATTTTAAGCAATACATTTTTTGCAGGTGCCCTTTAAATAATGAAATGCCCTTGAAAATGCACCCAATCTTGGTGCTCAATCCCACCAAAATCAACACTATGAATGCAGCTCCTGCACAATAATGTCAGCCTGAATATCCTACACAGAAATGCATTAGATAGCTTCTAGCTTAAAATTTAGATTCCTAGATCCTTGCTCACCTTGGCTCAATAAAAACTGATTGTGATTTGATTCTAGATCAGTATGCTGCTCAGATTCAAATGCAGAGTCACCTAATGCCTGATCATTTTTAATTACTTCTCCATTTGGCTCCAATTCAAAATTGTAATTTTGTTCAGCACTGCCCCCTGGCTCTAAGTTTCCACTTTGATTCATTTCTGCAGATTGTTTCTTCTCTCGATTACCAGCTGTGGTTTAAAATAACCATGATAATTATTTGATTTACAAATAAGCAATAGCAAATCATTACCTTTTTCACTTGAACTGTTCCTGGATGTTGGTGTATTTTGCTGCATGGTAGTGTAAGTTTACTGGGGTAAAAATACCTTGATACTTTTTTGGTAACTTCTTTCTACCTTTACTTTTTACTTTTTGATACTTTTACTTTTACTTTTTTGATACTTTTCTCGGACAAATCCACTGGGGAAGTATTATTTCATCAGACACTTTTGAGTGTGGGATTATTCAAGTTGAGGAATTATTTTTTGTCAAAATTTTCAAACATGTTTCTATCAATTCATTCTGCAAAACATGTTTTCTTAACACAATAACATGCCAGTTGTCTTCAAATTGAACATAACAAATTGGTCATATGCCTTAAGGGGAGAACTTTTCGAGGTGGATTTATTCAAGCAAATATTGTACGAATTATAATGCATTGAAAATAAGCAGTCACTGGGAATCTCAATGCACAGCAATTCATACATTTGATTCATTCGCAACAAAAGTGAGGTAAACATTTATAAATTTACCTCAGATTTCTCAACCCTTCTGTCAGATTGCACCCTCTTCCTAAGTTTACGCCGCCTTGTCTTTATCAGCTTTTGTTTATCTTCACATGCAGAACTATATTCAATGGAGTCTCTGAGTTGGGCATCTGACTGCAAAAAAAGTTTTTGCACACATTGCAAGCATTTATTAAGAATTTTATTCAACACATTGCCAAATTGATACTCGCCACAACTTTGAAAATGGTACATTGTTTAAGTTTTTTTTATCAAACAAGAGCGCACTCGTGCATAATTTCAACAGAAATGTCACCATTCGGTTTTACCTTTATGTGGGCTACGGACGAGCTTTTGTAAACCCTGTCGCGTTTCACATCAAGTTTTGGTTTTTGCTTCACGATATCAGTTTGATCACAACCTTGTCCTGTGGTGTCCCTGTGTGTGATGTAGTGAGTAAAAATTGGAAAAGCCACTACTGCAAAAAAAATGTCGTGAAGCCGCGTGGAAGCGGCATTTGTCAAGCGGCCTTTTACACGCTTCCTCACGCTTCACGAGATTTGAGGTAAAGTGTCTTCCACACTGCCAACATTCATAGCAGTCCACAAAGCAAAATAGATATACACTACCGTGCAGAATAGTTGAGACTTTTCATACATAGAGAAACAGTAGGCCGCGGGTCCACCGCACTTTTTTGCTTCCCAATTTCTTGTCCCTTGCCCAATTTTGATGCCGTTTGAGTATGTTGGGGTTTGATGCTGGGACTACTACGGAAAATTTTTGTTTTCTCAAATAATCCCCCAGGCCCGAGATAAGGGGCGTCTATAAAAAGATGGTCAATAAATTTACAAAAAATAGGCAATCTGGATGAGTGTGTTTGAAGCTTAATAACTCGACCATTTCTGGGCTGATTTGAATCATTCAACACTTAAAATTATCAAGACAACATGCATCTTCTAGTTTTGTGGTCGGTTTAGTGATGTCTGAACTACGTATGTCAATTTAACCCAGTTTTTGAACATAAAAAAATAATTTTTTTGAACATGCTATCATATACTTTAGACAACGAGGATTCATTTAAAGCAAAAATGAGTTCAATATCTCTTTCCAATCAAAAGTTATGGCACTTCAAAGTTTTCAATGGTGTCTAAATATTTTATGCTTATTTTACTGGAGTTTGCAGCATCAAAATTTTGTTATCAAACAGTCTTTAACATTCTTTAGACAGAGAGAATTAATATGACAAAAACGTTTTACAATATCTCTTTCCAATCAAAAGTTATAGCACTTACAAACTTCCATCTTCATTCCATACAAAATAATTGCACATTACTCATTCACAGTTGGGCCAACTTTTCTCCCTAATAGAGCAAAGCCATAACCTCAAATTTACACACCAAATAGCCCCACTCAGTTGTATGCCTACCCCCAATTCTGAGTTGCTGGCAATGGATGCAACACTGCAGCAAAAATAAATAAATGCCACATTTCCATATATGCATTGCCATATGCTGTCCATGCTTAGAATGTTTCTTGCTGCACACAGAGCTCAGCAATGCAGGCAAGCAGTTCCCATGGTAAAATTCAATTTTGGCAGCTGCAGATTCAATTTTTACGGTTGGATTAGTGATATCCAAATTCAGTATGCTGATTTGACGCGGTTTTTGAACATGTCAAAAAATCATAATAATAATTTTTGAAGACAGTTTTTTTGAACATGCTGTCATATACCGTAGACAAAAAGAATAAATCTGGCCCAAAAATGATTTCAATATCTCTTTCCAGTCAAAAGTTACAGCACTTCAAACTTCACCACCAAACCAAAAATATAAATTATCACATGAAGAACAAAGCATGCAAATTCAAAATTCTACATCTCGGCTTTTTCTCAGCCGATTTTCACCTATGAATGCTTAAAATAATAATAAAGCCGGAATTACAGCTCAGCAGCGTTTGACGTGACATGATGACGTCGTAAAATTGATTACATCAAAATAGACAAAGGTACAGCATTGAAATTTCAGAATTAGATTGTTCTAGTTATTGTGTGTAATGTCCCAAAAAAATTATCAAATAATCATTATTTATGTAGTTATAAATTTTTAGGCAAAATTTTTTGGTGACGTAAAATGTTTGACGTGAAATGTTGATGTAGAATGTGTAAATTTTGACGTAAAATTAATAACTTATTTAATAATAATTATTTTCTTAATTTTTTTTAGGACATAACACACAATTACTAGAACTATCAAATTCTGAAATTTCAACGCTGCACCTATGTCTATTTTGATGTTATCAATTTTAGGACGTCATCATTTCACATCAAACGCCACTGAGATGTAATTTTGGCTTAATGACCTGCAGATTTCATTTTTTTGTTCCGATTATCTGTATGCACTGTTCTGCATGCGGTTATTTTATGAGTGTGAGGCGGAAGTTCAAAGTGCTATAACTTTTGATTGGAAGGAGATATTGAAATATTTTTTGCGCCAGATTTATCCTTTTTGTCTAAAGTATATGATAGCGTGTTCAAAAACCTATTTTTTATGTTCCAAATCCAGGTCAAATCAGCATACAGAATTTAGACATCATAAATCCGTCTACAAAAATAGAATCTGCAGGTTGTCCTGATCATTTTAAGTGTTGAACAATCTGAATCGGCCCAGAAATGGCTCAGTTATTAAGCTTCAAAGTCAATGTGCAGATCATCCGTGCAAAATGACCACTTTTTTATAGACCCCCCTTATCTCGGCACTTATTTGATCTGGGGGATTATTCGAGCAAACCAAAACAGTTTGTCATAGCCCAGACCTCAAACCTCAACATACTTGAAGGGAATCAAAATCGGCCAATGTACAACAGAATGGGACACATGAATGTATGTGTATGTGAGATCGCAAAAAATTAAACTTACTTAGTTAACAACCTAATAATATGCATGTGAAATTGCGCGCATCCGCGCAAAAAATTGCAAAATACCTAGTGCTTGGTACTAAAAATTTTGGCTGCCATTAAAAAAACGGTTTCGATGCTTGCGTTTTAAAACAAACAAACAATGTTTTCAAAAAAAAAACGTTTGAAAACACGCCGGCCATCCCTAGTATTTATGTACTTCAAATAGAAACTGTGTGACTAGCTTGTGTGGCGCCAATATTTGAAAATTGTGGGGAAAAAATTGGTCATGCTTGAATGATTAAAAAAGCACTGTTGTCTTGTGCTTTAAAAAGTCTCTTTTAAAAAGTCCTCGAAAATAGCGCTGACCATCCCTACTCAATACAATTAAACTTGTCGGTATTACTAGATTGCCAAATTGTTTGTGAAAATCTCACCCATTCTCTTTTTCATTGCTATTTTCAGTCATATTTTCACCTTCTTGCTCTTTCAAAAAGGCTCTATACATTTTTTGTCCTTCACTAGATTCGGGGTTGGACAGAGGGGGCGTCTGAAAATTCAGGTTTGGCTCACTGCGCTTGGGATTAATTACAGACCTGCTACTGTCCAAAGAGTTTTTTGAGGATGTTTGCCTGTGAGTGGTGGTTTTCAGTTTGAAATATTTTTATTGAAATAAATATTGAATAAACAAAACCCGGTTTTCAAAGTTAGATGGGATAGAGTGTAGTGCATAAGCTTTATCAAATGACCGGTACCACATATCCTTGAATAAGTTCAATCTACTTGAATCATCACCTTGAAAAACTCCCCTGTTAGCTGGGTGGGGAAAAAAACCAACAGAAAAAGGGCGCCAGGCGCCAAGGGCGCCTTGTTACCATTCGGAAAGTGGGCGCCACAAAAAGAGGGCGCCAAGCGCCAAAGGCGCCATGGCGCCTTTCAGAATGCGGGCGCCACAGAAATGGCGCAATAGCGCGGCGCCCTTTGGCGCCCTCAAATGGCGCTAGCGCCATGGCGCCATTCCATCACTAGTTTGAACACTGCTTTCACTGCTTGAATTATAGAATTTATATCCCTACAAATCTGTTGTGTTACCTTTTACACCTAGTATTTTTCTGTTGTAGTTTTTTGGATTCATCAAAAATACCTGTTGTGAAGATTGTATCTCAAAAGTGCCGAATTATTCAGAGACACAGGTATAGATGGTGATAAATGTGATCCAGAGTTGACACTGGGAGTTTCACTGTATGATTTAAACTGATTCCGAATGGCAGGTGTCTTCTCTTTAGAGCCAAAATGTATTATCTGTGCCAAGTCTAGGTGTTGATGTTTTCTGTTCAGTAGATGTTTGGTGCGCTTTTTCCACAGATGCTCAAAGTATGAAGCCTGAATTAGGGAAAAGTTGTGTATCACTGCATGTGCACGCATGCATGTGATTTATGAATGATGCAGGAAAAAATACAAATATTATGAATCGTTCAGTACAAGTACATTAACAGACTGGGTGTTGACTGGATAGGATGTATCATCAAAATTTATTTTTTCAAATACTTTCACATTTGTTTTGTTTGGTTTCCTTTCCTATGCATGATTGTTTTCCTTAAAAAGTTATGCCATCTATGTCCACCTTGGGACATGAACAAACTTGCACAGTTTTGCTACATGTATCTACATGTTACATCACTGCTTTGTATCTCTGTATCAAGTTGTATATTCACATGCAAAGATATTTCATTGAACTGATACAACATAAATAAATATCTACACATCATGTTTATCTAACTTACCTGCATGCACACTGCCAGTTGCTTACTTCTGATCTGGATATCATAATTAGGAGAGTGTTCATTAGTTGGTTTGATGTTAGAGTTTGCTGCAGTCAGGAGGCTTGATTTCTGTTGATTAAAACTGAGCTGCCTTGGTGTGGCTTCCATGCTATTTTGAATATGTCATATGTTATGCTCAGTTGAGTATTTATAAATATTTATTATTGTGACATATTTCAACCTGCAAGGGGCAAAAAATTGAGGGGAAAAATTGGATTTGTGTGGCTTGTATGTGAATGAGTATGTTTGTGCATTTTGAGAGAATTTACCACGATGGCTACTACCATTAATTTGAGTGTTACTACTACTGCTACTATTTACATAGCCAGATAACTACAACTGTGGGGTACAATTAGCATTCATCAGTCTGAATGTTTGTGAATTAAATATACAATTAACACACGTCACACACATCAAAATTATCAAAATTCGTCATTGATTGAACCTTTGTTGGAGGTTCATCATGTGCTAAATTGCTGTGCTTGTGTTCCATCAGCACATTGGACGAATTGGTAAATAAGCACAAATAAATTATTTATGAATGTCTACATAATTCCACACCCACAGTTGAATTGAAACTACACAGTCTATGTAACTATAACTCATTTGAAGGAAAACATGCTGATCACACATAAATATTAGTAAAACACTTCAACATAAAAAATGGTGTTTACACCACAGACAGATTAAGGCTAGATTTTTTGTGCCCAGAACTGCTAATGGTGCCACATGAGCGTTTTTGGCCTTGATTTCAGTTATGAATTTGTCAAATTATTTATTTATCAATTTCAAATAGCTATTGAACTTTTGTTTCATGCTGCCATGATTTTAATGTCATTTTCCACTTGCTAAGAGCTTTCTGACTCAGCAGGCGCATGAACGCATGAGACACCTGTACATTATTGCTATAGCAACCACAACCTGTTTATTGAACTGTAATTTGTGGTTGAAATGCACATGCATGATATCCTGAGTTCTGAAACAAAGTACCGTATATCCTAAAATAGGACCCCCCTTGAATAACACCGCCCCTTGAATAACTCCCCCTGTTGGACATGTGAGGATCAAATACCCCCTTGAATAACTCCCTCTCTATATATTTGATATGTGTAACCACAATATATATTTCAATGATTCTGATGCCAATGAACATGAATTTTAGCATGAATACTTTCTTTTTGTTGTTGTTAAACCGTTAAATACCTGGATTATATGGGTTGGGTTGACGGAATGCACTCATATGTACAATTAATAAAGTACAATGTCTGAGAAAAAATGACACTTCTCCTTGAATAACACCCCCCTTGAATAACCTCCCCTCAAAAACTTCTGACGAAAAAATAGCTTCCCTGGGATCTTATTCTAGGATATACTGTATACTCGGCCGACCGACGTTTTCCGAATGGAACACTCCATCATGACGTCATCATCTATAAAAAATTTTTTTTTCAAAATAAAGAAAATGCGATTTCAGGCACAAAACATACGTTGGTTGTATCGACTCCGTTTTTCCTGTTTGTCAACGATGATGGTTTTAAAAAGACATTCGTTGACAAATGAAGCTTTGAATTTACTTTTAAACAGTAAAAAATGGGGGAATGATGTGTCGGGAAGCGGGCTGGATGCGCGTGAAGCGGCTCGCCTTCCACATGCTTACACACGCTTCACTAAAGTTTTGGTGAATTGTCTTCCACATGCTTCACCTAGCTTCACAAATATGTGAACACATGTCACGCCGCTGGGCGCTTCTACAAGCTTCACTCACATATATAAACACCTTCCCGGACAAGTTCACCACCCATTTTTTTATTTCACTTCGAATGGAATATCTCCATCCATGAGTGTGTTATAAAGCTAAAACTTTGTATAAAATAAGTTGTAAGACCCCTCTACTCCCCAACAATATGGGAGGTGCGGCGACCCACCCTGTAGTGAGTCGCTGCACCTCCCCCATTGTTGGGGAGTAGAGGGGTCTTACAACTTTATATAGTCAAAGTTTCAGCTTTATTACACCCCCATGAACGAAGATATTGCATTCGAGGTGAAAAAAATGGGTGGTGAACTTGTCCGGGAAGGTGTTTACATTTGGGTGCCAGCACCAGGTTAAGAAGCGTGAAGTGTCTTCACATAAAATTTCGTGAAGCGTCGGGAAGCGTCGTCGTGAAGACACTTCACAACGCTTCTCCTGCGTATCCAAACACCCATTTTTACTGTGATCCCTATACAATGACTGAATATACCTAGATGACACACGTGAAATGATACAGATGTTGATACAATGGCCCTACACACACTAGTTTTCACCGTGACCGATGTGAAAACTGAAATGGCGACATGGCGACATCCAGCCTACTCTTTTTGTATGCTATATGTGTTTTAGTTATCAAATTTTCAAATTTTAACTTTCATTAATTTAAATTCCAATTAAAATTATATAAAATCTTCAACCATGTTCATTAATTTGCATTTGAAAAAACTTCAGTTTTCACACAAAGTTACGGTGAAAACTAGTGTGTGTAGGCACAATGCAGTGACGTTTTCCTATGATGGAACAAAATTATTTGTTTCTTGTTTGATTTAAAATTTTGTGCTGGGTAAGGATTGAGTGTAAGGCTGAAATTTGGATTGGGACAGAAATCTTCCAAAATTTTGTCCACTGGGCTTAATTTAGAAAACTGATAAATCAGCTTTGGATGCATGTGATCTGAGTTTATTGGAATGGCGAGTCAAGTAACTGCTGCTTTTAACTTATTATTAAAACAGATTTAGGTACCTATTTGTGAAATTTCTGCTTGAATAAGTATGTTGAAGCACAATACAATTGCAAACAATGAAAAAATTTCTTGTGCAAGTAGTAAAATAGCAGAAACACAGCGGTAATTTTTGAATCAATGTTCAAAGGTACCTTTAGTCTGTGAGACACAAACTAATAAATTTTATGAGGTTGCCTTGGATATTTAGTGTTCAGTTATGTACTTTATTATTGTATTCTTATGCTGTGTATTATGGTTGGAGAGAAAATTGCACTTTTTCACTTCATTTCAAAATGTCATGATGGGGTACCGATAATATAATGAGTAATTAAATGCACTTGAGTCAATTTGCTTTAATCATTCGCAATTCACCGATGTAAAGAAATGGATCTAGAAAGTGTATTTAAGTCAGTGGACATATTGTTATACAAAATCGGAAAGTTAGATCACCTAATCATACAGTACGAATTATTATACCTACCTAAAGATAGCAAAAAAATAGAAAAAAGTGTTGTCGCCGCATCTGCACTCCCAACTTTTTAGTGTTACCTATTTTTTTAATTTTTTTTATGCTAAAGGAGTAACACCACAGAATGGATTGAATGCGACAGCAATGTTTGCCTGTCAAATATTTAGCTTTCCAGGGACTCAAAAAACATTAAATAGGTAACTAAAATTCAGTATGAATATTGCAAAAGTTGAATAAAACTGTACATTATGAACTCACACTTATTTGATTATTTTTGTGAATCAACTTTATATCATGAATAATGATATGTGAAATCAATATCAATTGTGGAATGACTTTGTCATCAATGCAATTTATTATTCACTGATCTTTGCTGGAATCATTCCACAAATGGTTGAATATGGTGTGTGCAAAGCAGAGATATGTTTTTAAAATTTGGTGATTTTGATTTGTGTGGATTTTTCCTGTAAAAATGAAGAGAATACGGACCTAATGCTGAAAAATACTGAGGAAAAACGTTTATAATGCATGAAGTTAAAAATGTAGGAAAGAAATTAACTAATAAATATAACATGGACAAATTTCACAGCCTGTTGACTGCTCTGTCAGGTTTTACAAATTTGAGAAAATATTTTTGTCAGTTTTTACTTAAAGATTTCTTGAGATCTAAATAAAATGTGTGTGTAGAGATCAGATCAGACATTGACTAAAATAAAGGTTATTCCTTGCATACAATTCAGGGAAAGAATGAAACCATCAATACAAGTACTGCGAAGGAAATCACAACAAAATGACATTGATTTTTGTGGTAAACTCCATAGGCAACATTTCTGCTTAGTTCAGACGATCCCGTTGTTTCATCACTGTTATTTTCATTATCACTTTCATCGATATTTTCAGTTTCACCACCCAGCGTTAATTTAGACTGCTCTTTGTTATCACCTTTAACTTTGGATATCTCCACTGAAATTTGTATAATACCTACATCATTCCTCACAAAAACTTACTTAAGCATAGAACATAAATTCATCACCTGGTGGGGGTGAAGACTGTGTGTCCCGTTTAACACCATAATTATCATTGATCACTGTCAGTGTTTTTATCACTTCATTCAGGTTTACCTGAATGGGATATATTTTTATTTTTGAATGTTTGTAGTTACAATTTTATTATTCAAATGAATTCAAAAAAGTTATACCATAGCTGATGCTAAGACAAAATTCCATGGTTATCAATATATACTGATAATAATTTGTTGAATTTTTTGAATGGATTCAAGGTAACAAAATGACACCACTTTTAACCATCAGTTTCTTATGATATAATTTGTGATAAATATTATACTGAAAATCCATTCTGCTGATATTTCTACATCATTTTTGAATAAACCAAAAACCAAAAACCAAAAACCAAATGACCAACCTTATCACCATCCTCAATAATAGCAAACCGCCTTTTCCTCTTTGAAGGCAACACCTTATTCCTGAGCCTTTCAAATAGAGCAACAATATTATTCAACTGATCTTGTGTTATCACATTCTGGTTGTCCAAAGAGTTTTTGATCACATCATCCATTACTGGCAATCTGTCTGTCACCATTTTTTGAAGATTCTGAAGATTTTCTCCCATTTTTTCTATTTGGTCTGAGGGAATTGCATTTTGGATGTCTTGAATGCTGACGTTTTCACCAAGACTACTGCTGAGGTCTGTCAACTTTGAGACTGTGGTGTCCAAAACTTTTGAGTCTAGTGGACTCTGCTCAGCTGCTAATACAGGCATTTGACCCAAGTATTTCACTGAAAATTTGCTGAGTTCCTTCACAAAATTGTTGGCCACTTCACTTGCTTGAATGTTATTATCCTGGGTTGTTTGTACCTTGGACATTGTGTCAATCAGAAGTGACAAGTCTGAACTTTCTCTTTTTGCCTGTTCCAAAAGTGAAGGGTCACAAGTTTCACATGGCTGATAATTCATAAGTTCAGCAATGGACCTCTGTTCCAAAAGTGTCTTCTTAATTTTGTCCAGATTTTCAGGCCCTATGACTTTGTGCAATTCTGATATCCCAACTTGGGCTAACTGTTGCAGTTGATTTGCAATGTTTCCCAAACCTAATTCTTGACTTTCATATTTGATTTGTGTGGGAGTCAATACTGGTGCCTCAATTTTGATCATTTCATCAGCAGGTTTATTGAGAAAAGTGGTTTTTAATTCCTCAAGATTACTTTTAAGTGCATCTTTTTGATCTGATGATAGTATCTCTGGCTTTTCCAACATTGTAATTGTCTGCTTTAGGTTGTTCATTTGATCATCAGTGAGTATTGTTTTTGATGTTGTGTCAATTTTTTCCTTGGCAAGTTTCAGTTGCTTTGTAACCAGCATTTTGCTTTCATCTGTGATTTCTCCAGTTGAGTCTGAGATCTCTTTGATCATCATTTCCAAAGGTTGTGGATTCAAAAGTTCAGAAGGCTCATTTTCATTTTCCTTGGCAAAAGTTTCCTCAACATTTTTTGTCGCATCTGATATTAAACTCTGAACTTCTTCCATTGTGCTTACTTTTGGCAGCTGAGCACCATCATCAGAACCAGTCCAAATATTTTTCACCCCATCAATGGCTTTCATAACATCGTCGATACTGACACTCTTGAGCTGTGTGTCTACTTCACGTTTATTTCTCCTTCCTGTTGTGCCATGTGAGGAAAGCTATAGTGTTTTTACAAACATTTTGGATTATGTGTGCAAAAAATAGGTAGATACCTGTCCACTGGCTGCAGTATTGCTTCAATTTGTCCAGTTTATTTTTGTGAAATGGAAATTCTGCCTTCACTGATTGACTTGGCAACATGCCACCGATCACTGGGCTAATTTCACTTAGAGGACCTGCATTTTGTGAAAAAAATTATGTGTGAATTGTCAATAAAATGCTACATACTGGCAAAAGTTTGGTGTGTGATCTATCAAGTAGAGTGAAGTGCATTCACTCATACTGACTGTTACACTACACAGCTGTATCACATTATTCTGCAGATAATTTTGGTTCCTCACTCAATTTCACAAATGTGTTCAGTGATTACAATCTATGACTTTATAGTGATAAAGCTCAGTTCATAGCAGATAATAAACACACTTTAGCTGTTGTATAGGTGGGGCCTTGATTGCAAATAGATATTCTTACTGACATTTTAATTATTTACATTTTAAAAAGCCAGAGTGATTTTTAACAAACTCACCACATAGTTGATTCAATTCTTTCTCTGGTAAAATCTGTATAATCTCTAAATTGTTTTTCATTGTACAATTGCAGTCAGATTTTGCTTTTTGCAATGATGCAATCAATTTTTGCAAAGCTGGTCTAGAAATTAATGATCTACCCTGCAATGGAGGTCGATTTTGGTATTTTGAGTTCAGAAAGCCAATCCAGTTTACCATTGCTTGACGGTCTGAAAAGGAGGCACAGATTTCCCAGATTTCTGGATTTGAACAATTACCAGTACATGTTCACAAAGACAAAGTTGAAAAAATCCAATACAGATACATATGAAGTTGCATAAGTACAATCCATTTGAATGCGCTCATAGGTCATTTATTTGTAAATCTTTTATTGGTAATTTTCATACTGGGAACATTTATTTGTCTTTGTCCCAATACTAAGCTGGAACTGGAGCTTGCAAATGTGCCAAATAAGATCTATATTAAGACACTATCATTTTTACATTCTCCAATGGTACAAAAAATACGTTTACCTTACATAAAAAATACGCGTTATACAAAAAAACGTTTACCTTACATGAAATAGCACAGTGAAGACATTGAACTTTTGAAACAATGTTGTATCCTAAAACATAATGTATCAGTGAACTTTTCTGATGTGCAAATTTGATTGTTTGGAAACTTGAAACAGCGAAACATCAAACATTTTCTACATTCTTTCTTTCTAATATTAACTCTTATTTTCACAAACCTTTTGTTGGGAAACTGGTATCAGAAGATGGCGTTTGCTTGTTCAAAATTTTCAGCCCATCCAGTGCAAATTTCACTTCCTTATAAGCTTCATTTACATTTGTTTCCTCTTGGTCATTGTCATCTTGAATGGAAAGTGATCTGAGTTTTAATTTTGCCTGCAGTTCCTCTAAACTTTGCACAGCTGTTGGCAACTTTCCAGAAATTGATTTTTCCACCACTTTATCATCCAGAGATCCTTTATTCTTCAGAGATTCCATTGTGATTGAGTCAACTAATGAATTGAAGTTCACTGTTTGCAGGGTTGATTTTATTGATGCAGGTGCCTGCATCTCACATTGTCTTGTGTTTGAAAAACAACAACTGAAAGTCAACAAATGAACCAACATCTTCAGCTAATTTGTATTGCAAATTGGGTGGCTCACTTGTCCCAACTTGATCACTTAAACTTTTTATGTCACTTTTCAATTTACTGACATCTGCAATGTTCATCTGACCCAATGCTGGGTTCTGTTTGTAGATTGACTGGAACTTTGTAATCACATTATCAAATGTTTCCAGGGAGCAGTCCCAGACCCTGTAAAATGCCCTGTAAAACATCAATGTAATGCAAAGTGGCTTAACTCATGGAAAATCCCCTGCAAAATGGCTAAAGTTCCATGACTTTTGACACTTTGCATGACATTAGACATTTTACAGGACATTTCACAGGGTCTGGGATTGGCACCTGCTCACCTGTTGGTAGTGCATTGCCTAAACTTGCCTGCGTCAGTAAAGGATTGAATTTTGGTACCCTGTGTATAAATGTTTGTGAAATATGAATATTTACTTTTGCATTTTGCAGCTGCAACGCGTTCTCAGCAAACGAGTTTGTCCTGAGCGATTTTACTGCTTCTGATGGTGGTTTTCCCTGGGATAGAAGCGTCTCAAACTTGTCCAATTCGATTTGTGTCTAAAAAGATACAAAAAATGTTTAATGGTAAAAAATCGTCAATCAATCAGTTGACTCAATCAATGGGGTATTTACCTCTCGCAAAGGCGCCAATGCCAAAAGTTTCTGCCCTTCGAGAATACTCTTTTGTCTGGTTTTGTAAAGAAATTGTCCCACAGTGTCTGTGGTACTCTGAAGACCGGCGACATTGACGTCACTTCCTGGATTTAGGACTATTATTTATAGGATTTCAAAACCAATTTAATTATTGTATTTTATTGATTATATTGTTTTTATGTCGATATCAAAATTTTGGGAACAGTATAAAAGACCAAATATTTGTAGGTATACTCGGCAGACATCACACTTAGTATGGAAACCTACCGTAATCCATGTGAATAATGAACCAAAAAGTATACAGTTTTTTCATCATTAAATTTCGTTTTCACATGGAACAAATAATTACGAAATTTATCACAAGATTTTATTCATAATATTATGGTAGGATTCGGCACATACTTTGCGGTCCGCCGAGTATACCAAAAGTAATTTTGATAATTTGAGATATAAAATATCGGGAGTTATTGGCATTGAAAATTGAATATCGATTCCATACGTTTTACATAATATACAATTTGTTTTTAGGATCCGGATCCAGACTTCATTTTGTTGGATCCAACCCAAAACCCAAATGATGAACATTTTAGTAACATTTATGTTTATGTCAATTCACTCATCAATATTCCCTCTGTGAATGAAGGTTTTGTCTGTCATTAAATTGCATTAGTTGTCTGGTTGGGATATGGTATTTTGTCTTAACGTGCGGTCTTAATGTATTCATTTGAGTCCATGCCATTTCGCATCTGAGCTATTTGCATTAAACATTTATAGTTCACATCAATAAATCCTCAGTTCACATCACATTTATGCAAAATTTCACGTCACATTTCTGCTCTACTTGGCATGAGGAAGTCCCACGGTACACATAGGTAAATATATATATTTGCTAATGCATCATTTGGCATCTAGCATTTAGTTTGCATAAATATGCACCAATTCACATCGACCCGGTGCCGGCCGGTACTCATCTAAACCCATTACTCATCCTGACCCTTTACCCATCTAATTCTATTCGTTACTCATATTAACCCTCCATAGATGGGTATCGGGTATCGGTAACGCGCCAGGTATTAGTAGCGGTGGGTCAAGGTTACCCATCTACTTGAGCCCATTACTCATATTTGGAGGGTGACGGGCCTTTATGGGCAATGGGAAAATTAGATGGCTACAGGGTCAGGATGAGTAATGGGTTTAGATGAGTAATAGGCCTCAGCCTTCACATCTTGCATTTGCAATATGTTTTGCAACAGGCGCGTGTGCTTCAATTTAATTGACTTCAACATCACACGCCTTTTTATAACGAAACATGACTCAGTTAATGTGTAAAGCAAACGCTGACTGTGTTTTATAAGGAAACACAACCATGTAATGAGTCAATATAAAATGCAAGTAGGAATGTAATTACATATGCAGTGCTTAAAAATGCTAGGTATATTTTAGCTTTAAAAATAGTTAAGTAGTGAAAAAGCACTTGAAATACACGTGCAACATAATAATACAGATAGGTGAGTAGTAATTAACTAATTAGTAAAAATGTAAAACATTAATAGGTCAGTGACTCATACACTCACTTTGATCGCTCTCCTCAAATGGGGTTTGTATATGCTGTGCTTCTTATATAAAACGAGGCTTATCCCTTAAACAGAATCCAGTCATAATGAAATGAACAAAAATTCAGGTTCACTTAGTCAACTGGTGTTGTAAATGCTACCATGCTAAATGGTTACCACGCAGTTACCATCTCACGGTATACTTTTTATTTATAATATACAAGATTCTACCTAAAGCACCCGGAAGCAGAGTTGTTAAAATACCAGTATTTTTGGAAAGTGTAAGTGTAAGTGTAAATACACTTTCCAAATTTTGAGTATGGATACCAAAAGTGTAAGGTATTTTAAAAATACCTAGGAAAGTGTAAAAAAAGTGTAAGTGTAAAAATTTTTTTTAGAAAGAGCTCTCAGTGAGCCGCTGGATGACTAGAATAGTGATAACATAGGGCTATATCGGCACTTTTACACAAGTACACACCAGAGTTGTTAAAATACCGGTATTTTTGGAAAGTGTAAGTGTGAGTGTAAATACACTTTCCAAATTTTGAGTATGGATACCAAAAGTGTAAGGTATATTAAAAATACCTACGAAGGTGTAAAAAAAGTGTAAGTGTAAAAAAGTTTTTAGAAAGAGCTCTCACTGTTGAGCATTAGAAAACTCCGCTGTTTTCACCTTTAGATCAATTTATTTGTCATGTTAATGCATTATTTCACATTTTACTGCCTTTTATGAAACATTTCAGACTGTAACAAATACTGTAGTGGTATGAAGTTCCCTAATAATAGGTCTTTTTCAGTGTTGATATTTTACTGATAAAGCAATGTGATACACACTGCTTAAATGCAAGAATGGACATACAGCAAATGTCAATGCAAAAGCCAGTTCAAAAGCTGGTGAATTTCAATTGATCGTGTCCTTTTTACAAAAGTATGATGAACAGTTATTGACCCTATTTTATGTATTCTCAAAAGCATAAAACAGGGCCATCTGAAAGAAAAAAATACACTTTCTGTACCCGGGTATTTTGCTCAGGAAAGTGTAAAAAAAGTGTATGGGTATTTTATGAAAGTGTAAGTGTAAGTGTAAATATAAATACCCATTTACCCGGGTATTTCGGGTAAGTGTAAGTACACTTTCGCAACTCTGCCCGGAAGGCAGATGACATCTGCTGCTTCACATTTGGGTTCAAACGGGATCCCAATGCCGAAACCCGGAAAATTTCGGGTTTAGCAGTCCCGATGCCGATCCCGAAACCTCAATCCCGATCCTGATCCCAAAAATCAAGTGCACTCGCGGCAATGTTGAAAAATCATATTATCAGTATATGTATATATGCTAAAACACTGCATGCATGTATGTTTCATGGGCTTGTATGTTTCATGTAGCACTCGCTGTTCGAATGCACACGGCAATATTGATGATTCCTTTTCAACATCATTGCGTGTGAACTTGAAAATGGTCCTGCATGCAATCTTAATTGAACTAAAATCGAGACGAAAACCAGTTGACATCCAGCGTGTGTAAATTCAATCTCTATCTGTTGGGCAGTCTGGGGCCAGTTCCGCAAGTGGAAAAGTTAAGAGTTAAAAGTTAAGAGTTGAGTAAAATGATAAATGATAAGTTATGAGTAGAGTTAAGAGTTAAGAGTTGAGTAAAACGACAAATGATTTTACTCAACTCTTAACTTTTAACTCTTAACTTTTCCACTTGCGGAACCGGCACCTGGTCACACTTGTCAGGTTCCTCGCATGATGATGCATGTCTTTTATGAGTGCATCCATTTCTATTCAAATCTTGAAGTGCCCATCCACATTTACACTTACCTTTCAGGTGCCTTCTTACAAAAATTTTGGGCTAGGGGCTGCCTAAGTCTACAAAGTGTGCAACTACCGTATTACCTCGAATTATTCCCCTTGAATAAACCCCCTCGAATTAACCCCCACCCCACAAAATGGGCTGGGGAAATAATAACCCCCCTCGAAATCCCCCCCTCCGGAATGCTGTACATCATGTATGCAATGTAGTTACATGATGTATTTATTGCGTGTGCACACGCTAAACTGCAGACTGTGTTCTGGTAAACTCATAAATCGGCTTTTAACGCATTTGAGTTTACTGGAATGAGTTATTCTTGATCCCCATCAACTGCAGTTGACGGACACCTCATTTCGGTAAACTCACATGCATTGAAAGCCAATTTATGAGTTTACCAGCACACAGTTTGCAGTTTAGCGTGTGTACCCCCATTACTGCTAATTTGCATTGCAGCTGCACATAGACTAGTTTGTGTAGCTGTCTACGTTTTTATGTCCAAATATATCCTGTTTGGAAACATTTATTAACTTTTTTGGCTACGCAAATGCCTACTGTTTACTACGATCCTTATGAAAATTTCTGACGAGATAATACACTCCCTCGAATAAGCCCCCCTCGTAAATATTAACCTCCCTCAAATTTTGCCGGCGAAATAATGAACTTCCATGGGGGTATTTCGAGGTAATAACTTTCAGACTATCAAAAATGTATGTGAACTAGTGATGGAAAAGCGCCAGAAAAAAGGGCGCCAGGCGCCAGTGGCGCCATGGCGCCATTCGGAAAGCGGGCGCCAAGCGCCAAGGGCGCCACAGAAAAAGGGCGCCAGGCGCCAAGGGCGCCATGGCGCCATACGACAAGTGGGTGCCAGGCGCCAAGGGCGCCACGGAAAGAGGGCGCCAAGCACCAAGGGCGCCATGGCGCCATTTGAAAAATTGGGCGCCAGGCGCTAATGGCGCCAGGAAAAATAAGTGCGTATACTCGGCAGACATGATACTCTACCAATAGATAATATTTATGTACGGTTTTTTTCAAAATCAAATATCTATGTCAAACTGAAATGTTTAAGGACCCATCTTTCACAAGAAAATTTAGAAAATAATAGATTCGTTTGTATGCTGTCCGACCATACTATTTTGAAGTAAATATGTCGCGTTTCTGGCGCCAGAAATATTCTATTTATCTTCAGCGGAACTTATCGCAGTCTTTTACACTGTTCTGCTAAACGTTTCTTATATGACCTTGACAGTCAGGAAAAATTTCGTACTTTCCATCAGAACGAGTTCGAGCGCGGCCGAACATTTCATTAGGTACGCACATTTTCGATTTTGTTTTTCACACCAGAACGAGTTGGACAGCGGCTAAAAAATGACGATTCACACCGATGGACTGTTTCCTCGCGAAAAATGTACGGCATAAAGTCTCCCGAGTATATGTAACCCTGCGTGTGCTCAAAATGTTTCTCCAGCGCTGTAGTGCACACACCAATAACTTTATCCATGTTCTCCAGGATCTTCAACAAAAACCAGACAAGCAACAAAAATATTTTGCAGAAATCATAGTCACATGTGGCGTTCAATTCAAACACAATGAATTGTGAATTATCATTCAACAAAACATCGGATGAACGATCGCCTTGCACCACTTCATCCATTTTTCCAGCAAATTTCTACTATCCACACATGCACTATGTTATTTTTTCCATTTACGCAGCACTAGGTAATCTCGAAAAACCTGCTGGCGCCATTTTGGCGCCCTTTAAAAGCAGGGCGCCAGGCGCCACGGGCGCCACAGAAAAAGGGCGCCAAGCGCCAATGGCGCCATGGCGCCATTCCATCACTAATGTGAACTTACAGACAAAAGTATGTTGCAAAATGTGACACACGTTGCAGAATGACACACATTTTGATGCAATGTGTAGCATTACTTGATGTGAAATGGTTTTTGCAAAGTGGGGTACAACTTGATGCAAAATAACACAGTTGATTTTGCGAGTGATGCAAATGCTTGATGTAAAAAATTATGTGAATGTGCAGTTCTTCATGCAAACTGAAACAGTTTCTGTTCGATGTGAAATATGTGTGATGCGAAATGAAGCAGACTCGATGTATTTATTTGACTGCAAAATAAGTCAATGGAAAATTGATTTCCTGTTACACCATTCTTAAGCATTCATCAAATTAGGAAATTACATTTCCCGCCATAAATTTTTGTTAAAGTCTAGCATCCACTGCTTTTTATTGTTCGCCATTTTAATGTCTCAAGAAACCTGCCAAAATATAAATCTTATAAATACTTGAGAGATTTTCAGATAAAAATTAAGTATAATTATATTTATTTGGTAAGGCCCCGTTTACACGGTATTTTTGTGACGAATCCGACAACACCTGAAAGATTCAATAAGTCACATATAAAGTTCCATATTCATGAGAAAAGGCGGTCAAATATACATCCCACCTATATGTAAATGTATGTCAAATTGCAGATAAATCGCGCTTAGCATTCAAAAAAATCACCAATTGTTTGGAAAATATATATAAATATATCACCCCAAACTTGGAAAAAATATAAATATATATAAATCACTCAAGGCATTCAGAAAATATAATTAAATCACTGAAAAAATAACTCTAAGCTCAAAAAAAATCACAAAAAATGACTTGTGGTTTATTTCAATTACAAGCCAAATTGTGGGCTATTGTGGGCTTAATTTACCATTTGCAAGCACAAAAATGTACTCTAACATCCCACAATCTATTTATTATTGTTTCACAAGCAGTATTAATCTCATACAATATTGACAAGTGAAAATATCACGCAAATATCACAACAGGAAAATTCAATCTACAACCTCAATGACAACTTCAAAAACATTTTGCACTGCAAACATGTTGCAGTTAACCTATAGTGCCTCGTTGTGGCAGTGATGTTTGACTAAATAGGTGCTTAGTACTTGCAGCAGTGCCAGGTATGCCAAGGAAGTTTAGTGCGAATTCACTTAACATATTTCCTCGAAATACCCCCAGGGGGTTTATTTTTTCAGAGTGAGAATTTTGAGGGGGTTAAACCAGGGGGGTTATAAATTCATAGTGTCCATTTTGAGGGGGGTATTTAGAGGAAATGCAGCAGTTCATGCAATCACTTAGTGTTTTAAAAAGCTACTTTTTCAACAGTGGTGAGCTGTGAAAACTGAGGGCACACGGCTACATGTTTGGCAAAATTTTGGTGACATTTTGGTGACACCATGGTGACAGTTTGCCACAGTTGTCCCCCATATTTGATAACTGGCAACATTGGTGGATGTCACCAAGTGTTGCCAGCTTTCAAAAGTGGTGAAGTGATTTTTCAATTACTGTAGATCATTTTTGATGACATCAAGCAGGTATTTTTGATTCAATGTTATGTCTTATTTCAGAAAAGTATGTTATAAGATAGAGAGATGCTTTATACACTAAAATGTGACAATACAGTTCATAGCAGGATGACATAAAAAAGTTACCAGAACAGTTTACATCTTTGTCACACACATAATGAAGACTAAGTGATGGTGATATCACCATTTGTCATCATTTAAGTTTTCACATTAGGTAAACACAGTGGCAAACTAGTGACTTGCCAAAACAACCCCACTGTGCTGACCGTGGCAAAATTGATGGATAAAGAAATACAGAGATTTGATAATTGGGCTCATATTTGCACATTTACTTATTTGCACTAATTTATTTTCATGCACTATAATTATTTACCACGCAAAATATCAAATTATATTTCCTGCACTATATTATTTATCCATGGAGAATATTTAATTAGGAAAGTGTTTTATAAGTTATCGAAACATTTATGTGGAATATTTAGGTTAAAAGGTCAAATAAGTTATTATTAGGTGTATTAACATGAAATTAGGCTCATTCAACTCGCCGTAATTTTCTGATCATTATTATATATACATTTACATGGTTTACTTGCAATTTGGGAAAGTCAAAACTTGTAAATATTTATGTGCTACGTATTTACTTAGGCCAACGTCCTAATAGAGAAATAGTGCCCTGTGTGCAACTGGCATTTACTGTACGTATTTATGAAGCCCTTCGCGTAGGCATAATTATTATAACCCTGCTCACAAGTTATATTATATTTACTTTGACATTATGGTAAATACCCTGCTCAAATTATACCAAAGAATATATTACAAACCCTGCTCAAATATTATACCCATTTCTTTGAATAAGTTCCAATTTATCCATTATGAAATATACGTTTCCAGGAAGTGATTATTATTATTATATCGAATATACCCTACTCTATTTACGTCATTAGGAACATTTGCACTACTATTTACAGTTTTCAAACCCTATTATATTAGTTCCAATGTGCGTCAATGTTTCTGACAAATTGAAGCAAATTAGTAAATCGGCCGAGTTTGCCGACTTCGCGCCTCTCAAGATTAATAGTTTTTCCATTAGCCCAATTTGTACCTGGTATTTCTTTACCATAATTGTTTGAATGTATGCACGCGCAGTATAAGGCAACTGTTTCGGTTAGATGTGTTTATTTGTTGCATTTATGACTTATTTGTGTATTTGTATTAGGAAATTACTGTAGCTGTTTTTCTATACATGATTTCCGTGTCTTAGCTACTTTGGAAGTTTTTACTTCAGTCTTCTGACCCCAAGCTTCTGAACGAAAATAAGCTAGCGATAGAAACTTCGACTAGGAAGCTCGCTAGGCTTTGCACTTTTATATTTGGCTGTATCTGATCAAATAAAGTACCTGAAACAATTTCGAACCCCTTTCAACACGCAACCACGAAATAAACTCAACTTGGCTGTCGACAAGTGGACGTTCGGCTACAACGGGAAATCAACCACTCTAAAGGCCGTTTCTCACTACGGTCTTGAAGCAGCCGGATTCGGTGGTAGAAGACGCTGACTTCGGTGGCTTCATCACATGGCGCAGCGAGCAGGGTGATTGCATGACATTGTGCTATCACCAAGCCGGAACGAACATTGTGCGGCAGTTGGCAGAACTTCAAAAGTCCTGCTGAACATCAATTTGGCCTTGGCTGAGCGTTGGCTGTTGATTTGCAGACAGCATTGTGCCAAAGTCACGGCACTCCTGTCTACATCCTGGGAGCGGTTCTACGCTCACGCGCGGAGGACACTGGAGTTCTGACAAGCCTGTCAGGATTTCAGGCAGCTTTCACCAGTGTTCTGGCAAGGTGCTAGACGCTGGGCGGCACCGGCATTTGACAAGGAGTCATTGTCGGACGGTGGTCAAACTTTCTCTGGACGCTCCTGGACATCCGGACGCCAGTGACCGCTCGCACGTCCTTCCTATGCCAAGGGAGGGTGACCTGACGGAGACAGGATCGCCACAGAGCCACGCTAGTCAAAGGGCTGTTTTTTGGGCATTCGCGGAGGTCCCTCGCTCCACTGGGTAAGAGTGGACTCATACCTCGGAAGTGCAAAAGTAGGGGTATCAGTGTACAAAGGGCTGTAGCTGACAGAGGGCTGTAGCTGACAGAGAGTGGATTTGAAAACCAAGTATTAGGATACTTGGTAGCGTGTAGGAGCTTTGCGGAGCTCCCATCAAATATACATGCTGTGCCTGCTCGGTACCATCAGATCAGACAGCATAAAAGTGCCAGAATACTGCATTGCACAGGCGCAATTGCAGAGCAGTGTACAGAAACACTGCCCAGAATCAGAAAGTGCACCAGAGTGCACAGAAACGTGTCACAGGTGACACGGCAAGCGCAGCACTGCGCACAGCGGCACAGGAGCCGCTCAGGAAAGCAAGTGGCCGGCGTGGTCACAAGGCACACAGGTGTGCCAGAAAGAGCGCCAGAGCGCTCAGAAAGAGTGTGTACGGACCCTCTTTGGGTGCACACTGCTGGGCAAATAAATTGTTTATTGTCCAGGTGGATTTGACCGGTGTGTTGAAGTCAACGCGTGTAAACAATCACGTCAGGGGCTTTAGGAACACACCTGGTGCCAGTGCAGTAAAGGTCAACGCGTGAGAACACGTCAGGGGCCTGTAGGACTGCATTGGTATTGTGCGTGGCACAACAAATCCGTAGTGCACAGAGCACTACACAGAAAGACGCAGAGAAGCGTTACAGGCGTCAGGAGACGCACTATAAAGAGAAACAGTGAAGGAAAATTCATCAGCAAAAATGGTTTCGCCAACGGGTCACATCAGAAAGACCCTGGGGCCAGCAAAGCACAGGGTGGAAAGTAGATTGGCAAGAGAATTTGCCAAATATGACCTGGAACTATTTGCGGAAGCATCAAAGGATGATAAGAGAACAGAGATGAGAAGAGTGATTGCATCTATCAAACAGGAGGGTGCAAAATTGGAAAGTGCAATGACTGCAGTGAGAACTCAATTTGACGCATGGAGGGATATCGTCAAGGACATTGACGAACCCGACCAGATGGAACAAGAACAGAAGATATACCAAGACTCATATGAGGAATATGCAAATATGTCAGACTTGGTGACACAGAAAGTAGTAGCCATGAATGTGTACATCGAAGAGTTGCAAGATATGATCCAGCAACAGAGCGGAAA
Source organism: Sphaerolaimus hirsutus (assembly GCA_964036195.1). Classification (NCBI taxonomy): domain Eukaryota; kingdom Metazoa; phylum Nematoda; class Chromadorea; order Monhysterida; family Sphaerolaimidae; genus Sphaerolaimus; species Sphaerolaimus hirsutus. The sequence continues at coordinate 12,206,015 of OZ038453.1, read as the reverse complement.
TACCATGTATGAAGTCAATACAGCATTCATACAGCAGATGGCTGCCCAGATGGCTTTGACAGCTCAGGGAGCTGTTCAGGGGGCCAGTTCAACCAATGCAACCACAGCAAAGAGCGTCAAATTACAAAAACTGGAAGTGGAACAGTTTACTGGGGAAATTGTCAAATATCGATCATGGTGGCAAATGTTCGAATCCCACATCCACAATCGGACAGATTTGGAGGACATTTCCAAGTTCTCATACTTGAGGAGCTTGCTGAAAGGCTCAGCATTCAGCATGATCAGTGGATTGAGTGTGACCGCAGAAAATTATGCACCCGCAATTGCAATGCTCAAGAAGAGATATGACCAGCCAGTTGTGGTCAGAAACACGCTGATGAGTAATATCATGAAGCTGCGACAGGCCAGGAATACCTGTCAGGATATGAGAATTTTGTTTGATGCAATTGAAAGGCTGCTCCAGCAGTTGGAGTCACTGGGTGAATCAGTGGAACATCCAATGCTGTTGAGCCAGCTGCAACAGAAAGTGCCACCCGAGGTTCTCAGAGAAATCCAGAAGGAACAGGGAACTGAGGAAGCCTTGACGGTGGAGATATTCAGAAAGCTGTTTGGCAAGCAGCTAGCACTCAGTGAGGCTGTACAGCATGCACAGCAAACTGAGGCACCAGTTCAGCAATCGCGCCAGGGATTCGGGAATAATCCACGCGCACAGCAATTCAATAATCGATTCCAAGGCAATGGGAATCGATTCAGAGGGCCAGAGAACCCAAGGACCAGCACAGGGAGCATGTCTGTGATCCAGAATGGTCAGTCTGCACCACAGGCTGGATTCATGAATCCTGGGAGGCCATGTGTGTTCTGCAATGACACACAGCAATTACACTTTAATGATAAGTGTCCAAAGTTCAAAACTGCCAGAGAAAGGAGAGTGATTTTGTCAAAGGCAGAGCGATGCCTGAGATGCCTGCAGAAAGGGCATTACATGAATCAATGTCAATTTACGAGAAGTTGCTTCTATTGCAAGTCTAATAGGCACCACACTGCGGTGTGCCCAGAGAAATTTGGTGACAATAGCAATGGAAACGCTGGACGGCAAATTCCAGCATTCAAAGCAAATGGTCAACAGAATGGCCAGCAATCAGCAAACAATGGCAGAAAGTCTGTGCCGACGGTCGGTCGACCAGCACAGAGCCAACAGAGAAAGGCCACAGTGAATTGTGTCACTGTGGAAGAAGCTGGACCAGAAATGGTAGAGACAGAAACCATATCCAGCACAGTGGTCACAGAACCAAATACAAAGCAACAGAATACGTCAGTGAACCTGTCAGTAAACAGGAATATGTCAATGTTGATGACAGCCAGAACCGTGATTGAGGCTTCAGAAATGGATACAGAGATGGAGCCTGAACAGCCACCACTACAGATTCAAGCGTTCCTGGACACAGGATCCCAGGGAACGTATATGTCAGAGAAAGTGGCCAAGAAACTCAATTTGAAGAGTACAGGTGAACACCACATCCAGGTGTACACATTCGGAAATGAAAAGCCGCACTATAAAGTAGTACAGCAAGTGGAATTCAGAATGCGGCTCAGAAATGGCCAGAAAGTTGATATGGTGGCTGATGTGGTCCCGACGTTGACCACAGAACAAGTCAAAGTGCCTGTGTCAGAACAGGACGAAAAGTACCTGCAGAAGTACTTCCCGGATGAGAGTTACTTTGCAGACAGAATTCCCAAGGAAAAAGGGACAGAGTGCAAGTTCAAGCCAGACATTATAGTGGGCTTGAATTATTTCTGGGACTTGATGTCCAGAAACACCAGCACCACCAGACTTCCGTCAGGATTGTATGTCATTCCATCAGAATTGGGATTGCTGATGGGAGGTGGGCAGCTGACGAGCAACAGAAATCAATGGACCACGGATGGTGCATATCCGGTGGTGGTCAACACAATTGTGCATCAAATTCAGAGAGAAAAGTGGTACGAGGAAGCACCGTTGTCAATTGCTCCTGTACCAAATGTTAAAGACATGGATAGACTGGATACCATTGGCATAATGGACCAGCCAGACCTCGTCGAGGATGATGAGGCCATCAAGCAATTCAATGAGAGTGTACAGAGAAACCCAGATGGACGGTACTCTGTAAAGTTCATGTACAAACCGAATTTGCATGAACTCCCAGATAACAAAGCAATGGCGTTCAAGAGGTTCAGATACCTCACCAACAGGCTCAAGAGAGACCCAGAATTACTAAAGAAAATTCAGGCAATCATGAAAGCACAAGAGGAGCAAGGAGTGATTGAGAAAGTCCAAGAGGATATTATGGATGGCAGAAAATTCCATATATTGCCTCATCAACCAGTGATAACGCCAGAGAAAACTACCACAAAGGTCAGAGAGGTATATGATGCCTCAGCAAAACCGCCAGGCATGCCAAGCTTGAATGAGTGCATGTACCGCGGTCCAGTTATACTACCACAGCTGGTAGGGATGCTGATGCGATTCCGATTGCATGGAATTGCACTGGTCGCAGACATAGAGAAAGCGTTTCTGCAGATTAGTCTGCAGGACAGTGACAGAGATGTGACAAGATTTCTGTGGTACAAGGATCCCACGAAACCATCCATGGAGGACAACATTCAGATTTACAGATTTGCCAGAGTGCCATTTGGTATAATCTGCAGCCCAGCGCTGCTGGCGCTGACAGTCAGATACCACCTGAATCAAGCTGGCACAGAGAATGCAAAATTGATCGATGAAAATCTGTATGTGGATAATTTGATCCTCAGTGTGGACACAGAGCAGAAAGCAATCGAATTGTACCAGGAATCCAAAGTGCTGTTCACAGAGGCACAGATGAATCTGAGAGAATGGAACAGCAACAATAAGAGCTTTACTTGGCAATTAGCAGAGTCAGATGTGGCCAAGGAAATTGTCACAACAGTCCTAGGAATGAAATGGGACACAGAAAGCGACCAGATGTGGTTAAAAACGCCAAAGACAGTTCAGCAATCACAACTATCAGAAACTGACCAGAAAATCAAACTTCCCACGAAAAGGACAGTTGCAAAGGTGACTGCGGGATGTTTTGATCCAATGGGACTCGTCAGTCCTGTCCTACTGCCAGCAAAAAGATTTTTGCAGATGTTATGGCATTCAGGACCAAGTGCCAAAGAGTGGGATACTCCCCTGTCTGAGGAACAGACAGCAATTTGGCAACAATTGGAGACAGAATTGCTCAAAGTTGGACAGATCAAGTTCAACAGAAATTTGAATTATCAGAGTAGTGCAGATGCACAACTGCACATTTTCGTTGATGCCTCAGCAATGGCATACAGCGCAGCGGCATACATATGCCAGAAAACAGAAAATGACAGCGGCACGTCAAGCCTGCTGTACTCCAGATTGAGACTCGCTCCAAAGAAACCAGAAGTGACAATTCCACGGCTGGAATTGTTAGCAATGTTGATCGGCAGCAGAATGTCAAAGTTTATTCACAAAGAGCTCAAGGACGTCAAATTCAGTCAAACAGTTGTATGGTCAGATTCAACCTGTTGTCTGAAGTGGCTGACAACAGCGAAGCCACTGGCATGTTTTGTCAAGAACAGATTGGATGAAATCAGGAAAATTCAGAGTAATACAGAGAACATGCACATCAGACACATCACAGGACTGGAAAACCCAGCTGACATGGCCACAAGAGGCATGAATATGTCAGAGTTGGAAGGCAGTAACCTGTGGTGGAAGGGACCAGAATGGCTAATGACTGGAGAGTGGCCAGAGCCGAAAGTGGAGCCAGTTACGCCAGAAGTAATGGCAGAAATCAAGAAAGACGAGCTAAAGTTCCCAAAAGCCAGTCCAATTTACCTGGGCGCCACACAGCAAGTGGTCAGTGACCCAGATGCCAGCAATGTGCAAGCTGATGAAAGCAAGCAAAGCAACCCATTGGGAATTGAGATACAAAGATTCTCATCGCTGACAAAGTTACTGGATTCAACAGTATACGTGATGAGATTTGTGCGGCAGATGCACAAAAAGCGCAGCAAAAATGACAGTCAGAATGGATTGTCAGAAATTATGGAAAGTATCTGTGGTACAATGAAACCACAGGGAATCATCAGTATTGAAGAAAGAAAGATTGCGTTGAAATATTGGATCAAAGTGACGCAACATAATCATTACAAAGGAGTGGCAGAGATTCTGGCAACAGGCCACAACAAAGGCAGCCAGAATGGCAAGAAAATAGCTGCAGACCAGCAGTTGATCAAATGGCTCAATGTGCAAATGCATCAGGATGGAATCCTGAAGTGCCACGGCAGAATGGAGCATACAGACCCACAGGAAGTCACAGTGCCACTCATACTGTTGCCAGCAACGGCTACAGTGACTCAGCTGATCGTCAGAGACCAGCATGAGAAGTTGATGCACGCAGGAGTGCAACACACATTGGCAGCGATCAGACAAAAGTACTGGATTACACAGGGCAGACGGGTGATTTACAATGTGACCAGAACCTGCCCAACCTGTAAGAAATTGGGAGCAAAGCCGTACCAGCTTCCACCAATGCCAGATTTACCAGAAACCAGAGTTCAGAGAGCCAGACCGTTCCAGTACACGGGCTTGGATTATTTGGGACCAGTTTGGTACAAAGTAGACAAAGATCACAGGAAAATGTGGATCTGTTTGTTCACATGTATGGTGACACGTGCAGTTCACCTGGAAAGTGTGCTGGACATGACGGCACAGGAATTCCTGAACGCAGTCAGGAGATTCATTGCCAGGCGTGGAAAGCCTGAGGCAGTGATTTCAGACAATGCTACGCAATTCAAATTGACAGAGAAAGTGCTCAGCACAAGCACTGACAAGGCCATCAATATTGGAAAGGAATGGTCAGAAATGGTCAAAAGTGGAGCAGTACAGACTTACTGCTCACAGCAACAAATCCAGTGGAACATGAATACTCCTATGGCACCGTGGCAGGGAGGAGTCTATGAAAGAATGGTGGGCATCACCAAGAAACATTTCAAAGCAGCTGTGGGGCACAGAATGTTAACCCTGCAAGAATTGTTGACACTTCTGCCAGAAGTCGAGGCAGTGATCAACAGCAGGCCAATCTCTTACATCTATGGTGATGTAAAGAGCCTCAGAGTGCTGACGCCAAAAGACTTCCTGACAGGGGAAGGTCAGATTGGAGCACCACAGTTTGACGCAGACAAAGATGAAGAATTTGTGCCTAGAATGGATAACGCAGCGAAACTGCAGAAATATTGGGAGACAACCCAGCAAACTTTGGATAAGTTCTGGGACCTGTGGCATCAAGAGTACATTCCGAGCTTGAGGGAAAGAACTCAGGTGATGCACAAACATGGCAGATTGACAGCGACTCAAGAACCCAAAGTGAATGAAGTTGTGCTGATTTATGAAGAGAACATGCCCAGAGGTGCATGGAGGATGGGTCGCATCGAGCAGTTAGAGCCCAGCAAAGATGGACAGATTCGCTCAGCAAAAGTCAGAACTGCCAACAGAAATGTGGTCAGCAGACCACTCAATCAATTGTATCCGCTGGAAATCAATTCAAAGACAATGGATATCCCAGAGACAGCAGTGACAATCAAAGTGGATTTACTGGACCCAGCAATTGTCCAGAAACATGTCAGAAATCAGAGCTCGAACAGAGACTCTGTACCAAACCCTGCTCAGAGGAACTCAGCATCAGATAGAGTCTTGAGGAGTGCAACAGGGAAAGCCACAGCAACCACCAGCAGTCTGGTGATTGGAATGCTGTGCATGGTGTTGATGCTGACAGGCACGTCAGAGTCAGCAACGCTGAGAGAAGCCGACAAGGCTTACAGCGAAGTATTTTCCAGAACATACGTTCTAGAAACCTCGACAGTAAGGCCACCATCATTGGCAGCGCATCATGGATTGCCGCCTTTGCCTTCAGAATGGCCACCAAAATCTGTCAGAGAAATGCAAACTTATGAGAGATTCAAGGATGCAATCAAGGATCATCCTGTGGAACAGGTGATCAGTTCACAAAGCCAGAAGTACCAAATTTGTACCAGTGGGAGGCATGGACATGCGCTTACAGTTCCTGAAGAAGTGCAGTGCCATATCCCACCAAGGAATTTTGTTAAGGCAATGAAAGTTACACTTTACGCACAGAGACAGATTCCACAGATAGAGAAAGCATACAGATGCTATATCAGAATCAAAGAGATTATCACACACACTAGTTTCTGGGGAGCGAAAGGCATTACAGGCAATTTTGAGAAATACCAGCAAGTTGGCGTGGTAGCCTGTAACTATGCAAGAATTCACAAGATGTTCAGAGGAACACCTTTAGTGGAGATGGAGCCCAGAGTGTGGACAACCAATCAAACCTTGAATGTGGAATATTCATGGTGTTGTCATGACAAAGAAAATGTCGTCAGTAACTTCTACATGGAAGAAGGAACCGTGGCTTCACTCGATGGAAAGACTGTAATCAGCGACTTGCAAGATTTCAGCCAGTGCAGAGCCATGATGGGACATTGCAGAGACCACAATTATGGAATCACAGTGTGGGATACGGAGAACTTCAAGCATCAATGTGCATATGAGAGAATTGGCAGATTCAAATCAGAGATATCTGGCCAGACGATTATTGTGTCAAAATTGCAAGCAGCATACTCCCACAGCAACAAGACAAAGAGGCCAATTGGTTCAGAATGTGTTCCGGGAGACACATACTACACCGATCAAGGAGGTGTATTCATCCAGTTTGACAGAAGAGAAGATGTGCCTGTAGAATGGGCAATGCCAGGAAAGATAGTGGAGGCGAGAGAGTCAACAATCAGTGGAACATTGTATGCCAGATTGGACGACAGAAACTCCAAGTTTCAGTTCCTGCAACATGTGGTCAGAGAGATGACTCAGGCACAATTTGCGATTGTATGGCATCAGCTATGTCAACTTCGCAAGAACCAGCTGGACATGTTGACTCAGCTTTTCCGCATCGATCCAACACTGGGGATTCGAACCATGCTGGGAAGACAGGATGTTCATGCAGAATGGGCTGGAGAAGCAATTATGTTTTGGGAATGCAAGGAAGTGCAGCCATACATAATTTATCAGACAGGGAAAGTGGGAGAAACATGTTACAAATACACACCAATGAGATTGGACAAAGACGGGCCCTTGTGGTTCAAGAGCCCAGGCAGCAGAGATTTGGTGGAGAAATCACCAGAAGAGGACTGCAGCCACACCACACCACACCTGTACAGAAATGAACATGGACAGTGGAAGTCCGCACATGGAATGGTGCATGTCACAGAGACGCCAATTGAAATGACATGGAAAGGACAGTGGCAGGCCTTCACGTTTGACGCGCCTCACCTGTTCACCAACATTGTCAACAGAGCGACCAATTTCATGGATGTCAGAGGCCAGATTCAGAGACTACAGAATCTAGAGCATGTACAGAATCAGTTGATTGATTACACAGCAGACATGTCATTAGATCCCAGAGTGATCAGAAACTCAATAGAAGGCATTGGAGCTGGAATTGGACAGACAGCAGCAGGAATCGGCAAGGCATATGGTCACTACATATCTGGAGTATCAAAAGGGTACACCAACTTTATGGGAGGAATGCTAAAAGGACCCTTTCAAGTGATTATCAACACAATCGCAATGCTGCTGGGGATCACAATCCTGATAGCCGGAATCGTAGCTGCAGGATACCTGTGGTACAATTGGAGAATTGCCACAGGGAAGCCAGTGATTCCACCATGCGTATACACATGCATATGGAGATGCATAGTGTGCCCGTTCAAATGCATATGGCTATGCTTCAGAGCCATCAGATATACTATCAGGAAATCAACTCAGAAAGAGACCAATTATCCACAAAGGAAAGTACGCAAAACAGAGTTGAGACCAGCAATCAAGAGGAGAGCCAGATCCAACTCAACACAGTCCGTCAGATTTGCCAGGAGAGCAGAAACAGAGGACAGAATGGCAAAGTCACTATCAGCATACGTTCAGCCAGATGAAAGTTCAGCTGATGAGGGACAAGTCAGAGTCAGGAACAGAGACAGTGTTCATATGCCTGATATCCGCAAATTCACCTCACGCGAACGCGCAGGAAGCGACACGGGCAACTACCTGCTTCATCATCAGGCTAGGTCAGCGTTGGCATCACCCGCAACCGGACCTGCAACTTCACGCACACCCACGACTTCGCGCACGACAACGTTCACCACCGAGGCGACTGTGGAAACGCCACTCATCACGTTGGCACCCACCACCACCAGCATGTGACGTTGCTGCAACAACGGGGTGCAGCAACTCTTCCGCCCGGAGTGTGCTGACCGTGGCAAAATTGATGGATAAAGAAATACAGAGATTTGATAATTGGGCTCATATTTGCACATTTACTTATTTGCACTAATTTATTTTCATGCACTATAATTATTTACCACGCAAAATATCAAATTATATTTCCTGCACTATATTATTTATCCATGGAGAATATTTAATTAGGAAAGTGTTTTATAAGTTATCGAAACATTTATGTGGAATATTTAGGTTAAAAGGTCAAATAAGTTATTATTAGGTGTATTAACATGAAATTAGGCTCATTCAACTCGCCGTAATTTTCTGATCATTATTATATATACATTTACATGGTTTACTTGCAATTTGGGAAAGTCAAAACTTGTAAATATTTATGTGCTACGTATTTACTTAGGCCAACGTCCTAATAGAGAAATAGTGCCCTGTGTGCAACTGGCATTTACTGTACGTATTTATGAAGCCCTTCGCGTAGGCATAATTATTATAACCCTGCTCACAAGTTATATTATATTTACTTTGACATTATGGTAAATACCCTGCTCAAATTATACCAAAGAATATATTACAAACCCTGCTCAAATATTATACCCATTTCTTTGAATAAGTTCCAATTTATCCATTATGAAATATACGTTTCCAGGAAGTGATTATTATTATTATATCGAATATACCCTACTCTATTTACGTCATTAGGAACATTTGCACTACTATTTACAGTTTTCAAACCCTATTATATTAGTTCCAATGTGCGTCAATGTTTCTGACAAATTGAAGCAAATTAGTAAATCGGCCGAGTTTGCCGACTTCGCGCCTCTCAAGATTAATAGTTTTTCCATTAGCCCAATTTGTACCTGGTATTTCTTTACCATAATTGTTTGAATGTATGCACGCGCAGTATAAGGCAACTGTTTCGGTTAGATGTGTTTATTTGTTGCATTTATGACTTATTTGTGTATTTGTATTAGGAAATTACTGTAGCTGTTTTTCTATACATGATTTCCGTGTCTTAGCTACTTTGGAAGTTTTTTACTTCAGTCTTCTGACCCCAAGCTTCTGAACGAAAATAAGCTAGCGATAGAAACTTCGACTAGGAAGCTCGCTAGGCTTTGCACTTTTATATTTGGCTGTATCTGATCAAATAAAGTACCTGAAACAATTTCAAACCCCTTTCAACACACAACCACGAAATAAACTCAACTTGGCTGTCGACAAGTGGACGTTCGGCTACAACGGGAAATCAACCACTCTAAAGGCCGTTTCTCACTACGGTCTTGAAGCAGCCGGATTCGGTGGTAGAAGACGCTGACTTCGGTGGCTTCATCACACCCACTGAAATTCACGCTATATGTGAAAACTGAACATTACAGCATTCTATTGTGGAAAACTGGATGGTGACATGTCACCATTTTTGGCTATTTCAGTTTTCAAAAAGTCATGGTGAAAACTAGTGTGTGTTGGCACAATATTTACCTGCTTCAAACACTATTTTCACTCAATAATGCTCTACATGAGCAGATGAGAGATTTTCAGGAGAAAATTCTCTTGCAAAATTCAAAATTCTCTTGCACAAATTACATGTTTTAGTCATGAAGCACAATACTTGCACCACAATGTATCTAGTATGAGTGATTTTCTCAGTGATTTTTTTTTGAATTTGAAAAATATATATAAATATATCACTCAGAATTTGAAAAAAATATAAATATATATAAATCACGGGTTATTTATATTTATTGTGATTTTCGAAAATATAAATCACGGGTTATTTTTCGAATGCTAATCGCGCTTATCGCTCAAGGGTTATAGACGTTTGAAATTTTCTTGCCATTGTCGGAGCCCGACTAGGGTGTCAACAAAAACAACAAACGGAAACGGAAACGGAAAAATTTTGGCACTTGCCAGAAAACGGAAAACGGAAAAATAAAAGGCCGGAAAACGGAAACGGAAACGGAAAAATTTGCAGAAAGTATGCCTTAAATGGTTAAAATTTGCTGAAATTATGCCGGAAATGGAAAAAATTTGCTGAAATTTTGCCGGAAATGGAAGAAAATCTGCTGAAATTTATCTAGAAATAAAATATTTAGCAGAAATCTCACTAGAAATAGAAAAAATTCACATAATTGAGAACCTGCATGCATGTTTACCAGTCTGGCTACAACAGAAAACATAAAATTGAGCTAGAAAGTGGAAAAAAGTTGGAAAAAAACACAATTGAACCGGAAAATTGAAAAAAGCCAGAAAAACTGAAAATTTAGCCGGAAAACGGAAAATGAGCCGGAAAAATGGAAATGGAAATGGAAAAAAAATTTAGCAGCCGGAAAACGGAAACGGAAACGGAAAAAAATTTGCCTGCGGAAAGCGGAAATGGAAAACGGAAAATGGAAAGTTGACACCCTAGTGGCGACAATGGCAAAATTTTTCCAAACGTCTATAATTCTTGAGCGACAAGCAAGTATTAACTGTAATTTGACATGCACATGCACCTAGGTGAAATGTATACTTGACCAGCTTTTCTCGTGAATATGGAACTTTATGTGCGACTTATTGAACTTTTCATGTTGTTGTCAGAGTCGTCACAAAAATACCGTGTAAACGGGGCCTAAAACACTAAAGTAAAAATCTAATCTTTTTGGTATGGAAGAAGTATAAATACAAAAGAATCTTATAAACACCTTCCCGATCAAGTCCGGCCCCCCATTTTTTATTTTACTTCTGACGTCCTATCTCCTGTTCTAGGACGCGCCAGAAGCTGAAACTTGGGGTAGATATTGACGCAACCCCCCTCTACTTCGCATGAATTGAAGGGGTCGCAGCGACCGCCTACAGGGTGGGTCGCCGAGTGCAAAAAAATTGTGCAGCTTTTTTAGTGTCCCACACAGGTCCGGCCCCCACTGATTTCTTTCACTGCAGGTGCCGTACCTCCACCTGTGGGAGGGGTATAAATCTAAAATTTTGGGGATGTGTCGCCAACACCCCTCCCCTACTATACACTGGCCAAGCCGTCTTTGGCAACTCACCACAGTGTGGGGTGCAAAGTTGAAAATTTATTAAAATGTTACTGTCCCACACAAGTACAGCATCCAATTGATTTTCAAAAAATGGACACTTTTGTGTTGTTTTAACACTAATGTGGTTGACAATGTGAAATAAGCATGAAATATCCTCTAAAAAATATCTTATCTGACCTAAAACTGCCCACCACATGAACCCCTCCCCCCCAAGTGGGTGACAAAAAAATCACTTTTTACAACTTTTTCATCAGACACTTGAACTGCTGGTTTACAATGATTTATAGAGGAGGGTTGAAGGTTTCAAATTGTGTAAAAAACCTTACCCCAAAAATGCCTTCATAAGAAAATTTGCTGGGGGTAAATTAAAAATTGTGAATTTTGCCTATTTTTGTTCCTGCAATGATGTCATTTTTACAATTTGAAATTCACCCCCAGCAAATTTTCTTATGAAGGCATTTTTGAGGTAAGATTTTTTACACAACTTGAGACCTTTAACCCTCCCCTGTAAATGATTGTAAACCAGCTGTTCAAGTGTCTAATAAAAAAGTTGTAAAAAGTGATTTTTTTGTCACCCACTTGGGGGAAGGGGTTCATGTGGTGGCCAGTCTTAGGTCGGATAAGATATTTTTTAAAGGATATTTAAAGCTTATTTCACATTGTCAACCACATTAGTGTTAAAACCACACAAAAGTGTCCATTTTTTGAAATTCAATTGGATGCTGGACTTGTGTGGGACAGTAACATTTTAATAAATTTTAAACTTTGTACCCCACACTGGTGAGTTGCCAAAAACCGCCTGGCCAGTGTATAGTAGGGGAGGGGTGTTGGCGACACATCCCCAAAATTTTTAGATCTATACCCCTCCCACAGCTGGAGATACGGGACCCGCAGTGTAAGAAATCAACCGGGGGCCGGACCTGTGCGGGACAGTGAAAACGCTGCAAATTTTTTTCACGTATATGGCGACCCCCTCTATAGTGAGTCGCCGCTGCCCCATTTATTCATGCGGGGAGTGGGGGGTTGCGCCTATATACCACCCAAGTTTTAGTTTTCCACCCCTCCCGCAACCGGAGATATGGCCTGTGAAGTGAAAAAAAAAATAGGCGGCCGGACTTGATCGGGAAGGTGTTTATAATATTTTACTTCTTAACTTTTATGATATTTTTCTATATAAATCTCCCACAGATTTTTAAATAGTATGAATAACCATCATGAATTTCCCGCAACCCATCAAAGTCAACTGTCAATCGATTTTCTCAGCACAATTTCACTCAAAACACCGCTCACCCAAATCACTGGCTCCCTCATAAATCCCCTTAGCACTTCTCAATTGCGCCAATGTACTGTCAAACTCTAAATCAGTGGGTAAAGTTTCCTTTGAGTACGTCCTTGCGGTGGACACTCGTCTTTTGAAGTGTTCCGTTTCTAATATAGCATCATCAATTACCTAAAATTGATAGGTGCCATTTAGTGATGGAATGGCGCCGTGGCGCTGGCGCCGTTGGATGGCGCCAAAGGGAGCCAGCGTCATGGAACCATGTACACTTGTCGCCCATTTCTCTGGTACTATCTGGCGCAAGGTGTCATAATTTTGAATGGCGCCATTTAGCAATCTGTTGCCATTTCGTATCCAATGGTATCTAATCGATGACCATCCATATCCAACCGGGACAATAATAACACTAGGTATTCTTTTTTCAAATAGCACATGAACACTACTTGGCACAACAAAAATGACATGTGCACCCAGACCCTTTAAGGTATAAAGTAAAGTGTAAAATGTAATGTGTAAAACTTCACGTAAAGTGTCAACTGTCATGACAAATGTAAAGTGCCAATTGTCATGCAAACTGTCAAATGTCATGTGAGATGTGAAGAATAGTGTAAATGGTGTATCCAAATATTACTTTTTTGTATCCAGATCTTATGATTTTGAGTTAAAATCTTATGTTTAATGATTAGATTTGGATACAAAAACAAAAGATCTGGATACAAAAATATGAGATTTAGATAGACAGTTAACACTTGACTTTACATGTCACTTTGGATGATAATTGACACTTTACTTTACATTTGTCATGACAATCGACACTTTACACTATACATGGTTTGGCTCCATGGCACGGCCACAATGATGCAGTGGTAGGCCGCTGTATGGCAAGTGCCATGCCATTTTGCGCCATTCCATCACTATGTGACTCAATAAAATTGCACTTTACACAATCATATCGCGAACCTTCGGGAACCACGCGAAACTCACTTGAAAATTGAAATAATTGAGTCCCTGGTTTACTCGGCGGACATCACACTTAGTATTGAAAGCTAGCATAACCCGTGTAAATAATGAACCAAAGATTTTACAGTTTTTCCGCATAATATTTCGTTTTTGCAATGGATTAAGTAAATCCGAAATTCATCACAAGATTTTATTCATTGAATTACGGTAGGATTCTGCGCACAGGCTTGCAGCTTCCAATTTCGGTGTGTGAAATATTGTGTGAATTTGGGACTGTGTTAATTTTTTACATTTGTCGGGCACGATTTAACGTATTTATTTACCATGTGTAGGATTCACACACATAATAATAACGGTATCGATTGCACGTGTGAAAAGTCGGGTTCTCTTAGGGGTCAAACAAAACACACAGACGCATATGTGTTCATTTGTTTGTGTGTGATTTGTCGGTGCCTCAACAGTGTGTTAAAAAATCATGTGTGAATTGCCCATCACTTTTTGGGGGGTTTTTCTCGTGTGAATGTGTGAAAATTAACTAAATATTTTCAATACAGTGTAGAATTTCAAGTAGAAGTTCAAGTTTTGTAGGATAATATTATGCAATGTGGAGTGTAAAGAGAATGTAAATGACAAAAGCTGCAGTTTGTGATCAGTGGAGAACACGTTTTAAAAACAATGGCTGTACAATGTTAGAACAGGGTTTATACCATCTACATACCTACCTAAGTCTATATACTCTTATACAAAGTATTAGACCCATCTGCTATGCCATTTGGGCCCAAAAAGTATTTTCTCATGGGATTAGCATTTTGTTTTCACTAGGAAAATTTGGGCACACGGCATTTCATTGTGCTGTAATGGGATCTGCATTTTCGATGATAGATAAGTGGGTGGGCATGTGGCATTTTTTGGGTAGGATTAGCGGCAGAAATCATGTGATCAAAGGTGGCGAGGCCCTCAAGTGCATGCATGGTGGTCCCCCAAAAAAAAACTCAGTAAAAAATGTTGGATTTCCATAAGTATAAAAAATAACAGATTTTCATATTGTATAGGTAGATTGATAAACAAAACCCAGTATTGTCTAATTAAGAGTAATTACTAATTTAATTTTATGCACTTTGAAGTGAATACACTGGAGATAATCATTAATTGCATGTAAATCGTACCAACTGCACAGTTTATCAAATAAGTATAATAATTATAGGCCTATGATTGCACTACTAATTAACTCCTGCTCTAATTGCCACTATACTAGCTGGTAATTACACATTTGCATCTAATCACATTGCAATTTGACACATTACAATTGCAATCATTAGTACTGATAATTAGTGCATAGGTCATTGATACTCTTAGTTAATTAGTTAATGAATTAACTCTTAATTAGTAGAATAAGTGTGCATTTTATAGGTTACAAATGGAATTAGGTCGTTAAATGTACTTTTAACAACTGTGCATTTGTTACCTGTTCATTCATGATTCATAAGAGTAGATTCATGTTCATTTTCACCCTCCGTTTCCCCCTGTCCCTTCACTAAATGTCACATTTTTCTGCCTGAAAAATATGAAATTCACACATTTTCACTTTTCCCTGTTATGGTGTTAAAATAACATTTTACCGAAAATGTCATTTTTACTCAGTGTGTGAATTTTTTACCCGACAAATCACGATCGCGTAAGCATTAATAAGTTTCACACTATAATTTTTTACGGTGCGCCTGTTGTGTGTTAGCGGGAATCGCTTTTTAATACCGAAACACCATTACTGTGTTATTTTTCGGGGCGCGATTTGACCTCCCAGATAAAATAAACAAATAATGAGCAACCGAAAATTTCTGTATTTGTCGGTAATATTTATGTGTGTTACATAAAAATGTGTGAACGTGTGAATTGAGCTGCAAGCCTGTCTGCGCATACTTTCCGGTCCCCGAGTGTAATTATTAATTAATTACGCATCGACGTGGAAATCACTCTTCAAACACTCCACTAACTTCTATGGGAAGCTTATTTTTATACTCTATTTGAGTGTCAATATTGCCCGCGTCCAGCAGAAATTCCCGTGTTGCGTCGTGGATTTGGTTCAGTGTCGATGTTCTTGCTGCAAGGATGTCGGTTAATATTTTCCCGTTTTTTCTAGAGTTGGAAGGTTTATTATAGGTTTCTTTTACGGTGTATATATACGATAGGTAATGTCAGAAACTGTATTTTGAGAGATATTGGAAAGTTTGAAGACTTTTTGTTTGCAGGGTCACCTTGAACCGAACAGTGGAAAAGTTCCATGCAATATTTAGGCATATCAGGTACAAAAACAGAGATCTGGTTGACAGTGTTTAACTTTCTTGGGTACTGGGTTTAGGTTGGAAAAGTTTCAAAAAGTATATTTTAAAGAAAAGTTAAAATAAGTGACACATCTCTAGCATATGGGTTTGTGTTTATTTTGGGTGTGCGTCATTAAGACAAAAGTGCTTTAAGACAACAGTAGCTTTAATAGAACAAAAATGCTCATGGAGACAAAAGTACTGGGTCATGTCATGTTCCAGGTCGAAAAATATAAATAGACTTTCATAATTATGATAAAAAATATAAATAGATTTTGTAACTTTTTGGTGATGCAATTAGGCTGGAAGTATAGTAGTTAAGTAGAATTTACACAATGAACTTTCACATGAACTTAACTATCTTCAAACACTACAGCGCTTTTGTAGCATTAAAGCTACTGTTGTCTTAAAGCGCTTTTGTCTTAATGGGATACCCCCTTTATTTTCGGGTCAGGTTTCACTAAAGTGAAAAGTAAGTATTTGAGTAGACTTTGGCACTTCTGATCCAATAAAGAGTTGGTGTGACAAAGACTCGATAAATAGAGTTCAAAATAAACCACAAAAACAGGTTTTTTTTCAAATCAGAAAAAGAGTCTGAAACTTGTCCCATGTGTATTTATCCAAAACAGATGTGAGATGACAGCCGCAATAAACCAATTACTAAAGTTTTCTGTGTTAAATCTGATTGATTTTACCAATGCTAACTATGTATGGCGAAAGTGACTCAATTGTGAGAAAAAGTTATCCGGCTGAATTTACCAGATGTCATCCACATCATTGTTTTCACGAACACTTCATAAATTGGTGTTCACTTTTCTGCAGTTTGCTATCACAACGACTACACCACATTTCGCTATGGCTAAGTTTTCTTTAAAAAACACTTTCTGTGTTTTCAGTTTTTCGAAAATGAATATATCTGTGTATATTGACGGGTTGTTTCACAAAAAACGCGTGTAACTTCTGTTTTGATTTTTGTGTTTTTGGTGAAAACCATAATTCTTTCATAATATGCAAGTGTTTACACAAAAACTACTTTTTACACGGAGGCAGTGTTTCAATGTGAAAACAGTGGTTTTATCTTCACCAATTTGTGTCACACGTACCTTAATTTGTTCAGTTTACCCCCGCATAAGTACACCTTGAATCAGATGAAAAAAAACAAGGAAAAAAACATTTCTCTGTTTCAGTGTTATCCAATAAAATACTTGAGTTTTGAGTTTTACAAATTTTTTGAGTTTCCGTGTTTCTGTGTAAAACAAAACACACAGAAACACAATGACTTTCTCTGTTTAACATGTGTGTTTTGCCATAGTTGCCCACAGCACGTTAATTCCCGGGTTAAATTGAAGTAAATTTATCTGGCTTTACATTTCTTTGCAAAAGTGTGACTTCACTGAATTGAAATAGTTCACTCCAACTCATGATTTTCCGTCGCGCATGAAATGTTTTTTCATAAGGTCCCAACGATATCAGATCAGAAGTAGAATGCAATAAATAGACAATTTTGTTTCGGGAACGTTTTAAGTGCTGTGTGAATAAATTGCATATATAAATACAATGGGATTCTTGCAGCTGCGTAGGTCAATTCAACATTGATGGCTGATTCAGTCTTTTTACCGTTTACCATATTTACCGCTACTTCAAAAATCCCTAAAATCAAAAATACATATACTTGAGTAGTGACTGAGTAAATACGTTAACTCCGGAAAAAATACCACTAATGTACTCACTAATACGCAAATTCTTTACGCGTACTTTTTGTAAGTAAGCGAGTACAGAAAACGTACCTAATTTTAACAAAATTGATGGGGTGAATAATAAGCAAAAATGATTCAAACCGATTGAAACTGCTGCAAAACAGCAGCGGAAATGATCGAAGTTGCGGGTGGGTAGGGAAAGCGATGGCTTATACTTTTACTACCTTTTGTGTTTTCCTAGGTAGAACATCGAAAAAATACTCGCTTTTACATTTTCCCTGAGTAAAAATACCGGTATTTACGTTTACGCAGTGTAAAAGTGAAAAAATTACTTTACGTTTTCTGTACTCAGAGGTGAGTAACGATAAAATACTTTACGTTGACATTTACTCTGAAAAAGTTCAGCACTTTTCACAACTCTGACGATTTGATTCGATCCATAGTGGTGGCAACAATTCCTGGATCTACTTACCGTTTATTTCATCCTTTTCAATAGCCTCAGTCAAAATAGCATCATTTGATTTACCCACCAAATTTGAGACACTTTGCACTTCGTTAATGACTTTGTCACATTTTTCTTTTGTCGGACTTTGGTTCAAATCGTCCAAATCCGTAAGGACTGCCTTCACTTGTGCTTCATCTATATTTTGAGGCCTGTGGAATTAATGTTTGGCTGTATATATTGGCGCCACACAAGCTATTTTATTCACTGCAGACAGCCGGAAACCACCAACTGTATTTCCCCGAAATACCCCCATGTGGTTTATTTTATATCGGAGTGTAGAAGGGGGGTATTACTGAGCCAGAAATTTTCATAAAAATCGTAGTAAAGGTTGGGCTTTTACATACCCAAAACTTGTAATAAATGTCACCAAACGGGACATTTTAGAATTACAAACGTAAATACAACGGAATACAAACTACTGCACATGTTCATCTGCGATGCGAATTTTCGAGGGGGGGTGGCTTACTTCCCTTAGCTCGCTTAGACCTGGCGGTATTTCCGGGGGGGGGTTAATACAAGGGGTATTTAGAGAAAATACAGTATGCTCGAAAATTCTGTATATATCGCTGCTAGGAAAAGAAAAACAGTAATTTCCAGGCTGATTGGGGCCCTGCGGCGTGCAGAAACATCTTGAGGTTTTTCATCTTCATAAAGTTAACGCATTTATGTTCGAATGCATTATTTGTTAGACATTCAATCTAGTTCATGTTTCAATCAACATGGCATTGTTCTTGCGATTTTTTGTTCTTGGGAGGTTATTGCTTGAGTACTGTATTTCTTCTGATAGAAGAGCACCATTAAATTTTTTCCATCTATTTTTTACATGCCGTTCAGTTGCAGGTGTCGTTCAATTGGAGGTTGTCATTCTATTTTTTAAGCAATTTTTCCACATATTTTTCATTTGTTATTTATTTCATTTTCATGTCATTTGAACCCGGTTTTTTTGTTACGAAACTTGAACAATACCCATTTTATTTAGACAGCATAAATTTGAAATTTAGATATCTACCTAGGTAGAAAATATATTTGATATTATACTTTGCTTCTTTGATTTATCGACTGCTTTGAACGTTCTCTCTACCCATTGTTTTTATTTTTGTTTTGGCACTCTTACAACATATTTTTACATGCCGTTATATTAGAGACTGCCGTTCATTTAGAGGGTGCCGTTCTATTAGAAGAAACACGGTAATGAAATCATTCATTTTAGACTTGCGAACGTTCCCCGCAGCTATTTGATGTCTTTTGGTTTCGTATTTGACATAAATACAGTTTCATGCTTAGCTCATGCTTCATATTTACAAGTTTATTTTTATAGGTAGTTGTCGCAATTAATCTCCCGTTTACATTTCACTTTTTCCGCTGGCGTCATTTAAATAGTACAACAGATGTTTCACGCAAAAATCTGTCTCCGGGGCCAGTCGGCAATGTGTCAATACCGTGTAAAATATATAAGACAAAATTTGTCAAATGTCATGTGAAATTTCTAATAGGTAATTACCTAATCCTCTTTTTCTGTCACATTTAACATCTAACATTTTGCATTATAGTATTTTACAGACAGCGTGGGTGACGATGAATAACAATAACATTTTCAATAACAAATGAGGACAGAAATTATTCACTTATTTCACGCTTGGATGGGCAGCTTTATTGCATTTGAAAATCCTGGATTTTAAATAACCACGGTTTTCTTTTGGTCACGATGTGCTATTAAATTTTTATATGGTGTTTTCACTCCCTATTTCTGTTCCCATCCTTTTAGTTTGAATTGAATATTTGAGTGTTGCCAATTTGAATTTTCTGTGTACAGGAACAAGTTGTTCATTTATTTTCATCCACTTGGAATTCTTTATGAGCAAGATCAAACTAAAATTATCTACTCTGATAAGCGATTGAACTTACTACCCCTTGAATTGACCCCCCCCCCCATTAAGCACAGAAATGATGAATATGGAGTGTAAATACATGTGAAAAATAGTGAAGGAATGTTTGACTTGAATATGAATACCTAGTACCGAATTACCTCCAATATAAGGTATACCTCTAATAAAAGGTACCCTCTAATATAAGGTATACAAAAACGATGAAAAAACTGACCAGATTAATATAAGCTATACCTTATATTAGAGGTAATACGGTAAATGTTTAAAGTTTTCAAGTCGTTGAAAAGTTTGTTAATATTTGAGTATCTACATCAATACAATCCATTGAAATCACGGATTTTCATGAAAATTCTGACAAAATAATGTCCCCCGTCGTAAAGTTTCTCCCGAATTACCCCCCCCCCCCTATTTTGCGAGTGAAATAAAAATCCCTGGGACTATTTCGAGGAAATACTGTCGGTACATTCATATAGGTATACTTCTGTACATATGTATTTATTTACACACACGTAGTTATTTATACACGCAATGGCGACACATTTTTCCGAAAACGTTGAATTTAAAAGATTAATTCACCTGTGTGACTGCTCAGGCAACATGTTCAACATACTTTGCAATTTCGTGAACTGACTTTGCAATTTTGTCAAGTCAGATTGTGCCACAACACCGGTAATCTCAGATTGTCCATTTATTCCAGAAGATTCTGAAGTGTTTTGTAATGATAGATAAATACGATAGATAAAATGGCGTGCAAATTGACACATTTTAGAGTGAAGTACATAGTTAGGTAACATTTATTTTCTATCATTCGACGCTAACTACAGGAAATATCCTGTGTAGGCAAGTCAACCAGAGTTGTTAAAATTATCGAACTTTTTATAAAGTATCTGTGAATGTAAATTATTTTTTACTGACCCCCAAAGTGCAGAAATCGTAAAGCAATCGTTTTACTTTTACTGATAAGTAAACGTGAGTAAAATACTTTTTGCCCAGAAAGCGTCATAGTGGGTGTTTTTTTAGAAATTTTACACCTATTTTTCTCTAAATCGCTATATATTTTCATACTTTTTTGCCCATTTTCACGTTCAATCTACCGTATTTCCTCGAAATACCCCCCCCCCCTCGAAATACCCCCCCCCCTCGTTTGACCCCCCCTCTCGAGACCACTATGAAACAATCACCCCCCCCCTCGAAATACCCCCCCCCAAATTGAGTGTAAAGGGAACGTACATGACAATAATTGTAGTTTGTGTTCTGTGTACTGCAGAACACACGTTAAAACAATGTCGGTGTCACGTTAGAACAGTGTACATACCACCTACATATTAGTCTACAGGACCTTATAAATGGCGGTTTTTGTTGCATTTTTCGACGTCTGCGTACGTTTCAGACGACAATTTCGTACTTGGTTTTCAAAAATTTTCTTGTGAAATAATAACCCCCCCCTCGAAATACCCCCTCCCTCGTTTAACCCCCCCCCCCCCTCTCGGGACCACTGTGAAACAATCACCCCCCGGGGGGTATTTCGAGGAAATACGGTATCCTTTTTTCAGCTTGTTGGCTATTTTTCTCTATTTTAACCATTTTTCACCCTTGTCTCCCTTCCATGGCTCGAAAAAACTATATACCGTATATCCTTGAATAAGTCCTCCTCCTTGAATAACATCCCCCCTTGAATAACTCCCCCCTCTTGAATAACTCCCCCTCTGCGAATTTGATATGTGTATCCACAATGTTTTTTGAATGATTTGGATGCCGGTGAACACAGATTTTAGCATGAATACCTTGTTTTGGTTGTTGTAAAACTGTTAAATACCTCGATTACATGAGTTGACGGAATGCATTTATGCAATGTAAAATGAGTAAGTTCTGAGGGAAAAATAACTCCTCCCCTTGAATAACATCCCCCCTTGAATAACATCCCCCCTTGAATAACTCCCCCCTCCAAAACCTCTGACGAAATTATAACTCCCATGGGGACTTATTCAAGGATATACGGTAAATGCCTATCATAAATACGTTTTCTGTACTCGAGTACTGTCAAAAGGTATATCTAAAAGCGAGTACAGTAACTTTTCAGTGGAAACGTAAACGTATTTACTTTGTACTCGAGTATACTTATTGATTGAGTAAAAGTAACCATGTTTTAACAACTATAAAGTCAAGTTCTCAAGGCCTATTTATTAGCACCTCACCTCTCTTTGCCAGTATTCCGCTTATTTGCACCAGAGTAGTCAGACCCAAATCTATGATGGGTTGATCTAAAATCGGCTTTCCCTCGAAGGCGGGTTTGTTCAGTGCGTGATGCTCAAATGACAACATTGTCTGTGGGGTTTTTTTAGATTGAGGATTTTTTCTTGGTTAAGGTCTAAAAGATCACCGTATTTCTTCTAATAGAACGGCACCTCCAATAGAACGGCCGGTTTGGCGATTTTTTGCACTCACGAAAAATATAGAACGGCAACCTCCAATTGAACGGCACCTCCAATAGAACGGCAGGTAGGAGTTGCATTGGAAGAGTGCCAAAACACAACAACAACGAAAATTGGATGGCAAAAACGTTCATGGCATTCAAATATTGATATTGGTTAATTACTCTAAATTACCCAAGTTGATGCTCTGATATTAAAATGTTGCTCAAGTGAGTCTAGTTTCATTAAAGATAAAGATGTGTTCAAATGAAAAATGTGTGAAAAATATTGGTGAAAAAATACAACGGCAGCCTTCAATAGGACGGCACCTCCAATAGAACGGCAGGTAAAAAAGTTGATGAAAAAATTAGAACAGCGCTCTTCTGTTAGGAGAAATACGGTAACCTGTAATGTGTGTTTACCGAACAAACCTTGCACATGCCCTGTAAATCCACGTCTTGATTACCTGATTTCACGCTCGCGAGTGTCTGGTTCATTACATCAGAATATTGTTGTATTACCTGTAAACAAGTTTAAAAAAATCACGTTTCATGCGAGTCAATGTTCTGTAATTTGTTCGTGTCAGTAGTTAGCCACTAGCTAGGTTAAGGTATATTTTTAGGTAGGTATTTACTGAAGTTTCATTTGGGAAATAAATATTAAGTTTATCGAAAAGTCATCCCAAAAGTGCACAATGCTTCTGAAGAGTCGGTCAGAATTCCCATCAAAACCTGTGTTTATTCCAAACGTGCTCAGAGATATTTTTAAAATCTGTTTGGAATGGGTTTTCAATATGTACCGTATTTCCTCGAAATACCCCCCCCCCGGGGGCGATTGTTTCATAGTGAAAATTCTGAGGGGGGTTATTAGAGGGAGGGGGTCTTTCGAGGGGGGTGTTATTGTTTAGTCAGAAATGTTTGTGAAATTCATATAAAGAATATGCTTTTAAATACCAGTAATAAATGTGTCCAAATATGATATAACGTACATCGCTACACAAACTAATAAATATACCTATGTGTAGCTGCGATGTGTGATGTACCTATGTGTAACGATGGCTAAAAAAGATTCGAAAATTCGAAAACATTTTCGAATTTTCGAATTTTTTCGGAATTTTCGAATTTTTTTTCGCCCCTAGAAAAAACACTTAAAAATCGATTCATTTTTCAAAAAATTCGAAAATTCGAAAATTCGAAAATTCAAAAATAGTTTTCGAATTTTTCAGGGAATTCAAGGCAACAAAACACGCTGTTAAGTTCAACGTGCTAAATACATCAACAATTGATACGCGGCGCGTATGTAAAAGTGAAACGTAACAAATAGAACGTTGAAATGTCATCCATGGCGGAAGAGGCGGACTTTGACACATCAT
Organism: Sphaerolaimus hirsutus; assembly: GCA_964036195.1. Lineage (NCBI taxonomy): Eukaryota > Metazoa > Nematoda > Chromadorea > Monhysterida > Sphaerolaimidae > Sphaerolaimus > Sphaerolaimus hirsutus. The sequence goes on along the minus strand of OZ038453.1, from coordinate 12,182,238 downwards.
TTTTTTATACTGTATTTTCTCGAAATATCCGCCCCCTCAAAATACCCACCTCAAAATTTACACAATAATTTATAAACCCCCCTCGAAATACCACCCCCCCCCCCCCCAATTTTGTGTATAGAGAACGTAATGCAGTTTGTGATCTGGGAAACACAGAACACACGTGAAAAAAAATGACGGTGTTGTATAGAACAGGGTTTGTACCATCTACGTACTTAAATATATAAGTATATAGAGTCTCATAAAAGGCAGTTTTTGTTGCATTTTTTGACATCTGTGTTACCTACAAACAACAATTTAGTACTGGGATTTTGAAAAATTTCTGGCAAAATAATACACCCCCCTCGAAATACCCACCCTCGTTTAACCCCCCCCCCCCAAGTTTCCACTCTGAAAAAATAATATGGTATTTAAAGCCAATTTTGTATTTTATGCTGATATATTAATTGACGCCAATTTTTACATTGTTGTTTTTATTGCCTTCGCTCTGTTGGTGAATTAAATGTTTTATCAATGTGTGAATTAAATGAAGAAGCAGCACGCTGGTTTGCATAACTCATTCCACCATTTTTAATGCTAATTTATGGTTAAAATAAGGTCATAACAACTGAGCAGAACATGAAGACAGTCCAAATTATGTGTTTAAAGCTTAATATTCAATATTTTTCCAAAAAGATTCGAAAATTATTTGAAAAAATTCGAAAACTAGCCAAAAAAATTCGAAAATTGCCAAAAAAGATTCGAAAATTCGAAATTCGAAAATTAAATTCGAAATTCGAAAATTAATTTGAAGAAAAATTCGAAAATTCGAAAATTCATTTCAGAAAAAACACTTAAAAATTTAAATACTTTTTTTTTGACTGTTTGCCATCATTACCTATGTGTAACTGGCAATAAATACATTATGTACATCATTCCAGATGTGGGGTATTTCGAGGGGGGTATTAATTCATAGTGGGGTGGGGGGTTCATCCATTTTGAGTGGGGGGGGGGGGGGTATTTCACAAAAATGCGGTACTTAAATATATTTCAATATGCCATTGTTGTAACGTGTTCAATATTTACATCCATAAAAATGTAGTAGGTACCGTATTTCCTCGAAATACCCCCAGAGGGTTTATTTTTGCAGCGTGAGATTTTTGAGGGGGTTTTTTTCGAGGGGGGGGGGGTATTTCGAGCGGGGGTATATCGAGGAAATACGGTATATCAACGTATTTAAACATGGTCACTGACACTGGGTGTCACTAAATCCACGTCACTGTAATTTATTATTTTATTACGTATAAATATATTGACCCATGATTCAGAAACCCAGATATTCACGCTGACATGAATTGCAACAAAATAATAAAAAATTAATTAATGTAAATGCAAGCGACATTGTGCCGTTACGCTTGTTCGCACGTAAATTTTCAGCGGGTAACAAGGTTGATTGAATCCCGCGTATTGATAGGAAAGCGCCGGGAAAAATGGCGCTTAGAGCCAAGGGTGCAATGGCCCTGCGCACAATATTCACACGAAATTTCGAAAACTCATAAAAAAGCTTTGAACGTGTTTGAGTTTTCCACAATGAGTCATTTTTAATCTCCGTTTACTGTAGTTGACAGCCACCTCATTGTAGAAAACTCAAATGTGTTGTAGCTGATTTGTGAGTTTTCAAAATTTAGTGTGAAAACTAGTGTGTGCGGGCACAATGGTGCCACACACACTGGATGTCAACTGTTTCAGTGTCAACTCGATTTTATGAGACTGTAGGTCGCAGGAAAATTTTCAAGGGCACATGCGGCAATGTTGAAGAGGAATTTCTATTGCGATGTGAGTTTGAACACGGTTTCGCAGCCCATAGACTAAAAAATTATGAAATAGACTCCATAGGACACCTATTCTGAAGTTTGCAACCCAAACGGCCACATTTTGGGTGAGTTGTGGAACACACGGTTTTTAGTGTAATTTTGTGACTTGGCGTCACCCATAGGATAAATCGAGGGTGGCATTTGAGGGGGGGGGGGGGCATCGGTCGTTGGTGTCGTCCCATTCTGTCGTACATCGGCCGATTTTGATGCCCTTTGAGTATGTTGTGGTCGCGCCTACTACCAAATTCTTTTTTTACTCGAATAGTCCCCCAGTCCCGAGATAAGGGGGGTGAAGTCACAAAATTACACTAAAAACTGTGTGTTCCACAACTCCTCCAAACTGTGGCCGTTTGGGTTGCAAACTTCAGCATAGGTGTCCTATGGAGTCTACTCTATTGTGTTAAAATTTCATTGTGATAGCTCAACTGTAGCACAAGCTATCGCGTTTTTCCAGCGGTAACTGAAGATGCCCACCCCTGTACAACGAATGCTACCATATTTTGATGAATAAGGTTACGTGAAAAATTGTGCACCAAATTAATCCACAGCGTAAGCAATTCGATCTGATGAGAAACTTTTTTATGTCTGTTCGTTTATTCAGTTGAAATATGGTATATTTCATTGTAAGGTGTACCGTCGGCAGATTTTTACCACGGCGCTCTACAAAAGTACGGCGTCAGGCCAGGGCAAAGTGCACCACAGTGCATTGACTTGACCCTGTTTATTGCACTGCAGAAAGACGGCACCCATTGGCGCCATTAAATGGCGCCAGCGCCATGGCGCCAATTCATTACTAACTGATCCCATTACTAAATATTCAATTCATTATTATTCATTACTAAATATTCAATTAGGTAGGTATTTACTTACTACCTCGTTGTTTATTATTTATGTTTGCACGCTGAAAGATCAAATCTGATTTACATGTAAATAAATTTCTCTCAAAAGCCATGACCCATGACGCACTTTATCGCACTCTCGATAATTTTCACACGCACTATTTACTTACTTGCGCTTTTTCATCTTCTGAATTTGCTGTATCTCCAAGCCAGTTTTTCAACCCACTCAGCAGAAGTTGCAATTGATTTTGTGAAAGATCCACTCTGGGCCCGCCCAGGGTTCTGCGATGTTGAGAATTATGGTTATTTTTGGGCGATTGTAAGATTAGGTTTACATGGTGGAGTGGAAGCAGTTTCGCGAAAGCGTATTTAGGTACTTTTGCAAAAATATACGTATCCAGTAAATATTTACGTTTACGGATCCCCCCAAAAAGTACCTGTACTCGCTTTTACGCATAGGTACTTTTTTAGAAAGAAGCTGAATACAGAAAACGTATATTCGATGCCGATTCACTACATGTTTTGGTAAATACATTGAAGAAACTCTGAGTAAGAACTCGCAAGCCACCTACCCGCAAATATATCAATTCGTTATGTAAATTGGATCAATGGCTGTTGACGCAGACAGCTATATATATATGATTTAGTATTCAGTTCCGTGTGTCCGACCATGTGACCGGTGATCAGTGAGTACTATACTTTTCAATATAAACCAAGTCAGCTACGAAAAGTGACACATTGTTTGCTCTACTAAAGATAAAACGTCAAGTTCCAAATGAAGTGATTGTCAAAATAAAATGTGTGCCCGGAATGTAGCGGGGGTTGAATGTTTTACCTTTAAATTGGAATACATAACAATAAAATACTTTTGTGACACGCCTCCTCTCTCCCCATTAAACGTTACTGGACTTTACTGCAGAGTTGTTGAAAGTACCGAACTTTTTTCAAAGTATACGTAAACGTAAAGTATTTATTTTTAACACACCCCTTAAGTACAGAAAACGTTAAGTAATTTTTTTTACTTTTACTCATGAGTAAACATACGTAAACGTACTTTTCCCCGCAGAAAACGTAAAAGTGAGTACTTTTGAGAAATGTCGCCAAAATTTTCGAGAAATGTCGCTCAAAATCAGTCGTTTTCATAACTTATTGTCTATTTTACACAATTTTTAACTATATTTTGATTTGGTTCTATACCCATTTTCGACTAGTTTCCCGTATTTTTAGCTCATTTTTCCTTCTATGCTTTTAAAAATCTATATTGAAGATGATCTAAAATACGTTTTCTGTACTCGAGTACTTTCAAAAATTATACATAAAAGCGAGTACCAGCACTTTTTTTGGAGGAAACGTAAACGTATTTATCGAGTAAAAGTAAATACCTACGTTTCTACAACTATGCTTTACTGTACATTTTACGTTTTTGGTGCCCCGTTTTTGTAGATTTGGGACTGAGGTCTAGTACACATCTAAACCCGCCACCCATCTAATTCTACCCATCACACATTTAAGCTTAAGATATTAGCATATTAATTGACACGCCCCCTCTACAGTGGGTGAAAAACACAAAGGCGCAGACGGTAGACATCTATGCATTTGTGTTTACCGCTCACCCACTGTAGAGCAGAGTTGTTAGAAATACTGAACTTTTTTAAAAGTATATGTAAATGTAAGTATTTTTATTTTACTCACCACAAAGTATCGAAAATCTAAAATACCTTTGTTAATCGAACTCATGTGTAAATGTGAGTAAAATACTTTTATCACAGGAAAATGTAAAAGCGAGTACTTTTTGCCGTTGAGTCGGTGGGTAACCACTACTAAAGCACAGCCTGGTGCCAGTCAAATGTCTGTAAAATGTCAAATCTCATGCAAAGTGTCAAATATCATGTAAAATGCCCTGCAAAATGGCTACTCGGTTGCCATTTTGCAGGGCATTTCACAGGACTGTTGACACTTTGATTGACATTTGACATTTAACAAGGCCCCTGACTATCAGTATTTATCTAGGTAACCAACTTTCTAATCATTTCTCCCGGCTGCAACCCTTGCACTTGCGCTGGCGGCGTGCCAAAACATAACCTCGCCAGTTTCTTATTTGTCTCCTCAATTTGCATCGTATTCGCTATGGCTTTGATGCTGTCTATTTGCACCTGCGCTAGGCGTTTCGCTCGAACTTTGGCGCCTGTGTTTTTTGTGTTCAACTTCATCTTCAGTGCGCTGGTTACGGTAGAAATACGGTTTTACATTTTATGTATGTGAATTAATTGGTGTGGTATGATGAATTACATGTATTGGAATGATGGATGTGCACAGGGGGAGGGGGCGGGGGTTGATGCTTTTTGAAATGAGCATGCTGATCATGAAAATTCTTGTTTTCATTTTGTATTTTACACATAGTTTGTCAATATAAATGACCAGACAAACGAAAACAGAGTTCATAAGACTTTAATTCACCAAATTGTCACGAGTTTGTCCACTACCACTCTTGTTCAAGTTCGACTTTTTTTACAATTTTTGTGTTGTTTTTGTATTAATTTTCAGCTATTCCCTAATTACCTTCGTGTGTAGCTATGGCCTTTGGTATCCACATTTTAATATAAAAATCAACTGTCAGCAAACTAGATTTTGGCACTTCAATTTGTAATCTCACCTGGTACACAGTGACAGGCACTCATAAGCATAATAAAGCATCCAAGTATGTGGAAATTCATCTTGCAGCTTTGATGAACCTAATTTGTAGTGCTTTTTCTCAACTCAGACTTGTAAATATATTCGTGTAAGTTTAAAAGTGAAAAAAATGAATGTAAATGTGACTTCATCTTTTTATATATCCAGCTACACAACTATATGTTTGTGCCGCGTTTGTTTGCTACCATGAGTCGACTGTTTGAATGTTTACACAGGGTACCTCATTAAAATCTGTGAATTTATTACCGTATTTTATTTCTTTGAAATTAGCCCCCACGTTACAACGGATATGACGTGAAATACATAAAAAAGTAAATGTTCAAGCACTAAGTTGCGAATGTTCTGGACTTGTCAACTTAGTTCCTCTATCTTCACACTTCAACATAAATATCACTTCCAAACATGTGTAGGTTTATTGCAACACCATGTATTTCAGGCTCCCTCTATGGTTACCCGAAATTGTTTTACTTTTGCTAGCTTTTCCGTTTTGGTTACCATATAAACAAGGCCACAATAAAAATCTATCATTCTGCCCCATTTTACATGCACTTCGTTTCCTCACTGGGTGCACCTTTTGCATTGCACATTTCTATGATAATTTGCATGATAAATTGTGTCTGGGTTGGCTGATAAAATGTGAATTACGTGGAAGTGTGTACCGTATTACCTCGAAATACCCCCATGGGGGTTTATTATTTCGCCAGCAAAAATTGAGGGGGGGGGGGGGTTAATTCGAGGGGGGGTTTATTCGAGGAGGGGGGGTTTATTATTTCGCCAGAAATTTTCGTGAAATTCATATTAAAGTATATGGTTTTTCTTACACAAAAACGGCAATAAATGTGAGAATATAGGTTTTATTGGGGCCTCAGATGTATATCTGTATACAAATGAGCGTATAAGTGTAGCTGCGATGCAAAAAAATAAGTAGTAATAAATACATCATGTACATTGCATACATGATGTACATCATTCCGGAGGGGTGGTATTTCGAGGGGGGGGGGGTTATTTTTTCCCCAGCCCATTTTGAGGGGGGGGTTAATTCGAGGGGGGGTTAATTCAAGGGGGGGGGGATAATTCGAGGTAATGCGGTATATGTGTGTACTGAGCTGGAATACCGTATTTCCTCGAAATACCCCCAGGTCTGAGCGAGCTTTAACCTCCCCTCGAAATACTCCCCCTCTTTAATGAGGTAAATACGTTCATGTCTTTCTATATGCCGTTTAGTTACGTTTATAACCAGTTACGGGTACATAAAGACGTATTCTCTACAACGATCGTTCATGAGATTTCCTGGCGAAATAATACCCCTCGAAATACCCCTCAGAATTTCCACTCTGAAAAAATATACCCCCTGGGGGTATTTCCAGGAAATACTGTACATGTGAATACTGTAACTCTTACCATGATGGAAATGTCATGTTGAGTTGATGTTTACGGATTGTACTTTTTAATAACATCTTTGTCAAGAAATGTTGATGGCATTGTATTTATTATTCATGGACAGTAGATGTTTATTAATAATACAATGAACCTTCCATGAAGTTCCATGGGTTCTAGGTATGTTATTACAAGCAATATTGCATGGGACGGTTACCTATTTAATGACACTAATTACAAACTTAACACGGTTGCATCCATAGACAGCACGCTTATTGACTTGTGTTCTAAGAAAACAAAAGAAAATTTGAAATAATGACGGAAGGTGTTAGTCTTTTGGGTATTTTTTGCCGTCTGCGTATCGTCTGGCATTGGAAAGTCCTGGACGATTAGTGCTTTTTTCAGTCGGGATCTATAAGCTGTAAATTCATTCAATTGTAAAATTTTACCTTGAAATTGACTACGCACAAGTGGATCCGGTACTAATCCATCTCTCAATAATGTCCTAACTCAACATGCGCGGTCCACCGTTTCCGGAGTTTTCAACTTTTTTCGATGAAATTTGAATGTAAAATTGGTGAACAGAATATTTGAGACATTTATAATCATCCAGTTTTTGTAATCGATTTCGCTGTAAAGCTCTATGTCTGAAGTTTATGTGCAATTGTAATTGCAGCTTATATACCCCCCCCCCCGACTGAAAATTCACAATCCAGGATGATCCAATCGGAAGCGATCCTGAAACTGTCACAACTTTCCTGACAAGACACCATGTACCGTATTTAGTACCCCCGTCGAAATACACGAGTCTCCTCTCAAAATATGTATCACCATCTTATTTTACAAAATGATAAAAAATATTGAAACTCCCCCACCCGAAATGAGTGTCTTTAAATGTGACTTCATGTCAGTGAAATGCCGTCAATTGCAGCCCACAAAATATAAGTACAGTATGTAAATATATCGAAAAGTTTTGGAGATATTGGCCCTACACACACTAGTTTTCACCGTGACTGATGTGAAAACTGAAATGGCCACATGGCGACATCCAGCCTACTCTTATTGCATGCTATACGTGTTCTAGTTTTCAAATTTTCAAATTGTAACTTTCATTAATTTAAATTCAAATTCAAATTTGATTGAATCGTTCAACCGTGTTTGTTAATTTGCATTTGAAAAAATTGCAGTTTTCACACGTAGTCACGGTGAAAACTAGTGTGTGTAGGCGCAATGTGACATTCTGAGTAAGAACAATTTCACGGGGCAGATTCAATTCACCCAACAGATTTGTAAATGTTAAATTTTCAAATTTGTCATTTATTTATGTTCGCTGTCATTACTTGCTTGTATAGAAGCATTTTTGTGTTCCGCAGCATTCTCTGACAGGTATTTACTCATTTTGATTGAAAAATGTCAAGGCGCTGTCAAATTTCTTACCTTGAATCTCTTTGCAGGAAAAATTCTAACACTCTTTCTCTAAATTTATTTATGAGAATGGAAAGCCTTGATGTACCCACTAGTACATCATATTTTGAAACTACAACAACTGCAGACTACAGTCCACCTAAATCAGAGGACTCTCTAGAATTCTTTTTGAGAACTGTCTCATTTATTCTACTGTATCTCACGTGCATTCTGTATGTGTACGTTACCATAGTTTTAGTGGTCTACAGAAAGGAAACATTCAATTCTAGCTTCTTTCATATTTCTATTACCAATGCATTTGCCGATCTTGTCTATGCGGTGTTGGTGAACAAATTCACAGTGATTTGTTCAGCTGCCACAATCGTAAGTAGAGAAAGGAAATTTTCTATTTCCTTTTATTTTTATTTTTTTTCACATGCTACTTAATCAAGGAAGATTTATTTACACTGATGCAGGAATGGAATTTCATTGTGAACTTCATTGCCACCATCTTCTCGTATTCATCAATGTTGGGAATTCTGTTGCTTGGATTGAATAGAATGACAGCTTTGATGACAACTAGTCATAATCATGTGAGTTCTGTTTGAATTTTTATGTAATCATACATTACATAACTAATTCTACTCTTTTTAGATCTGGTCACCAGGGCGCACAGCAAGTGCTATCACATGCCAATGGATAATCTCTGTGTTCATATCACTGCCGTATGTTGTGCCAGGAAGATTGGTAGGTGTGAGATGAATTGTTTTTGAGATTTCCAAATGTAGGGGGAACAATAAATAAACTTCAATGATTATTTTTTCATTCAGCTCTATGTGGCAGAAAATGGCATGATGGCAAGTGACAACAAAAAACTTCACCTGGGCTTGATACTGTACAGTGACATATCCTATGCGATATTTGCTGCTATTATTTGTTCTGTATACATTGCAGCTGTTGTCCAGGCATATTCTAGGAGCAAGAAGTTGCTGAAAAGTTAGTACTATTTACTTATTTTTATTTTTATTAGTCTGAAATCAATGCCTTCTGACCTGTATGTGCTGGTGCAGAGCCAAAATCTATTTTTAGCACCAGAATGTCACAAAATGGGCATATAATCATAATAATCCATGAATGTTTGATTCTATATTCTTCTCATCAAGATTTTTCATGAAATACAAATTGCACAGAGGGTACACATACAAATCACTTTTCCAAATGAACATCAAATTCTCAATTCCAGTTGTCTCCAAGCAAAGCAGCATTTCAATGCAACGAGCCAGGAGGACCAACATCATGTTGCTGTCTGTTGGATGTGCTCTGTGCTGTTTTCTCTGTATCTCAGTTGTGACCAGGTCAGATTATGATGCAATTTCTATTCTGTTGATTTTACAATTCTGATTCATCATATTTATGAATGCCTTAATTTCAAAAAACATTTTTGAAAATCAATTTTGAGAATCTACTAATATCTCATGGAAAAAGCTTGATGGTTTTTCAAGAGAGAATTTTTAAATTCGGGTAGGTAGATGAGTAGCTTCAAGCACTTAAGTATTAAGAATACATATCTTTCGTATACTCTGCAAACATCATGCTAAACACATGAAAAATACATCTCATCCACCCACACAGATTCTCCATTCGTTATTTCTCACTATTGTCCAAAGAGCGAGCAATGTGGATCTTCACAATTTGCCTGTGGTATGTCAGCATGTATGCCTACGTGCTCGCCAATCCATGGCTCCTTCTTCTGCTTTGTAATGATGTGCGCAAAAAGTGCAAGCAATTGCCACGTGATTGTGCTGAGAAATTGTTTGAGGCCTTTGGTCGGGTGTTCTACTCTTGCCGTCAATGTTCCAGCGTTTCAGAGATGAATATTAATGATAACATCCCTCTTGATAATAATGGTAATGGTTTGTGTTCTAATAGTACACCTCTTTGTAAGGGGGGATGCCCTGATGATTGTGCGAGTAATGCTCAACAGGAAGTATTTGTATGATATGATGTGCATTTTTCTTCCCAAGCTTATGTTGTTGTTTTTTCTGCTATTTACACAGTTGAAATAAACCTGTCAACATTTAAACTACTCAATGCAATGTGAAATATCTCAACTACTCAAGTCAACGCAACTCAACTCAATTAGAAATATTGAAACTGAAGAGTACAGTATTTTTCATATAAATTGAAGTGCATTCTTCTATTTTCATTTTCTTTTTTTTCACCAGCTATTCTGTTGGATGGGGTCTTCAAATTGCTTCATGATTTTCACGCATATTTTTCCTTTGCAAACAAATGCAATATGTTTAATTAAACCTGCAATATGAATTCAGGAGAAACTTGAGTTCAAAATGTCACACTTTCCTTTGGGGTCATTTATGCAGCACTCTAAATGCGCTCTTATGGCACTCTAAAGCGAAACAAAAGAATACGGTAGTCCCGGCCCAGTTTTACAAGTGGCAAGTAAAGAGTAAAGTAGAGTTAAGTGTAAAAGGAAAAACTAAATAAAATGATGAATGGATAAAGTAAACTGTAAAGTAAACCGTAAAATTCAAAGTAAAGAGTTAAGTTTTACTCTCTATTTTGCTATTGTGCATGCGGAACTAGCCCGGACTCCGGCCTACTATCACACGCTTGAAAAAATATGCCTAATAACATCATTTACTTGACACAAATTCAATGATTTTGAGGGGGAAATAATCTTCGCATAACAACTAAAAATATTCGCATAACAATCAAAAATTAAATGAAACAGAACACGATATTAAACAGAGATTCATAAAAATGGTATACCTGCCCAAAAAATAAGAATTTGGTACGAGTGTGTGGCCGCCAATGAAAAGAGGGATCACCGACATTATGTGAACTTGGAATTTTTCCAAAGAAGTCTAATTTTGTATTTAGATACGATTACATACTGTACAACGAGAGTAAAAGACAATGGATTTCCGTCCGGGTCACTGATAATGACGACGGAATGTGATAAAGCCACAGGATTAGGTCGCTGATGGCCGCCGACACACTGGCATGCCGCACCGGTACCCCATCGTCAACGGCGGTATATATACGGGGTAAAAATACCGGCTTTTAGACAGTTGCCAAGTTCACATAATGTCGGGATTCGAAAAAGAGGGATCGGGTCGGATCGGGTCACGTATGGGAACATAACCCAACTCCAAGTTTGTGTTGGATACCGTTGGATACAATTGGATATTGTACGAACGAGAGTAAAAGACGCAGGATTTCCGTCCGCGTCACCGATAATGGCCGCGGAATACGATTAAGCGACCGGAGATTGTCGCTCATTGCGGCCGACACACTAGTTGACACATGTATGTGCTGTATGCGCACAAAGCGGTGTATCCAAACGACTGCTTTGGAGAGCTGCCAAGTTCTCATACGGATAATTTTCCAAAAAAAAAGAGAAAAGTATTTCGAAATTCTGATATTTAAATTTTTTTTGCAATGCCAAACGACGAAGTCTGCGGTCTGAATGGACGCGTAATTGGAATAAATAAAAATCACGCTATAATTCAATGTTTCCGCGGTACAGTGATCGCCTACCCGTACTGCATGTTGAAAGAGTGAGTTTACGTTCTTTTCGCGCACTTCTTATCTTTTTGGCATCTATCCAAAATTCGTTGTTCAGTTGTCCGGAACTCGACGATGCACTTTCACTCGGCGATAGGGTCGCTTTCCGCGCAAAAATTCAAGGAACATTGCACAGCAGAATGACGGCTATAAAGGGATCTGTTATGGTAGGATTTAATTTTTTCCCGTCAATTTTACTAGGTGTGATTATGGATGACCCGGGTTTTTTTCAAAGGTATAAAAAAATAAAAACGTTTTATAAAAAAACCCGACCATCAAAACCGTTTTTTTAAAAACCTCAACCAAAATTTTTAGTACTAAGCACCAGGTATTTTGCGCGCAAGCGTGCAAGTTCATATACACATTACCATTGGTGATGGATTTCATCGGTTTTGAGGCATTTTTAGTGTGAAAGCTTCCATTCGTTCATGCTATTGTGCCATAATAAGCCATGATATGTTAGTATAGTATATAATATCCAGTCAACATCTTTGTACAGTGTGAAAAATCACATCTAATCGATTAGCCTTCTATTGTAACCTAATTTAAACACTATTCCATGGCCAGCTTCACTTGAAGTCATGAACATCCGACAAAAGCTGATATATTTGATAAGTCTACATAAAATGGATATTTTTGACAGAAATCACCGCTTATAAAAATATCCCATGGCTCCACAGCCATTATATGGCTATGTAAAACACCACAAAGTACTGTCACCTGACTGTATATGTTGACTCATAACCATATCTGGGAGCTTTTGAAAAAAAAACAGTTTTATTTTTAAATAAAACTACCTGTTTTTGAAAAAAATGGTTGAAAAAACCCAGTTGTTGACAAAAACCCATTTTTAGCCATCCCTAGGTGCTATTGCATTTTGAATAAGATTTCTCTTTAGTTTAGTAGGGGGGGGGGTCTACCTCCCCCCAAATCCGCCAGCTATCTATCTATCCCGGATGCCCGCTCAGCTATCTATCCCGGAGGCCCGCTCAGCTATCTATCTATCCCGGAGGCAAAATTTAGCGCTACTATCCCCTAAACCCCCCAAAATCGCCCAGCTGTCTATCTGAAGCGATTTTAAAGGAATTTTGCCCCAATTTGGCTAAAAATCGCTAATTTTCATAATTTTTTATAGTTTTTCACCTTCAAAATTCTAATTCATGTTCCGTATTGCCTATTTTCAGCTATTTTTTGTACTGTATGTACTTATATACCTATTTTTAGCTGTTTTCCTCCTACCGTTTAGCGATTTTTCCCCTTTTCTTCCCTAATTCTATACCTCGGTAAAGCCTATATATTGAACCCCCGTGAACCCCCCCCCCCTAGCGATTTACTATCTATATGAACCCCCGCGGGGGTCGAATCTACAAAACCCCTGGAGGAACGTCATGTGTTGATAAATGTTGTAACGGGTGACTAAGATATTTACGTAGTGCATATTACTAAGTTTTTTGGCTGATGTTAAAAAAAGATGGTTTCAGTGTCTGTTTTTAAAGACAAATGATTTTTTAAAAATGTGGTTTTAAAAACACCGGTCATACCGAGTGCCACATAAATTTTTGGAACGTCCTTTCTGTATTGATGAAAAATGCAGGTGATGAGTGATGCGTACGCAACTGGGTCTGGGTATGTGAAATTTGTGAAGCAAGATCTTTACGGATCTGGTTCAGATGATGGGGAATATGGATTTATCAGTGTTGACAAAATCGATACTGAAAGGTTTGTCGCTATGGTCTGTGTTCACGTATTGTATCCATTCCCCCCATGCGGTGATTTCCTTCGAATTCGATTTCCTTTGATTTCGGTGAAGAAACATAATCAAACTAACTAGAATTTATCAAACTAATTATGACTCCAACGATTTTTTTTGAATAAATCGACTTTTTTTAAATAGGGCAATAAATTTTTTTTTGTTGCTATGTTATGCTTTATTTGCCATTTTGCACTCATTCTATTTTCACCATAAAAACTTGGCAGATTGCCAGATGAGATCGACAGTGACGTGTTCTTCCACAGGTCTGCGCTCGGATCCGAGTGCAATGATATTTCAGATGTGAGTTAGATTCGTAATGTGTGTCAAATTCCCGACGTGACTCAGGCCTACTGCAAATGCAATTTTCAGATAAGTGCTACCCCTCTGCATTAAAAACCTTGGGCATGTGTGCAGGTGGCATAAACACCCCCCCCCCTGACTACGTCCTTGATTTTTTGAAAAACATCTCTGTTATCATCCTACATACCCTAAATCCTCGCAATAAACACCAATTGCATAACACCCCCTTGAATAACTGTCCCTGTTGGTTGGGTGAGGTAAAAATACCCCCCCCCCCCCTGGATAAAAACCCCCTCCTCAAAAACTCTGACGAAATAATAACCCCCTGTGGTTTTATTCGAGGATTTGCGGTACATAGACTTTCTCGCATCGCATTCATCAGAAAAAACCCCTCACACTTTTTTATAGATATTATCAGTCGGCTCAGAGGTATATTTCGTGGCCAAAAGAGCGCCACCAAATGCCAGTACAAAATTTAGCGCGCTTTGGGTATCGCCCGTGAATAGAAATGCGGGTAAAATCAGTGATCGCGTTAATTCGGCTTTTGAAACTATGCAACGGAAATTTGGTGTCAGTTCTTATGGAGAAAAGACATTGAATTTGGCTGATGGGAGGGGTGATGAGAGTGGGGATTCGGTAGAGTTGGAGTGAGTTTGGGGGCGTAGATGACTAGTGGGTAGAATTACATGACTAGCGGGCAGAGCCGTATCCAGGGGGGGCGGGGGGGGGGCTGCAGCCACCCCCCTTCCCGGGGTGAGACCTGAAAGACACGGGAAAATGCAACTTTCGGTACCATTATGCAAGGTGTACTGCAAAAATTTTGCGCGCAAGTGCGCTTTTTTCTACCAGGCACAATGAATATCACCAGGTGCCGGTTCCGCAAGTGGACAAGTTAAGAGTTAAAAGTTAAGAGTTGAGTAAAATGACAAATGGCGAGTTAAGAGTAAAGTTAAAGTTTAAGAGAAAAGTTAAAGTTTAAGAGAAAAGTTAAAATTTAAGAGTTGAGTTAAAAGTTGAGTTAAATGTTAAGAGTGGAGTTAAAGGTTAAAAGTTGAGTTAAGAGTTGAGTTAAAAGTTGAGTTAAGAGTTGAGTTAAAAGTTGAGTTAAGAGTTGAGTTGAGAGTTAAGAGACAAGTGGAAAATGATGGTAAAAAAAAAATGTGAAATTGGTATTGATACGGCTGTTCGCTGGCATGCTGCCAATGTTGTATGCACGACATTTGAAAATAACGTATCCAAAAAAATTATCGCTAAAAAAAAAATCGCGGAATGTTGTTTCAAAATGGCCGTGCGGGGACAAAATATGATTGAAGATCAGTGTATCGCGCTTCTGCAACAAATGACCCATTTGTCTTTTAAATCAACTTTTAACTCACATTTTAACCTTTAACTCAACTCTTAACATTTAACTCAACTTTTGACTCAACTTTTAACCTTTAACTCAACTCTTAACTTTTAACTCAACTTTTGACTCAACTTTTAACCTTTAACTCAACTCTTAACTTTTAACTCAACTTTTGACTCAACTTTTAACCTTTAACTCAACTCTTAACTTTTAACTCTTAACTGGTCTACTTGCGGAACTGGCCCCAGATAGCTCCCTGTCGCCACAAATTCTTTTGAATTCGCTCAACGGTCTAGATCTAGATAGATAGCTGGCCGATTTGGGGGGGGGCAGCCCCCCCCCCCCAGCCGCCCCCCTAGGAGACCCCTGCACGTAAACTAGTGCGTGGGCCATTTCCGGTTGCTTAATCGCATGCCGCGGCCATTATCGGTGACGCTGACAGAAATCCTGCGTATTTTACTCTCGTTCGTACAATATCTAATTGTATCCAACCAATACAAACGTGGACTTGTGCCAATGGTACATACGTGGGCCGATCCAAGAATGTATGGATTTATCGACATATCCACTTGAAGTGCCAATGCAATCGACTCCAAAACACATCTTGTGCTATTGCAGGTCAGATTCGGGATCAGACGACAGTGGCAGCGGGAACATTTGCAGCATTTTTTTGACGCCATATGAGCGTGCTTTGAGTCGAATGTCGAGCAGTTCGCACGGTGGGGCTTGTTAGAATATATTTTGTGCTGCTGTAAGAAGAATACTCGCCATATATAAATAATGAGTTCAGATTGCTAGTGTTGATCTCAGTTGTAAGTATGCAAATATTCATCACATATTGCAAGGTATCTCCATTTACAGCGGCGTCGAGTACCATCTAGGCAGGGACGTATCCAGGATTTTTGAGCGGGGGGGGCTGCTTGTTTACGGAGGCCGGCGAGGGGGGGGGGGCTCAGCCCCCCCCCCTAAAATTTTAGCTACATAGTGGCGGAATGGCGCCATGGCGTTGGCGCCTATAGTAGGCGCCACGCCAAAACGCCATTGGCGTTGGCGTCAGCGCCATGGAATGCCGTATATGTATGTAAATATACATACAAAACAGCAAAAAAACAACATTGAGTGTATTTATAATGATTTGTGGCCACATGGAGCAAATCCGATGATAATACCTTATGTCTGGTGAAGAATGCGCGCTTGCGCGCAAAATTTTTTACGCTGACGTTGAAAAAGTCGCATTTTCCAGTCACTTTTTGGTCTCGCCCCGGGAGGGGGGGGGGCTGCAGCCCCCCCCGCCCCCCCCTGGATACGGCCCTGCATCTAGGGATGGCCGATGTTTTTTTAACTGTCCTTTTTAAAAAAGAGGTTTTTTTTAAAAAAAACAGGCATCGAAACCGTTTTTTTAAATAAAAACATCGGCAAATTTTTTTGTACTATGCATTATAGGTATTTTGCAGTTTTGTTGCGCGCAAGCGCGCAATTTCACATACACAATACCATTAGTGGTTGTTTTCAATGGTTTTGGGGCATTTTTACTATGAAAGCTTCCATTTGTTCATGTGATTGTGTAATAATAAGCCGTGATAAGTTAGTGTAGTACATAATATCCAGCCAATGTGCTCCCACATACTTCTACAGTGTGAAACATCACTGTAAATGTATAATATTAGCCTTCTCTTAACCTTATTCAAGCACTATTCTATGCAAAACTTTACTTGAAGTCATGAACATATGACAAAAAAACGAAGTCAAGTCGACAAAAATGGATACCGTATTTCCTCGAAATACCCCCCTTCAAAATGGGCACTATGAATTTGTGGTCCGAGAAATGCATAACAGATGTTCAAAACACTTACTGTGTTACGTTAGAACTTCGTTTGTACCATCTACATCCTTATATAAGGCTGTATAAACTTATAAATGGTGGTTATTGTTGCATTTTTCACGTTTTTCTCTCAAAAATTTTCACTCTGAAAAAAACCCCCGTGGGTAATTTGAGGAATTATGGTATTTTTGACAGAAATAACCACTGATAATGCTATCCGATGGCTCCACAGCCATTCTTTGGCTATATTTAGCATCACAAAGTACTGGCAATTGTCTGATATACATGTATATGTTGACCCATAACCATATTTGGGAGCTTTAAAAGAAACCTGTTTTATTTTAACAACATGTTTAAAAAATGTTTAGAAAACAACAAAAAACGGTCGTTAGAAACATTTTTTTTGTCATCCCTAGTTTCGATTCTTTTGTTTTTCCGTTTTTAAAATTTGCCTTTCGTTTTGTATGGCATCATCATCGATAAATATCACTTCTTGTTAAATTAGCAATCTTGGTGTTTTTCAAATTTTGCACATGTTTCATGAAGTTTCACTAGAACTTTTATCGACAAATGAAACTGAGATGGAATGGATGAGTCAACGTTTGGTGTAGACAAATTAGTTAGCCAGTACAAAAAGCTAAAAATTACAAATTTATCACTTTCTTGGTAGTGTTTTGATGATTGTATTTCTTGGTCTATTAGAATGACATCATAAGTTCACAAACTAGTGTATTTATGTGGCGAGATCTCGGCCGTAAAGTAAACCCGGCCGTAAAGTAAATCCGGCCGTGATGCATAGTTGTACAAACGTATTCACGTTTACTCGATAAATACGTATACTCGAGTGCTGCATAATTACGTTTACGTTTCCTCCCGAAAAAATACCAGTATTCAGTTACTCGCGTATTTTTTGAAAGTACGCGAGTACAGAAAACGAGTATTTACAGATATTTACGTTTACTCACCCATTACACAGCGTAAATGTAGAAAATTTTTACTTTACGTTTTCTGTACTCAGGTGTGACTACAAATAAAATACTTTACGTTTACTTTGAAAAAAGTTCAGTACTTTTAACAACTCTGCCGTAACGATGTCCGGCCTAAAGTAGCACCCTCTACTTAACGGCCGGGTTTACTTTACGGCCGGTACATCCCCTATTTATGAGTAGCTGCAATGCAGTTTTGCAGCAATAAATACGTCATGTATATTACATACATATGATGTATTTACATTATTCGGGACGGGGGTATTTCGAGGGGTGAGTATTTTTTCCTCAGGTCGCTCAGACCTGGGAGTATTTTGATGGGCGGTGGGGGGGGGTAATTCGAGGAAATACAGTTAGTGATGTGAAAAAAGCCAGAACTTTGGCGCCAAAAGCGCCATGGCGCTTTTACGACCCCCAGCGCCAAGCGCTGCTCAAAAATAGCGCCAAGCGCCATGGCGCTTTTCATGGGCATGGTGCCCAGCACCCCAGCAAAATAGCGCCAAGCGCCCCGGCGTTTTTCTGGTTTGGCGCTAGCGCCAGGCGCCAGCGCCGTGGCGCTTTTACATCACTTACATCATCCGCTTGTAAAGTTTTTCCATACAAAATTCTCCGAACGAAAGCAATGTGCCAAACAGCAAGACCGAAATAAATTTAATTTGGAACTTGTAAGTTGGACTTCCGAATGTGATGAAGCATCTAAAAAAGATTTTGAGATTTAAGGAACAGTTTTTGAAGTTTTGTGTTTTTTTGTGAATGAGCATGGAAATGTCAAATGATTGGTGTGCTGACAATATGTCGGCATAAGTTTCATTCACTTCAATAGGTAGATGACAATTTATTTTTTAGATTAAATTAATTGTTTGATGTACTGATCAGGTGCCACTCCCACACTATGCAAATCGGTAGTGTGCTATCCTCTAAAATGTAGAATGTGTCAAGGTCATGTAAAATGCCCAGTTAAGTGGGAAATTTTCTTTTTTGTTTTAGCTGAATCTTTGACATGTTTCGGAGGTAAGCATTGGTAAACTCGGGTTACTTTATGCCATACAATTCTGCTGACCGTACCCGTGCATGGCGTCATTTTTGGAATTCGGCCAAAAATGAAAAATGGGTTAAATACAATGCGTAACGAAAATGATGAAATCGCGCTCTATTCGCATGCTGACAGCACGCCGATCCGACGGGCTGCACACTAGTTGACACAAGGTCTGTGTCAACTCAGATTTCGGCTTAACGCGAAAAAAAATTTAAATCAAAGATTTCTGTCCAAAAATCACGAACATTCCGTCAGGCTTGTCTTTTTTGTGTGTGAGCTCAATAACGACAGTTAAATTTCTACGATTTCTTACATTAGACAGAGAACACACTTGAGTTGAGCCCCCTGTGCGTACGCTCGACCTACAATTCCCATTTTTAAGCGCGTGGTGGGCCTCGAAAGGTTCGTAAAAATCACAAGTTTGTATAGGGAAAACGACACGCCCGGCCGAGCAAAATTCACGTGCAGTTTTAAGATGTAGGCTGGCGCGAGTGCGCGGAGTAACAGTGGCACATGGCTCGGTGCCAATACGCACAGCAATTTCTGCGAAGCAATGTAACCCGTCAACATTGCAGCTTTTTGGCACGATGCCAAAATAAGATTATGACGGTTTTGAATGGCCTAAAGGTACTACTGCGAACCATTAATTAGCGCCAGAAGACGCATTTCATGCCGTGTTACATATTCATTCAAAATAACTTTGTAGACTTCAAAGTTCATCGAAATGAAATCCATCAAGTGAATCATAAAAAAAGCATACTCACCGATCACTTTAGTCCATTCTGATTCTGAATTTTTGTTGAAAATGAATTAATTGTTGGCTACAATGGGTAATGGTACTCCTAAAAAAGCAGAAATGGGACATTAACTTGCTTAGTTGTCTCATTTGAGCGTTTTTAGGAATTAAAACACATTCAACCCAATATAAATATTGCTGTTCAATAAATGTTAGCAATGTTAAGAGAATAAGTTATTTGCAATGGAGTTAGCGTGATTAAATACCCCCCTCGATGCTGAATAGATGTCCGAGCTTGCAGTAATGCCCAGCAAAACAACGGGCCAGGGAAACAATTTTCTATTTTTATTTTAATTTTTATTTTAATCAGCAGTCGGAACTATGTTCCGCCTCAGTCGACGCTCAGGCGCTGCACACGCTAGTTGACATAGATTCCAGCGTCAACTCAGAGTCAACTCCATTTAGTTGACACAACCTATTTCTTAGTAGACATTTACGCAACTGCGTATGTGTTAACCTGTTTTTGACCGCCCTTCTAATGTTTTGTCACCTTTTCAAGCAATATTTTTCAATCGTGCTAAAGTTTTTCAACGTGTTACATCTCATACAGTTCATAGAATAGCTATACATAGAGTTCTTTCAACATTTGATGTTAAAATAGCACAAAATCAATTAACCAAAGCCACTAAATCGCCACATCCGCTGATGTTCTGTTACGTTTTTGTGCATTTGACACAATTCCAAGACTTTGTGTACCTTCAATTAGAGACCGCCCTTCTATTTATTTCGTGGCCCAAATTAAGTCGAAAAAGTGTACCTTCTATTGGAGACGCCCTTCTATTGGAGACCCACCCTTCTATTAGAAGAAAAGCGGTAATTTGTTTTATTTTTGCACTTTTGCATTTTTTTGTTTTATTTATTTATTTTTGCAATTTCAAAACCCAGATCGCAAAGGACGGCACCTATACCTACACTGTGATCACTGTGCCAGCATCAGAAAAATTATCTTGGCTGCATGATAGAATGCCCGTAAGTTTGTTTTAAAAGATTATGACAATAAAAGACCGTTGTGTGTATGCAAAACCATTGCCAGGCTGTTCTACCCAATGAGCATGCTGTATCATCTTGGCTTGATGCCAAAAATGTTGCTGTGAAGCAAGCTCTGGAAATATTGAAGCCTGACAATGATCTCTGCTGGTGCGAAGCACCCACAAAGTTAGACAGTGCACCTGTTGCCAGCTGTTTGAAAAGTGCCAACATCAAATTTGACAAAAAGTGAGTGGGTTGTTTTTTGTTGTTAAAAAATGCCATTTCTCCCCACTGTAGATCTGAACGTCTGATTGAACATTCAGGCAAATGTCTAAGCTATTCAAATGGTGTTGGGCAGGAATTATCACTGAGCACAGTGACAAATTGAAGTGCAGTTTTTAAGTTATTTTTTGCATTCGAAAATTTTGCAAAGAATATCTTAATATGAAAGGACTTATTGAATTTGCTGAGTCTGTGTCAGATTGGGTTTAGGAATAATTTAGTTTAGAATAAATATAATGTAGTGTGGGGGGGGGGGTAAATAAGGATTATGAGGAAATGCTTATTTAAACCAATATCAGATCAATATACCAACGTTCAGGCCATCAGCCCAGAAGCGACAAACCACTATTGATGCTTTCTTTGCTCCTGCTGGAAAAAGGCGTCGAATTTGATTGTTTTGGTGGTGATTTCGGCGGTTTGGAGCATAAAGTATTGCGGCGGTAAGTATTGCATATGGCGCATGGCGCGGGTTAACGTGTGTGCAACAGATGCTATTATGGTGCTTAAGTGGATTAACGTCACGTTTGTTTGTAGATAGTTATTTGATAAGATATTTGTGATAATGTCATCTGTTGCACACCCATTGACCCATGCCACCCACTAGGGTTCAAACGATATATCGTATCGAATATCGAATATCGGATATCGACCATTTTTTAATATCGAATATCGAATATCGATATCGAAAATTTTGAAAAAATATCAAATATCGAATATCGATATCGAAAATTTTGAGAAAATATCGAATATCGATATCGAATATCGACAATTTTTCGATATATCGAACCTATATTGTGTCCCTAAAAAAAGTTATCATTTTCATTTTGAGATATTTATGATTGATCTGATGTGCTTGATCTGATCTGAGAATTGTATTAGATGAGTAAAAGTACAGTACTTATAATGTCATTTTTGTTGGAGTGCTAAATTTGAAGCCAGAAAATGCTGATATTCTATTTTTAGCAATCAGGTTATCAGTATGAACTGTAATATCTACCAATTGTTATTTGTTTGATACACTTTGAATCATCATGTTTCTCTTCCATTTTCTACTTTTGACTGTTGTGAACCTTGTTAAAATCACTTGTACCATTCACATTTAACTAAAGAGTTGATTAACCATGTGTGCAACCACATGAAAATACAATATGTCACTTGAAATTTGCCTTGCTATACCAAAAGCAAATCGCAATATCGAATATCGAAAATATCGAAATATCGAATATCGAATATCGACCATTTTTTAATATCGAATATCGAATATCGATATCGAGGTTCCATATCGTATCGATATCGAATATCGAGTTTCAGCAAAAAATATCGAATATCGAATATCGATATCGAGTTTCAGAAAAAAATATCGAATATCGAATATCGATATCGAAAAGTCATATCGTTTGAACCCTACCACCCACCGTATGCAATACGTTTGTACTGAAATTAACTCCATTTAACCGATATTTCCATGTTTATTATTGTGGTTTGTGGTCGCTTTGTGTTATTTTCCATCCGTATAGTTTTCCGATTGTCAAAAATAAATAAAATTTCGACCAGAGCCGCTTTTTGGTCTGAAATAAAAGATAAAAATGTCCATGCCGGACGTGCGCGATTGGACCACGGTTGCATTCGAAGGTAGCCCAACTTTTTCAAGTTCCTTTTCATCGCGAAAGGTTCCTTTTTACCGATCGAGTGCCCTAATTTTTAGACGGCATAAAAACGCTGCGGCAATGGCGCGAGGAATCGGCAAGGCGACCTGAAGAGGCTGTAGAAATTTGGGAACACGTTCTCAGTAGACATCCGTCCGCGTTGGGGGATGAACTTTGGATCGTTTATGAGCAGGTTTGCTTCTGGGCGCGTTGGCATTGTGCCAGAAATTGTCAAATGCTGGGTTCGTATCCGGTAGTTATTCACCCCAGAAAATGCCAAGCCAAGCCAGTAGCTTGGGAACCGTTTGATTTGTTTGTTTTACTACCGTAATCTACTACCTTGACTTGGAATGGTTTACGCTGCGTGTCGTGACTGTTGTAATTTGAGGGGTCGGAACGGCGCAGATCAAAGGACTGTGTCTACTGTGTTTATGCCATCGTTTGTGAGGACTTAATGCCGCATTATTTCATGTAAATTTGAGTTTCAAAATATGTCGCTTTTTCATTCTTATTGACACACTTTACCGTGAATCACTTGAGACATTTTATAAAAAAAATCGATCGACGGAAATAATTATACAAAGACATTTTGTTGTAAATACGGTCAAATACATGTGGCAAATAAATACATAAGGTAAATAAGGCTATGAAAATTATAAATATTTTGATAAAACACCATAAAAAACTCTGTAAATAAATAGGATTTCACGTAAATAAATAGGATGTAGGTAAATAGATTTCACGAGAAAGTGTGCGGTCTGCAGATAGTTTTAATATTTGTAGTAAATTTACGTAGCGGTAAATATTTACGGTACAGCGTGTCACTTTATGTCACTTAGAGTTCAATTGAAAGTGCCAAGCAGATGCGCCATGCGGCGCAAATAGCTTAGCAAAGTGACACGCTGTTCCGCTGTGTATACGGCCAGCGGGGCGCCTGGCGCCGGCAGCTGCAGCTCGACCGTTTGACCCGCAGCCAGCATTTCAGCGTCGCGCTGCACGCACTCGAGTTTGCGCGCCTTCGCCTGTGCGTGTGCGGTAGTGCGTATTTATGTGTTTAATTACATTGCGGTAAATATTTAATCTGTAATATAATCCCATCAAATATATTGTTTTTTTTTGTGAAAATTTGTGCGTTGGTACTTTTCGCATGTATTTATTGTATTTTAAATGTATTTGAATTTGTATTTTATGGTTCTTGTCGATGATTAAGAAATGTCAAGTTTTTTTCTGACATTTTACAGTGTGCGGGACTGGCCACTGGGGTTTCTAAGTATAAGTACCTGAAACAGTCACCTGTGTGCCGGGTGTGTCGAGAAAATGCAGCGCCTGTGTTACCGCCATTTCTTCATCCTGAAGCCAGCGCAGCGTGTAGGGTAGAGGGCGCTTGACCCCCCGGCCATATGTATGTTTGTACGCGTTGTGACGCCCCTCCTGCAACATTTTGTTTACATTTATGTTATGTAATTACCGTATTTCCTAGAAATCCCCCCAGAAATAATCTAGTTTTATTTATGACGATTTTGTTGCTTTTTTCTACGTCGCGTATGTTACAAACAACATTTTGATGCTGGATTTGAAACCTCATTTAACCCCACCCCAAAATCGCCACTCTGAATAAATACCCCCCTCCCTCCCCCCGCACCAATGCACCAATGAACGTACCAGTGCATTTGTTGTGCGCGCCACTGTCGACCCAAAGTGGTTCCACAACTTCAAATGTAGCCGGCGTTCTGCAGGTGCTCGATGTGGCACCATCCAAGTTTGGCTGAAGTACTGCATGAGCTGCTCGAGCTTGTGCCGCACCGTTATGTCGGGATGCGGGTTATTTCTGATGTCGTGAACGATTAGCTCCCAAGCAGCATCCAGACGCTCAAAATGCAGCATCGACATGCCCTGCATGTGCTGCACTGCCTGCCGCACCTGCATATCAGCTGCGTACGCCATTTGTAGGCCCAATGCTTGCACATTACGAAACACCTGTGTGTAGGACATTTTAGTTGAAATACGGACATTTTAGCACTTTGCATGACATTTTACATGAGATTTTACATGAGATTTTAACACTTTGCATGACATTTTGCATGAGATTTTAACACTTTGCATGACATTTTGCATGACATTTTGCATGAGATTTCAACACTTTGCATGAGATTTTACATGAGATTTTAACACTTTGCATGAGATTTTACATGAGATTTTAACACTTTGCATGACATTTTGCATGAGATTTTAACACTTTGCATGACATTTTGCATGACATTTTGCATGAGATTTCAACACTTTGCATGAGATTTTACATGAGATTTTAACACTTTGCATGACATTTTGTATGAGATTTCAACACTTTGCATGACATTTTGCATGAGATTTTACATGAGATTTTAACACTTTGCATGACTTTTACATGAGATTTTAACACTTTGCATGACATTTTGCATGAGATTTCAACACTTTGCATGACATTTTGCATGAGATTTTGCATGAGATTTCAACACTTTGCATGACATTTTGCATGAGATTTTGGCATTTAAATTTAAAAACATTTCAACATTTAAAATAATAAGTGCAACTCACACATTTCCCGTGATGAAAACGACACCCTTTGAGCAACCACCACATCTCCAAAGCATCACCTCTGATAAAAACTTCACGGAATGCATTGTGAGCTGCATACTCAAAATCGAATAATGCAGTTCTCACAACCATTCCCTGTCCTGGCAGTGGGAAAATGCCAGCATTCTGCTCAAGTTCAGCACGGACAGCTCGGAAAAACGTGGTGTATGTTATCTGTCATGAAAAAGTCGTATTTGGGTTTTTAACTGCTAGTCAAAAATTGTTTTAACCGTGTATCTACCTCAGTTTTGTCGGGCAGCCAGCCCCAGAAAGCTGGCAGACATTCCCCCTTGCGGTGAAACCCTGCCACTGTATAGAGCTGCATGTACCCAGCTGGCGCCACATCGAAAGTACCGTCACACAGCCACACGTTTGAGTGCTGCATCATGTGCAGTGCACTACGCGCACTGAATACGCGTATGGGAGGGCGACCATCCGCGCGCGCAGCCTCTTCGAAGATAATCAACCTTTCGCCATGATATGGGTCACCAGGTGGCGCCCCAAGTGCACGGCCTGTCCCACTGTAGATGTCCGGAAGTGGTGCATGCCTGCACACAAAGATAGACTGCATCACTTCACAAACTTGACAGTTGACAATAGGGTTCAAACGATATGACTTTTCGATATCGATATTCGATATTTTTTCAAAATTTTCAATATCGATATTCAATATTCGATATTTTTTCAAAATTTTCGATATCGATATTCAATATTCGATATTAAAAAATGGTCGATATCCGATATTTGATATTCGATATGATATATCGTTTGAACCCTAGTTGACAAGTAAGGAAAACATGACAACTACTGGAGTGTGCCAGAAAAATCTGAATTTACATCCAATTTTACAAAATTTAAAATTTTATTTTGAAACTTTGTTGGAAACTTGTCAAGTGAGCAGTATCACTTGTGAAGTATCATATTTTTAGTTGTGAACTGTCACGTTTTCCCTACTTGTCAACTGTCAACGTTGTGACAGAAATTGTAAAAAAGTGTGAAGATGTTTTCAACCTACACATCAATCACAGGCATGACCGAGCGGCGTCGCTTGCGCAGGTTTTGTGTATTGCGCATCATCACTTCAAATTCAGACGCGATTTCAGGGTAAGGATTTCCAATGTGTTGTGTGGCTGAATCTGCCCGCACAACCGAAGGCAAATTTCGCAGTGCATTACGGCGAATCTGGTAGTGACAAAAAATTCATTTACACTTCAATTTTGGTCAATTTACATTAAAATTGTGAAGGCACCCGTGCGGTATCAGCCAACTGGTTGGTGACAGCCTCATTTGACATTGCACGAGCAGCCTTCTGTGCAACCTGGGTGCTCCACTTTTGGGTGACGCAGTCGTCGTTGTGTTTATTGGGATTATGCGCATTACCGCCACTGGCCCACACCTGTGCATTTCCATACGCAATGGAAATACTGCACATGGGCCCCTGATGTGTGGCTGCAAAGAGGGGGGTGCGCATTTGTGTTTTTCACTCAATATTGTGTCTTCACTTTCACTCAAACAGATGCAGATCTGTTAGATAAAAAAAATTGTACAAAACTCCGTTATTTCTGGACGGATTTGCCGCACACGCTAGGGTTGGGAAGTTCAAAATTTTCGGGTTCGGGTCTTGGGTCATAAAAATTTCGGGGCGGGTATCGGTTTGGGTATTGAGGTTGGGTATCGGGTTGGGTTTTCAGGTACAAACGTCAGATCGGGTTCCCAACCCTAGCACACGCCTCAAACTTACATTTACAGGTAAACAGCTGCTGCGTATAAATAGATGTGCAACATTGCCGTTTTGTTGCGACTTGTTTACTTACCGTTTTTGGCTGTATGACAGCCAGCACAACGGTAAGAATGTCGCGACGCGTTCCGCCCCACACGCCTGTTGCCTACACGCTCAAAGCGGCGCATTTCGGTGCCGTCGGAAGTGGCAACTAGCGCCACAAAATTAGGCTCGCCGACGCCTCCATCAGCCATGTTTGCAGTAATATTGCCATGATATTTACTAGGATGGAATATGGCAATAAGGGGGGTCCCGTCGTCACGCAAACATGGCTGTGATGCCATGTTTGCAAATCTACAAGGCAAATGGCTGTCATAAAAATGCATAAATTTACATACTACAAATGGATACAAAGTCAAATAGCTATCACTACGAATGCAATGTGAAGTTTTTTTGACAACGGGCCCATCTATGCCATATTCCATCCACTTAATCCCCCCCGATATGCATGCGGCATGCAGCTTCATTGCGCGAAAATCTTCCCCTTTGATGCGTGCCGCGTGCGATCCACTCCGCGTGCGGCAACCTTTATGTCCAAGGCACGTGCAGCTGCATTGTGATGCAATCATTATTTTCACTTCCCACCCAACCCATATTTGTCGCCAATTAACACTTCATACGCCGCAAACAAAAGGCGAAAAGTTACAACAGATGGGGATTATCGATGCTGTATGCTGACCACGTGTAATACGCAATGGCCGCGCCGCATGCCCAAAATTGAAAGTGTGCTCTCAAGTAAATGCAGACGTTGGGGGACTGAGTTATTTGTGATGTGTGCACACACGGTGCAGTGATGATGCGCAGGCTCGCATGGCGCCTGTTACAACAGCTGAAAAAGAGTCACCCAAGCCACTTGAAGGCGTCTGTTTTACTGGGGTGAATAGGTATCGTAATTCGCTGGGTTTTTGCCGTGGCTTACATCAATTTTGTGTTTTCGTGTGTCTGGCACACTTAAATGATGTTATTTTTTGGTGTATTTGTGTCATTTTCAGATTCGAAGCTTATCGCTTCTGTGTGCCCAAATTCGCTGTGACAAAATGCTGCGTTTCCATGTTCACTCAACCGAATCCACGTGACTTTCCAAATTTCACTGACCAAATTCACCGTGACCAAATTCCACATGCCCAACTTCACCGTGGCCAAATCGCACTTGCCGTAACGCAGATCGGACAATGCGCACTGGACATAGGCAGACTAGACCTCGCCACGGAATGTGTCAGAGCTTTGGCCGCCCAATTTCCCGGAAATTCTTCCCGTTTGTGGCGCTTGGACGCGATGCGCTTCGAGGCTGTTCGGCAGTTTGATGACGCGCTGAATGTTTATGATAAGTTAATTGAGAGAGACAAGAATAATGTGGTCGGTTTTTGGGGTGGGCTGCTGGGCTGGATTAGGGTTGGCCGATGTTTCTTTCAAACGTTTTTAAAACAGCGTTTTTGAAAAACAAAAAACATGGCGTTGAAAAAACGTTTTTTCCAACCCTAGGCTAGATACATTTATTTTACTGCCCCTAACTTTTCAACTGCTCTGACAAGGGACTATTTGCAAATTATTTGAATTTATTTTTCTTATATAGGAATGGTGCAAAATTGTACTGGGTTGGCAGCCTTTAACTTTCTACACCTCCCGGGGGGGACAGAAAAGATGCCAGGAATGGGTCATTTCCATAGCGATTTTGTGGGTGAATTGAAATTTACTATCTATATGAAACCCCAACTCACTAAACCCCTGCCACCCCCCTGTAATAAACTGGTCCACTCATTTTCCTCTTTTTTGGTCAGTTTATTGCTATACAAATAAATCATAGATTATTTTTCAGGGTGCTCAAAAACGCCGCGTAGCAGTTTTCAAGGCGTGCGGCCGGCGTTCCGAAGCGATTTCTGCCCTGTGTGAATATTTGAAAACTTATGTGAACGATACGGAGGCGTGGACGGAATTGTCGAATTTGTACTTGGCAGATGGAGATTATTCTAGGTTTGTGTTTTCTCATTTACCGTATATCTTCGAATAAGCTCCCCCACGAATACACCCCCCCCCCCGGTAAGCTGGGTTAGTAAAAAATAACTCCCCTCTCGAAAAACTCCCCCTCTCTGACGGGAGGGAAGGCATAACATGTAAAAATGTTTTCTGTTGTGGAAAAACGGTTTATGGAACTAGTTGAGACTCATTAATACAATATATTGATCATAAATTTCACCAAATATTCTGACGAAAGAATAACTCCCCCGAATAGCCCCCTTCGAATAAATCCCCCTGAAAATAACTCCCCCGAGGACCTATTCGTGGATATACAGTATTTTTTGGGGGGTTTGCGAAATGTATGTTGTGTGTAGTTCACTGCAAAATTGTGGTGTATTTCTAAACCGTCTCAAACAATTCTGTTCTGTATCTCAAACAATTGATGCGTCTTCTACAATTTTTTTACCCGACAAAACGCCCACTCATCTCAAATAATCCCCCCTTTTCATTTCAGAGCTGCGCACTGCATGGAGGAACTTTTGCTTTCTCAACCGCAAAATAGTTTATACTTGCAACGGTACGCGGATATAAAATACACACACGGGGGCTTGGAAAACGTAGAGGTTGCGAAACAGTACTATTGTCAGGCTGCTAGGCACAATTCGGACAATATGCGGGCGTTGTATGGAATTTTGCTGGTTTGTTTTCGGAGAGTATTTTTTTTTGTCGATTATGCAAACAAGTGAACAAGTGACAAGAACAGTGATAAGTAAGGCTAGAAGTTGTAAGTCGAATTACGAGTCAAAGTTGCAAAAGTTTACAGTTTACATATCACTAATCGGTTTTACCCGCTTGTGGAAATAACCGAAATAGATGAATTTACTGCTTCTACTTTAACAGCCAAATGCATTGTCTTTATCATTCCAAATCATTTAATCCAAAACCAATTTCACCTCCACCCCCTTCATCGTTCAACTTGGCATCAATCCAAAAATGCAAAAACCAATTTTCATACCCAGAGTTGTCAATGGCTGTGTAGCAAGGCGACCGGTCAGAAACGTAGGGAATTGACTTTACTGGCTGCGTGGGCGGCTGAACAGTTGACGCAGAAGTATAGTGCTGAGGTTTGTAAATGGGATTTTTTTCGGGATTGTGTTTTTTGGGGGTTGAAAGGGGTTCCTAATTGGAGTGTGGTTGGCGGTTAGCCCACATTTTTGGCTACTGTCCTATAGGGTTCAAACGGGATTGACTTTTCGGGATCGGGATTGAGGTTTCGGAATCGGGACCACAAAAAGCCCGAAATTGATCGGGATTCGGGATCCCGCTTGGACTCTACTGTCCTATGCACCCCCCTAAAAGTATCTAGACAGCTAGTATCTTTTCAGACTGATGCCGAAATCGCAGAGGGCCACATTCGCTGTATCGATTCCATTATGAATTCCTTAAAAAGCGCTGCCACTAGTCAGTGATTTACTGGTTGGATGATTGTTTTGTGATCAATTAATTGATTATTGTGTTTTCTTTTTTTTTGTAGCGAAGGTGTAGCAGTTGCCATAACGGACCCACAACCGAAATTTCTTAAGCTCAAATCTTTTTAAGCACATTTGAGTTTACCCGAATGGGGAGTCCGTCAACTACTGTTGAGTCAACAATGTTGACGGAAATGAAAATGATTTTTGAATGGTGATCTCAAGTGTGCTCAAAGAGATTAATTAGTTTTGAAATTGTTTGTCAACTGTGTGAGCGTGGTGCAATTAGTGATGTAAAATGTAGAAAGCCCGTAAATATTCCTAAAGTAGTTTTTGTGTTGATTTGACCTTAGCGTCAAGTGTTTCTGGGTTTTTACATCACTGGCCATAAGCAGATGTCAATTCCACAACTGATGCGATAAGTGATTGGTATGGTTTTTTTGTAGTAACGATAATGTTTTTTTTGTAATAACGAAGCCTCTAAAGGTTTTCTTGTCACTTTGTATACCACTTAAAGCTTCCCTTACGACTTTCTATTACTTTTCTTGACACTCACCACTTTTTGCCACTTATCCACTTGTGGAATTGCCCCTGTGTTGTAAAGCTATTTATATTTTATTGTCTATTTATTCATGTATTTGTCGTGGGAGCATTGACAAAATAAACATGTTGGCTACTGTAAATTGTCATTTGAAAACATTTTTCTGTGTTTTTAGTCACTACTGCCCTACTGTTGTCATATCAATTGTTTTTATGTTGAAACTCCTGGAATATTTTTGTTTACAGATGTTACAATATGATGCAAGAACGTTCCGAGGTATTTATGACAATTTTCAACATAAACGTTGTCAGCGAGGAAAATTTTCTGCTGTGGTCACTGCGAAAAGTTAGTACGCGCGTGTCAAGTAGCGTTTTTCAGTTTGCTATTTTGAGTAGATTTAGAGAAATTCTCTTACATAGGACGGATAATTTTGAAATTTATCTGGCAGGTTGTTCAATTTTTGTTGGATTCTGGATTGGGATCTCGTTTGAACCCCAATTTTACAGATGAAAATCATAGTCGGTTGTTTTCCAACCCGCCGAATTTGCTATTCATGATACATTGACAGCTATCAAACTTTTTTGTTTGTATGCGTCATTCCGGGTAAAATTTTTCCCACTGGCTTCACCAGTGGAGCCAGTCACACACCCCTTAAAATGACATTTAAATTGAAAAATTCCACAACTCACCATGTGCCATGTAAAGTCCCCGCTAAAATTTTACTGTAATTTTGTCCCGCTCTGATTTGTATAACATTTTTTATTTCCCATGCCATTTTACAGGGTGCGGGACTGGCCCCTGGTACCATCCTCATATCCCACTCGGAATGACACAAAAATGCATTTCGGGCCACCGTGTATTCCATGCACGTGCGCCCCATCACATTTGCATGAAATGCTTCCAACTAGCAAAGTCATGAATACTCAAATTTCTCCAATGAGCGCAATAATGCTCATGTTTGTGTTTACTCAGTTTACTTTCTTTCAGCTAATTTTCCTTTTGTATATTTTCTTTTCACCATTTTCTGTTTGTTTGTTTTGGTACTGTTTACAGTAGTTTGCAATATTTTTGAATTATTTACTAACTACTTAAATGTATTCTGTTTAAAAATGTAGATGGCTGAAAATAATTTTTGGTGGGTGTTAGCTAGGCTTCAATTTATATGCTGGATCAAGGCATCTGTAAATACCGGGAAAACAGCTAAAATTTATGTGTAAAATTATATTCATCTACATGATAATATGTTAAAATTGGGCAAAAATTTACTAGACGTCCGTAAAAAATGTACTGAAAAATCGCTGGGAGCATAAATTGGTTTCTGCAAAACAGATAGATTTGCTCTTCCAAACAAATGAAATGTCAATTTTTCAATTTCTTAATATATCATAAGACATCTCAACATCTAAATATATCTAATCTGAACATATAAACTTTTCAGATTTGTGGACTTAATCCTGGCCCGTGGAACGAGTTTAGCTTATCTGGATGCCGGCTCTAGGGAAATATAATTTTGGACAGCCACCAGAAATCACCTTATTGCGGAATTTAACGTTGAAATACAATGACGGTGTGTTTTTCAGTTTACCATGTTTCTATTATGATTCATCAATAAAAAAATTCAGCTTATTTTGACAATTTTATCATTTTAAACGCGTAAACTTGTTTATCCATTATTTGGGGGATAAGTTAACCAGTAAATTGAAGAAAAAACCTCTTGACTATGTAACTTGCCAAATAAAAAGGTCTCGTACTAAGGGGGAAACTATTCAAAAAAAATCCTGCGAAAAAATGATGAAAAATGGAGCGGCGGCCTCCAATAGGTAAAAAGTTAGCGAAAAAATATAACGGCGATCTTCTCAAAATGATTAAAAATTCTCGATTTAAATTTTTTCTTAACTATATTTGGGAACCTTTGAAAAAACCATTTATAAAAAACTTTCTATTTAAACCCACACCATTAATTTTTTTCAACCCCTTATCGGGATCACATTAAGTTCCGGTACCGAAAGTGGACTAGGTTGTTGGGACCGGAACCGTCCTTATCCCGGGATTTCTGACCCATTTACAGGCATGGTTAGGGTGTCAAAAATTTTTTTTATGGAAAACGGAAAGATATATTTTTCAGCTGCCGGAAAACGGAAAGAGTAAAAATCTTTATCAACCGGTAAACGGAAAACGGAAAGGGTAAAATTTTTCATCTGCCGGAAAACGGAAAACGGAAAGGTTAAAAAGTTTTTTTGGCCAAAAAACGGAAAATGGACAGGGTAAAAATTTTCGGGGGTGCACTGATACGCACACGTGCCCGATACGCACATATGCCCGTTTTTTCACTTGACACTTTTTCAAGTGATTTTCAGATATGAGTAAAATGAAAAAAAGTTGCGCAATGACATTAGTAAACTTTTTTCACTTCACTCATATCTGAATCATCTCATATTTTCACATCACTTGAAAATGTGTCAAATGAAAAACAGTGAAAAATGGCTATTTTTCACTGTTTTTTTTATAACTTGACACGTTTTTCAAGTGATTTTCAGATATGATTGAAGTGAAAAAAGTTCACTAATGTCATTGCGCAACTTTTTTTTCACTTTACTCATATCTGAAAATCACTTGAAAAAGTGTCAAGTGAAAAAAACGGGCATATGTGCGTATCGGGCACGTGTGCGTATCAGACCTGCCCCAAAATTTTCAGCCACCGGAAAACGGAAAACGGAAAAAGTAAATTTTCATTAGAGTAAATAAAAAATTTCCTCTGGAAAGCGGAAACGGAAAACGGAAAGTTGACACCCTACCCATGGTCCCGTTTCAACCCAACCCCCCTCCCACACAGACGCGATAAACTGGCTGAAAAAATTCGCCAAAGCCAGTGACGCAATGCGACAGCCTTACAACGATGAAACGCCACTTTCGGAACTTTTGAAGAACACCCAAGTCACCGCGAATGTGCAGGTGCCAATTTCGCTAGTGGGTTAGTGATAGGAAAAGTGGTGATAAGTGATAAGTGATGCTAAGTTAAGTGACAATTAGTGATTTACTTTAATGGGTCGAGACAAGGGATGTCCAAAAAAGGTTTAACGTTTAAAGGTTCAACGACCTGGTTTAAAAAAACAGTTAAAAAAAGGTTTTTTTAGTATTAAAAAATCGTTTTTTTCTTCAAAAGCTCCCATATATCGTTTTGAGCCAACATATACAGGTATATCAGACAGGTGACAGGGCTTTGTGATGTTATATATAGCCAATGAATAGCTGTGGAGCCATGGCATAGCATTATACGTGGTGATTTCTGTCAAAATATCTGTTTTTATGTCGACTGGTGACGTATATCGCCTCTTTTGTCAAACATTCGTGACTTCAAGTGAAGTTGAGCATGGAATAGTGCTTAAATAATGTTATAAGAGAAGGGTAATACATTGCCAGTGTGATGTTTCACACTGTAGAAATATGTGGAGGCACAGTGGGCAAGGATACCCTGGTTTTTCTCAAAAAAATTCACTAAATCGGTTCAAAAACGCATAATATACTTCACTGGATGTTTCCTCCATACACATTTCAAGTCAAGTCATCTGAAAAATGTTAAAAAATTTTCCGGGATGGGGAGTTGGGAAACGTTTTATGCTCCTGGTTTGGTTTTAAAATATTTCACGATCGGGATTGTTTTTTTTAGATCTCGGTTTCGGCATTAAGGTTTCGGGATCGGGACACAAAATCCTGGAATTTTTCAGTATTCGGGATCCCGTTTAACCTTGCTTGTCACTTGACTTACCACATATAATATCACATACCATTTTGCGCTTTTGTCATCACTTGTCTACTCGCGAAATTGGCTCCAGGGTGATTTCAAGAAAAGTTGGGTGGATGTGCAAATGTCTTGGTTGGTTTGAGAGTTTTCAAAGCGCGTTCAAAGTTGATTTATCAGTTTACAAAATTTTCTGTTTAAAAGTAATGTTTGTAGTAGGAATGGCCGGTGCTTTTTCACATGTGTTTGAACAACGTTCTTTAAACAAACACAAACATCGAAAACCGTTTTTAAAAAGTCACAACCAATTTTTTCAGGAAAAAAGACTTTGTCAACTCTAATCAAAACCCATCAAAATGCCACCAAAATCATCCACAGGCCGACATTAATCGCCGCACTAATTCTAGCAGCGATGGTGATGGCAATTCCAGCGATCGCTTGCGCTGTTTTGAGCGAGCACAGCGCCAGACGCAGACTTAGACACGACCAGGCTTTAACTGATGCGGCTAGAAGTTTGTGTGGGTGGGATTTGCGGTGGGGTGGAATAGTTTACCGTACCGGACTGTTTACCGCGGTGTTCGGATTTTACCGTAGCTTTTACGGAAAATTTGAGATTTACTGCGCCCTGTACCATTGCGTCGACAGGCTGTATACTCGGCGGACCGCGTGCTATGCATTTTTCTTAAGGAAACACTCCAACATTATTTAATTAAAAACATAATGCCTGCCAAAAAAAACATAACGGGAAAAACATTTCTCGTTTGTACGCGACTCCGCCTTCTTCTTTTTTAAAATATTTTCTTTTTTTTTGTGAAAGTGCATACATAAGTATCCAGCTCCCGCGTTATCGACTAATACATAAATAATTTTGGGCGCATACTTTGCGGTCCGCTGAGTATACCTTAATATATGGTAGGATCGGAAACTATATCCGGTAGTAGGGTCATATAAGTTGAATATTCGTTAATTAATTTACTACCGGTAAACATTTGGCAAAAATTTCCCCAATTAACAGTGATTTTCACACCCATTTGGGGTTCATTTTTGTCACTTGTGGATTTGTTTTTAAGGACATTTGCAGGGATCACTATACTAGCTATTCAAAAGAGAAATGCAAAGAATGTGATAAAATTGTAAATACAATCGTGCAAAAAAAAATTTATTGCACAGGTCGACGCCTGGTCAGATTTCGACTGCCTTCCTCATTCCTGGGCAGCGTGCATTCAGCCGACGTGATTTCTTTGCAATCTTCGCAGTTTTGATGTAGTTTCAAACGGGATTTGGTTCCGAATTTCGACAATAATCGGAGTTTTCCAGTTCCGATCTATCCCGACATGTTAGATACCAGTTCCGAATTTGCATCCCGATAACCCGGTCCCGTTTGAACACTGTTTTTTTTATGTATCGATTTGTCATTTGTTTGATCGACTTGCCAGTTTGTGTGTCAAATTTTACTTGACGACTAGTGCTGGTAAAAGTGAAAATTTTATTTTTCATCGCTTATTGCTCATATTTGTGCTTTAATATTTCTTGGCTCAATTTTGATGTGCGATTTCGCTTTAAGGAATACAATAAATATTGAACTCGCCTATTATTGAATTTCAAATGTATTGCTACGCGAGAAATTGTCGCGAAAATTATCCGTACAATTTTCTACTTCTCATGTCATTTAGCTCACTTTCAATATTTTAAGAAAATCCATCAAAAATCGTGAAAAAATCAGGTGGCCCAATAATTATGAATCGCTTCAAAATTCTCTCCTCACTCGCCGTGGGCACATCGGCGATTTCTGCCGGCTCGTTCCTAAAATATTCGGACACTAGGGAAGATTTTGGATCGCAGCCAAAAGTAGCCAAAGTTTGTACAGTGAATGAAAGGATTATTGCTGAAGATGGAATGGTTTTATCTAGATTTGTGAGTTGTTGACCTGGTTTTTACTTTACTGATGTAGAGTTGTTTGGGGCCGATGGTTTTTCTTTAAATCTACGTGTGTTTCGATGTACTAAATCAGTTTGTACTGAAGATGTAGGATTAGTGCAAATATGATACATTTTGCAAGATTATGCAGTGTTTTACCTTTGCCAGTCACATTTTTAATTTTAATGATTTTTCTTTATTTTTTTTCTCCAGATTGAATCGCCGTGGGACAAAACTGGTCTCAAGCTGAGATTATACCAATATCAGACGTGTCCATTTTGCTCAAAAGTGCGTGCCTTCCTGGATTTCCATGGTTTCAGCTATGAGGTGATTTTTATTCTTTTTCAATTTCTTTTAGTTTTATTTTCTTAATTTTTTTCTCCAATATTTGTTGTTTTCTGTAGGTTGTTGAGGTGAACCCAGTTACCAGGAGACAATTGAAGTTCAGCGAGTACAAAAAAGTTCCCGTTGTGGTGGCGCAGGGATTGGAAAACAAGGTTATTTGATTTTGTAATTTTATATGACCTAATTTAGTGCGTGTCGTTTCTGTACAAATCGATTTGCATCCATCCAATAGGTGTACAATGAATGGTACCATATTTAGACGAATAAGGTCACGTGAAAAACTGCACCAAATTCACCCAAAGTAGAAACAATGTGATAAATATGATCTTACAAAATTTAATCTGCTCTTTTATTCAGATGGGTCATGGTAGATTTCATTGTAAGGTGTAATGTCGCTGGAGTATACCAGGGGGGGCATCTGATTTTAATCCCTCGTATACTTACTGAGTGAGCGCATTGGTAGAGCGGCTATTTTTATTTGCAGGTCTTTACTATTTGCAGAAAGAGTTTTTTGGTAGAGTGAGTTCTGAGGCCTGTTCCGCTTATTGAGAAGTGAGAAGTAAAATGGCAAATGTGAAGTGAATTGGCAAAAGCGAAAGGAAATTACTCTGTATTTTTATTTTTCATTTACTTCGCTTTTGCCTATTTACTTGCCATTTCACTTCTCTTTTGCCAATTTTTCTTCTCAATTCATTTCGCATTTGCCATTTTACTTCTCGCTTCTCAATTTTCGGAACTGGCATCTGGTAGTTTGGATCACCGAGTTACGCGTAAATCGATTTTCACAAGCGCCATGTCAACCAACTGAATTATGTCCTCTTTACAGCAACTGAATGACTCAGTTTTTATCGTGTCACTTCTGAAAACGTTCCTTTACAATTCGAAATTGAATTTCGGCGAATTATTGGGCTATTATCCGCACCACAAGGTTGGAATTCTCTTGGCTTTTTTTATTTCATAAAAAATTTTTTTTTACAAAATTTGCGCAGACCAAAAATGACAGCGGAAAAGATGTCGTAGAGGTGAAGAACAAATATTTTGTCATGTTCAATGAACAAATTCAAGACAAGGCGGGCATTGAGAATAAAAAGTTTGTTTCTAAATTTCTGCTTATAATTAAATATTGGGCTGTCGGGAAAGTTCGTTCCGTTCTTGCATCGTCTTCCGTTGGATCGTCCTGGACGAACCTAGTGGGTTTCAGTCGGAGTATATAAGCTGGATTTAATTCAAGCGTATCATTTTACAACAGAATTGATTGCATATATGTGGATCCAGTACTAATCTATCTCTTAATTGAGTCCAAAACTTGACATGCACCATCCAATGTTACAGGGGTTATCGATTTTTCAACGATATCACGATATAAAATCAGTTGGAAACATAAAGTTGGAGACATGTAGTACCATCCACTTTTGTGTAATTATTTTTGCGGTTAAATTTTATTCTTGAATTTTTCATTGAGCTGTAATTCCAGCTCATATACCCGCGCTGAAACCTCACGATCCAATGGGAGACGATAAGGAAACGGAACGAACTTTCCCGACAGACCAGTACTCTTCCACTTGCCCAAATAGATTACAAGATAAATTAGATCCGATATTTTTTTCGACTACTGTAAAAAAGCAGTTACAGCGTGAAATATTTTTTTGTTTGTTAGGAATTTCACAAAATTCAGTAAAATACACACTGTAAGTTTACATCTCATGAAAATTCTCGGGATTGAGATCGGGATTGGCATTTCAAAATTTCGGGATTGGATTGTGATTGTTGAACCCTGAAAGTTATCAGGATTCAGGATCGGGATCCCATTTGAACCCTATCATATTTCCATCCTTCTCACTTTTCACAATCAATTTGCACATGCAAATCCATTACTGCGCAGACGCGAACGCCAGTGGCGCGAGTGGGTCGACGGCATTTTCATACACACCATTTCTCCAAATGTTTATCGCACGCCCGGCGAGTCTATTCAGACTTTTAATTGGTTTTCCAGCGTTGGAGATTGGGATGTAAGTTTTTGGGGGTTATTTGGGTTTTTGGAAGTGTGCCAAAATTGCTATTGGAGATAATTTCTTGGTGGTTTTTTGGTTGACTTTTAGATAGCATGAAATTAACATTTTTAAATAATTGTATTGATGGAACATCGGTTTAAGTTAAAATTCGTTCAAATTGTCAGTAAGTGTTTCAATGCTATTTATTCAGTCAACATCCATGTTAGTATTCAAAACAACAAATGCACCATTGATTCGAAATAATTTCCATGTGTCTGAAAAAATGGTCACGATTTTACAGTGCCTTTCTTGCATGCATCTTTTTCTGTATCTTTCGAGTATCCTCATACGCTGAGAATTTACAGGTGAATTTTCCCTGGTGGGAACGAATCCTGGCCGTGTATGTGGGCGCCGCCGCCATGTATGTCATTGCGAAGCGTCTCAAGAAAAAGTTCGTATTTTTAGTATAGTAGTTTTTTAAATACCTATGTTGTAGAGGTGAGAACGTTATTTAATAGTGTAAAGGGTGGGAAACTGAAAAACGTCGTATTTACGAAAGTGAGCCCCTGGTGCCAATCCCAGACCCTGTGGAATGATTTGTAAAATGTCGAATGTCATGTTAAGTCTCTAAAGTCATGTAAAATGCGATGGAACATGGCAGAGTGGATGTTTTTCCAATTAGGTAAAAAGGTACAATGGCTAATTTCCTCATTTACCAGTACGGTACTCAAACTACCGCGGTACAGTGCGGTAAATGTTTCCTCCCTTCTCAGGCACAATTTGAAAGGTGACGTGCGGCAAAGTATGTTCCAAGCTGGAAATACTTGGGTTCGAGCTTTGGGCGACAAACCGTACATGGGTGGGGATTCACCTGATTTAGCTGATTTGGTTCGTGTTTTTTTCTAAAGCAGCGTTTACACGCTTTCGTGTGCCGACAAAAAAGTTTGGTGGAAAAGTTCCATAATTCTGGAATTAAGTTTCATATATGCAAGAAAACACGGTGAATTGTGCTCACTAGTTATGTGTACACACATGCCAATTTGCAGATAATTTGAGCATGTCGTTCAAGAATTATAGGCAATTGAAAATGAATTTTAGTTGTCGGTTCGGTTTTCGTTTTGAAACCGAACCGACAACTGAAATTCATCTTCAAATGCAAATAAGTTTTGAACGACAGGCTCAAATTATATGCAAATTGGCATGTGTGTAAACTTAACTAGTGAGTATACTTCACTGGCTTTTCCTGCAGAGACGGAACTTTATTCCGGAATTATGGAACTTTCTCGCTTAACCTTTTTGTCGGCACACGAAACCGTGTAAACGACCCTTAATTTTTTTTTGACGGGTGGTGTGAATGATGCGACGAGTATTTATGTCGATGGTATTTTCGCTCAGGAATTTTTCAAATAATTTTGTTTAGGGTTGAAAAAAAACGTTTTTTTTCAACTCCATGTTTGTTTATTAAAAAAACGTTTTTTATCAAAAAACGTTTTTTTATTAAAGCTCCCAGATATGGCCTCGTGTCAACATATCAGACAAGTGGCAATACTCTGTGATGTTATATATGACCATACAGGGCCGTATCCAGGGGGGGGGCGGTGGGGGGGGGCTGCAGCCCCCCCCCCTCCCGGGGCGAGACCAGAAAGTGACCGGAAAATACGACTTTTTCAACATCAGCGCAAAAATTTTTGCGCGCGAGCGCGCATTCTTCACCAGACATGAGGTATTATAATCAGATTTGCTCCATGCATGTCGCCACAAATTGTTATAAACTAGCAGGATTCTCTCCGACCTTCGGTCGGGTTTTGTGGTTCTCTACAATTAATACCATTGGAGAAAATATGATACTTTAGTTAAGTTTGCCCACATGCTAGGCATGTGTTTTGAAATGCGGTATGTAATCTACCAACAATAACAAGACCAATACCAAAGATGCAATGTTTTGGAATGGATTTTTGTAAACTTCTGTAAAATGGTTGGGCATGAAACTCGGTAGTAATATGTAGACAGTTTGCGATTTGGTATGATGGTGTGCAGTGTGCATTCTGTGTGGTATAGGTTTTGTGATATGATAGTGTGGTTTTTGCAAGGTGTCAAACTTTGTTGTAATCTTCAATTGGTTACATTTGTGCTTTGCTGTTCTTTTTGTGTTTGTAAATCCTTGTGGTATAAATTGTAGAGAACCACAAAACCCAACTGAAGGTTGGAGAGAATCCTGCTATAGGTACCCACTACTCAGAGGCTTGCAAAAACTGACACCCCAATGGGGACACCCCTCCAAATGGCACCCCCTGGGGAACCTCCCAAAAGTGGCACCCCCTGGGAACTGCCCAAAAATGGGACCCCCTAGGGCCCCACAAATATGGCACCCCCTGAGGACCACCAAAAAATGGCACCCCTTAGGGACCCCCCAAAAATGGCACCCCCTTGGGACCCCCCAAAAATAGCACCCCCTGGGGACCCCCCAAACATGGCACCCCCTAGGAACCCCCACAAAAATGGCACCCCCTGGGGACACACCCAAAGTTGGCTCCCCCTGGGGACTCTACAAAACCCAACTGAAGGTTGGAGAGAATCCTGCTACAGGTACCCACTTCTCAGAGGCTTGCAAAAACTGACACCCCAATGGGGACCCCCCTCCAAATGGCACCCCCCGGGGAACCCCCCAAAAGTGGCACCCCCTGGGAACCGCCCAAAAATGGGACCCCCTAGGGCCCCAGAAATATGGCACCCCCTGAGGACCACCAAAAAATGGCACCCCTTAGGGACCCCCCAAAAATGGCACCCCCTTGGGACCCCCCAAACATGGCACCCCCTAGGAACCCCCCACAAAAATGGCACCCCCTGGGGACCCACCCAAAGTTGGCTCCCCCTGGGGACTCTCCAAAAATGGCACCCCCCTGGGGACACCCCCCCCAAAATGGCACCCCCTATGGACCCCCCCGCAAAAAAAATATAGCACCCCCTGAGGACCACCAAAAAATGGCACCCCTGGGGACCACCCAAAAAATGGCATCCCATGTGGACCCCCTTGAAATGGCACCCCCATATGTACCTCCAGAAAATGGCACCCCCTGGAGACCCCCCAAAAATGGCACCCCATGGGGACCCCCTCTAAATCCTGTAAACACAGCCCCTAGTTTGGAAACTCCTGTAAACTCAGCCCCTAATTTGGAAAATGGTATGAATATTTCAAAAAATCACTATCATCAATCCACAAATGCATCAATTCACAATTTTCAATTTTTTAGCCCCAGGGGTGCGACTTAAAAAGTTATGGTAATGTAGAGTAGAAATGGAGTGCACATTTCAAATCACTGCAATAAAAAACCCACAAATGCATCATTTCACAAATTGAAAGTTTTTGTGCCCAGGGGTTCATTATCAGGGTTTTAGTAATGTGGTGTCAAAATGGAGTGCATATTTGAAATCGCTACAATCAGAAACCCACAAACACATCATTTTATGATTTGAAAATTTTTGGCCCTGGGGGTTCATTTTCAGGGTTATGGTAATGTAGTGTCAAAATGAAGTGCATATTTCAAATCAAGGCAATCAAAAAGCCACAAATGCATCATTTCACAATTTCTAATTTATTAGCGCCATGGGTTCAATTTAAGGCTTACAGTAATGTAGAGTTGAAATTGAGTCATTTCAAATCAGTGCAATTAGAAACCTGCAAAATGCATCATTTCACAATAAGAAATTTTTGGGTCTAGGGGTTCAATTTCAGGGTTTTAGTAATGTAGTGTCAAAATGGAGTGCATATTTGAAATCGCTACAATCAGAAACCCACAAATGCATCATTTTATGATTTGAAAGTTTTTGGCTTAGGGGGTTCATTTTTATGGTTATGGTAATGTAGTGTCAAAATGAAGTGCATATTTCAAATGAGTGAAATCAGAAACCTGAAAATTTATGATTTCACAAATTGAAAGTTTTTGGCTCCAGAGGTTCATTTTCAGGGTTATGGTTATGTAGTTTTCAGGGTTATGTAGTGTCAAAATGGATTGCATATTTCAAATCAGTGCAATTAGAAACCCACATCAAATCATTTCACAATTTCTAATTTTTTAAGCCCTGGGCATATTTGAAATTGCTACACTCAGAAACCCACAAATCCATCATTTTATGGTTTGAAAGTTTTTGGCCCAGGGGGTTCATTTTTAGGGTTATGGTAATGTAGTGTCAAAATGAAGTGCATATTTCAAATGAGTGCTATCAGAAACCCGAAAATGCATCATTTCTCAAATTGAAAGTATTTGGCCCCATGGGTTCATTTTTAGGGTTATGGTAATGTAGTGTCAAAATGGAGTGCATATATCAAATTGGTGCAATCAGAGACCCAAATTTGAAATCAGTGCAATCAGAAACCCAAAAATGAATGATTTCACAAATTGAAATTTTTTGGCTCCAGAGGTTCATTTTCAGGGTTATGGTTATGTAGTTTTCAGGGTTATGTAGTGTCAAAACAGAGTGCATATTCCAAATCAGTGCAATTAGAAACCCACATTGGATCATTTCACAATTTCTAATTTTTTAAGCCCTGGGCATATTTGAAATTGCTACACTCAGAAACCCACAAATCCATCATTTTATTGTTTGAAAGTTTTTGGCCCAGGGGGTTCATTTTAGGGTTATGGTAATGTAGTGTCAAAATGAAGTGCATATTTCAAATGAGTGCTATCAGAAACCCGAAAATGCATCATTTCTCAAATTGAAAGTATTTGGCCCCATGGGTTCATTTTTAGGGTTATGGTAATGTAGTGTCAAAATGGAGTGCATATATCAAATTGGTGCAATCAGAGACCCAAATTTGAAATCAGTGCAATCAGAAACCCAAAAATGAATGATTTCACAAATTGAAAGTTTTTGGCTCCAGAGGTTCATGTTCAGGGTTATGGTTATGTAGTTTTCAGGGTTATGTAGTGTCAAAACAGAGTGCATATTTCAAATCAGTGCAATTAGAAACCCACATTGAATCATTTCACATTTTCTAATTTTTTAAGCCCTGGGCATATTTGAAATCGCTACACTCAGAAACCCACAAATCCATCATGCATGGTTTGAAAGTTTTTGGCCCAGGGGGTTCATTTTAGGGTTATGGTAATGTAGTGTCAAAATGAAGTGCATATTTCAAATGAGTGCTATCAGAAACCCGAAAATGCATCATTTCTCAAATTGAAAGTATTTGGCCCCATGGGTTCATTTTTAGGGTTA
The DNA here is from genome assembly GCA_964036195.1 of Sphaerolaimus hirsutus. Lineage (NCBI taxonomy): Eukaryota > Metazoa > Nematoda > Chromadorea > Monhysterida > Sphaerolaimidae > Sphaerolaimus > Sphaerolaimus hirsutus. The sequence goes on along the minus strand of OZ038453.1, from coordinate 12,137,980 downwards.
TGGTAATGTAGTGTCAAAATGGAGTGCATATATCAAATTGGTGCAATCAGAGACCCAAATTTGAAATCAGTGCAATCAGAAACCCAAAAATGAATGATTTCACAAATTGAAAGTTTTTGGCTCCAGAGGTTCATGTTCAGGGTTATGGTTATGTAGTTTTCAGGGTTATGTAGTGTCAAAACAGAGTGCATATTTCAAATCAGTGCAATTAGAAACCCACATTGAATCATTTCACATTTTCTAATTTTTTAAGCCCTGGGCATATTTGAAATCGCTACACTCAGAAACCCACAAATCCATCATGCATGGTTTGAAAGTTTTTGGCCCAGGGGGTTCATTTTAGGGTTATGGTAATGTAGTGTCAAAATGAAGTGCATATTTCAAATGAGTGCAATCAGAAACCTGAAAATGCATCATTTCTCAAATTGAAAGTATTTAACCCCATGGGTCCATTTTGAGGGTTATGGTAATGTAGTGTCAAAATGGAGTGCATGTATCAAATCAGTGCAATCAGAAACCCAAATTTGAAATCAGTGCAATCAGAAACCCAAAATTGCATCATTTCACAAATTGAAAGTTTTTGGCCCCAGTGGTTCATTTTCAGGGTTATGGTAATGTAGTGTCAAAATGAAGTGCATATTTCAAATGAGTGCAATCCGAAACCCGAAAATGCATCATTTCTCAAATTGAAAGTATTTGGCCCCATGGGTTCATTAACGGGTTATGGTAATGTAGTGTCAATGGAGTGCATATATCAAATCAGTGCAATCAGAAACCTAAATTTGAAATCAGTGCAATCAGAAACCCAAAATTGCATCATTTCACAAATTGAAAGTTTTTGGCCCCAGTGGTTCATTTTCAGGGTTATGGTAATGTAGTGTCAAAATGGAGTGCATTATATATCAAATCAGTGCAATTAGAAACCCACAATGCATCATTTCACAATTTGAAAGTTTTGGCCCCATTTTGGGTTCAATTTCAGATTTATTGTAATGTACTGTCAGAATGGAGTGCATATTTCAAATCATTGTAATCAGTAACCCACAAATGCATTATATCACAATTTATATTTTTTAGCCCCTGGGGCCTCACTTAAGGATTATGGTAATGTTATTGTTAACTCCCATAAACTCAGCCCCTAATTTGGCAAACACCCATCAACTCAACTCCCATAAACTCGGCCTCTAATTTGTGAACTTGTGTCAACAGCCCCTTATTTTTAAATTTCTGTCAACTCAACCCTAATTTATAAACACCCATCAACTCAACCCTGAATTGTAAACTCAGCCCCTAAAAACTCAAGTCAACCCCCTATACATGTGCAATTGCATTCTTGGGAAGCAACTTTGCCATCTACTAACCCTGTTTGTCAAGATTGTGGATCGTGTTTGTAAAGGGCATTTGTACTAATAAATAGTGACTGCATTGTGTGCAAAAACACACACGAATTGGGCACAATGAGGCCTGCGATTGTGCCTCCTATCTTTTGCATTGAAGCATCCTTAGCGTGCAGTTCTCTCGAAATTGTATAGGTGGAGATACACTTAATGTTGTGGTTTTTGCTGCTTTCTTTGTGTGCATATTTACATACATATACAGCGTCCATGGCGCTGGCGCCAACGCCAATGGCGCCATGGCGTGGCGCCTACTAATGGCGCCATTCCGCCACTATGTAGTCAAAATTTTAGGGGGGGGGGGGTTGAGCCCCCCCCCCTCGCCGGCCTCCGTAAACAAGCAGCCCCCCCCGCTCAAAAATCCTGGATACGTCCCTGTGACCATATAATGGCTGTGGAGCCATGGGATAGCATTATAAGTGGTGATTTGTGTCAAAAATTCCATTTTTTGTAGACAGGTTCGTATATCGCCTTATAGTCGAATGTTCGTGACTTCGAGTGAAGTTTGGCACGGAATAGTGATCAAACAAGGTTATAAAAGGAGGTTGTTACTTTGGGAGTGAAGTTACACACTGTGGAGGTACATGGAAGCACATTACCTTAATATTATATACTACACCGACATATGACGGCTTATTCACCCATGGTAGCACATAAATGGATGCTTTGATACTAAAAATGCCACAAAACCAATGAAAACAACCACCAATGTCAATTTGTGTGTGAAATTGCGCGCTTGCGCGCAAAAATTTTGCAAAATACCTAGTGCTCAGTACTAAAAATTTCGGCCGATGTTAAAAAAAAAAACGTTTCGGACATCGTGTTTTTAAAAAAAAACAACGTTTTTTTCATAAAAAAGGTTGGAAAAAAACATCGGCCAACCCTAATTATGTTCCTTATAAATTAGCAACCATTATGTAATTTGGGAACTGTTGTGGTACATAAATGTTCGGTAAAGCTTCACGGCAGCTTATGATAATTTACTTTCGGTATCGGTAAGCATATCTTACCGGTGCTGTGCAGTAAACTTCCCACTTAAGTGTAACCTTCTACAAATATCCCCGCAGGCGCTATACGGTGCTATGACGTCATTTGAAGGTTGTGAAACAATGCAAGAATTTCGCGCGGCCGTTCCCGGCATAGCGCAGTGGTTTGATCGAATGAAAACGCAAGTGAAACTGCACGCCGGTTCATCTAATTTGGCCGGGGTTTCGATATAGAGACATAACTTTTGTGGTAGTTGTGTGCTGTCTGATGCGTAGTTGGGTGCTGTCTATTTTTTTTGTTAAGTGTGAAAAACGACTTTTAGCTTTTTGTAAAATCAGTATCGGCATTTTTGTTTGTCAATAGTGGAAGACAAAATTTTGTCAAATGTCAAGGTATGTAACTATTTACTACGGCCCCGCAAACAAATGACAATTGCAAAGCTTGAATCCCTGCAAGTCAAATGCAGGTTTCCGATACCCAAGTGCATTTGACACACTTGAAATTGTCAGAAACTGTCTTTGATTCTTTACTTGACATTTGTCACTTGAAAAAGCACAGGACAGCTTCCAGGATTTGAATTTTTTATTTTTTCGAAGATTTTTCGCAGATCTGTTGTTCATATGTACGAAAATCTGCAATAACGGTTTAGAATGCTGCAGTTTTATTTTCAAAAATATCGTGGTGCCAATTCCACAAGTGGAGAAGTAACGATTTGAGATTTTAGAAGTGAAAAGTTAAAAGTCGAAGTGAAGTGAGAAGTATAAATAAGTTTACTTCTTCACTTGCGGACTTCACCCCAGATATGCAAAAAAAATTTGCCAATGTAACATCAGAGAACTCATTTTCCGCCTCTTTAAATATGATGCTTTTTTGTGTGACAAATTCCCATTGTTGAATATTTTTGTTTTCTGTTGCATTTTATTGATGCACTGAGGTATGTATTGTTCACGATAACTTTCAATTTTTTTATATATTTGAATATACTGGTTTTAAATCATATATATCAATAAACGTATTTATTTAAGTTTAAGTGAGTGTTAGTGGCTGTAAAAAATACAGTTGTTGTTTTGATTTTAGACTTTTTATTACGAATTAGGGTTACAATGGAATCACTTTTTCGATTCGATATAAAGTAGCATATACTCGATTCGGATAAACATCCCCATATCTGGGTTACATTTTATGAAATTGTTTCGACATTTTCTCAATTTAAATTCAATACTAAAAAAAGTTCGTCATATTAAACAATATATCCGAGAACTAAACTAGAACATTTACAACCCTAAACTTTCAATTATTCTAATGTGCCCACACACACTAGTTTTCACCGTGACTTCGTGTGAAAACTGAAATTTTTTCAAATGCAAATTAATGAACACGGTTGAATGATTTCATTGAATTTCAATTTGAATTCAAATTGATGAAACTCAACATTTGAAAATTTGAAAACTAAAACACAGAGCATACAATAAGAGTAGGCTGAATGTCGCCATGTCGCCATTTCAGTTTTCACACGAGTCACGGTGAAAACTACTGTGTGTAGGGCCAATATTTTTTTAACCAAAATACGGATTATGTTCTGAACTGAAAGGCTTGTGTGTGCTGAGGAGTGCAGTGTGCGCAAAATTTTGTTATACTGTGTGAAATAGAATGAGCACTAGGTAGATTCGGCCTTGGAGCAACAGTGGCACTCAATATTGGAGATATAATGATCAAATAAATATATGACATTATATACAGTATACTCGATCGACCGCACACCTAAATTTACCATATTAAATCTGAAAAAAGTTTTTCCGATCTCATTAGATTGCTCGCTGTGACTATCGGTGAATGGCCCCACACACGCTAGTTGACATCGACACCAAATGTTTTGCTTAAACTCGGCAGACATTATGCGAGTCAATGGTCTAACGAATTTTTGTACAAGTGCCATTCTAACCCAATTTCATTGTTATTGACACTCGTATTTCATGCGTAGGGATGACCATCAACAAATTTTTCAATTAGATAAGTGAACGTCACCGTCGAAATTTGAATTCAAAATCTACACTTGATAAATATACGATAATTTCTTATTATTACGAACATAGTGAGCATTTTATGTTATTCAGAGCAATTTTTAGATTTTCAAAACGATCCAGATTTCGCTAGTGGTGTACAGTGTACAGGGTCGTTCTTCCCTTGTTCTATCGCACGCACACATACGTAGTTTTTTGTTGGAATTTGTCCGGGCTGTTACAATAAAATACCTTGTTATCTGCTTTCATATGACAATATGCGTGTTCAGTTTATCCTGTTCTCGCATAAAACGTCGGATTGAATAAGATTTACCATGAATCGATTGGAATGCATTCATTCAAATTCAAAATTAACTTAACAATTTTAACGAAATTTAAAATTGGTACGTAAGGGCCGAATCACTGATTCCTTTCATGTCTGCCGAGTTTACCAAAGGTTGCTGACAAGCGAAATAATGACAATCAAATGCAAGCTTGGAATTGGGATTGGAACCAGTTGACATTTGGTGTCGATGTCAACTAGCGTATGGCACGCAATTTTCGACGTTAATTTTTCTTTATTCATCAAAATACGGTAACACGTAAAACGTTCGGTCCAACCAGTATACACTGAAAGGTGTCTACACAAAAGTGGAAGATAATCACTTGTCGTTCTATTCAAGACTAGAATTTCACCTGTCACAAAGTTACAAATGCCCCATCAATAATAAAAAAAGTTAATTTTTGCTGCGCATTTGCATTTTTTGGAGATTTTAATCGGTGCCTGTGCAAATGGATTTTCAAAATACGTATGTAAACACCTGCCCACCCAAGTCCGGCCCCCTATTTTTGATTTCACTTCGGATGCCCTATCTCCGGCTGTGGACAGGGTGGAAACCTAATGCTTGGGTGGTAGGGGTAACTCGCCTATACTCTTCATGAACGGAAAGGGGCTATGGCGGCACAGGTTGGGATGCCTTATATGTCAAAAAATTTGTGGCGTTTTTGCTGTCACACCCAGGTCCGGCCCTTACTTGATTTGTTATACTGTGGTTTGGAAAACAGGCGTCGGGCGCTGATTGCGCCACAGGAGCTGGGCACCATGTCGTGGCACCCTCAAATGGCGCCAGCGCCATTGCATCACTGATCTTTTAGGCCTTCTGATTTTTAGGCTGACCTACCATTCATGGAGAGTAGAGGGGGCAACACCTATGTACCACCCAAGTATTGGCTTTCCACCCTGCACACAGCCGGAGATATGGCAGCTGACGTGAAATCAAAAATAGGGGGCCGGACTTGGGTGGGCAGGGGTTCAAAACAGATCCTCCTCTTGAAAAATTCCGGTCCTCAATAATTTCTATTTCAAAAACTTCGTCGAAAAAATTAGACCGGGGCACAAATCGAGGATATACGGTAACCTGATTTAGAAGTCAGAAAAACTTGGTGACTTTACTGACATTCAACAGGGCATTTAGAACTTCCTGAAGATAAATATTCCTTTGACAATATGCGAGATTAGTACTGGGTATGTTCAGTTTTTTGGGCCCACACGCTAGTTGATATCGACACCAAATGTTAACTGGTGCCGATCCCGATTCAAAGCTTGCTGTCGAGCCGACGAATGACGTTCAAACACAAGCTTTGAATTGAGAACGGAACCCGTTGACATTTGGTGTCGATGTCAACTAGCGTGTGGGGCCTTTATGTTGCTATTTCGTTATCCAAACTATTTCAGCACCCAGGTTTAAATTCCCTTTACAGTAAAATGTAATGTGCAGATATTGCATCACAGTTATGTAGTCGTTATCGATAAATTCTGACTAATTTTCATAATGATATTTATCAGTGTCAAAATATTTTTTGATATTTATTTTGCACCATTTTTGGAACATACCAAGTACGCAAAAAACAATCAATTTTACCTTACACACTTGATATAAACATGCATCCATCAAACCAAAATTCAGAAATAAATTCAAAATCAAAACCCTACCCTACACACCCCCAATACCAAACCCATCACACACAGACCCAATAATCTAACTCCGCCCACTCTGAGCACTCGAGCGCCACTCGTGTCGCCGTCGAAAAAGACATCCACCATGGGGGGTGCCTGGCGCAATTGCAGGAGTCTTTCTGTGTCCCCAGTTGTGTAGTTGTCGTTGAGAGTCCAGTTTTTGCATGTTGGGGGTAAGCTGTGGTTTGGGGGGGGAGGTTGCTTTGCGGCTAGTTTTTGGGTAATTTTTTGTTTTACAGTAGGGTGTGCTTTGTGGGTGCTGCAGGGGGTTCTGGGGTTTTGAACCTCGCGTGGGTTGGATAGATGGCAAATCCAGGGGTATCTTGAATTGATATGGGATTTTCTTGACCCCCTGGGGGTATTTCGAGGTAATACGGTATAGGCTTTTTCAGGGAGTAGAAGGAAGAAAAGGAAGAAATCACTGAAAGTAGGTGTAAAATAGCTCAAAATGGGTATACAAGAGCATATACTACTGAAAATAGGTAAATAGGAACAAAAACTAGTGTTTTGGAGGTGAAAATCTATAAAAAGGTATGAAAAATAGCGATTTTGAGCGAAAATTGGGGTATAGTTTCTCAAAAATCGCTCCAGATAGGTAGATAGCTGAGCGATTTGGTGGTGGGGGGTTTAGGGGGTAGTAGCCCAAAATTTTGCTTCCGGGATAGATAGATAAATAGCTGGGCGGCCTCCGGGATAGATAGATAGCTGGGCGGTTTGGGGGGGGGGGGTAACCCCCCCCCACCCCCCCCCCCCCCATTCGAGACCCCTGGGCAAATCGCTCGTCCATATTTTTGAATAGCTGAACATTTTTCTTGGAGGGGGTTCAATAAATATATAGGCTTTATAAGTATAGAAGGAAGAAATGGGTAAAAAATATATCAAAATAGCTGCCAATTCAAATGTTTTCTAATTTTTATTTTTCCACCCGGAATGTTACATTCCGCGTGATGTTTTACAAGTGACATGGCAAATTATTGGCGCTATTTGTCAATCGAACACAGTTCATTTTACCATTTTTTCTGGCTTACCTCTCTTCATTCTTGTTTTTGGGCGCTTTTTGTTATTTTTATGCAACCCAACACTTCAACGCCACAACCATTTCCCACCCCAAAAAGCACCCTCTCACTCGATAAACCCCCCCCCCCCCAGACTTACATCTGCATGCCCCCAGCCGCCTCCACCATTTGAGTCATCGCCGCACCCGAAACTTTGGCCAATCTCCGCAGAAAATTGGCTGAATCTGGACCGCAATAGCGGCGGGTTTCGGTCAGCCAGCATGATTCGTAGTCTTTGGATGATCTGTGCGTGAGTGGGTGATTTTTCAAGTTTTTTTTTTTGGGGGGTGGGGGGTGGGTGGTTGCGTGAATTGGTTTGTTGTATACTCCGCTTACTTTACACCTTGCACGCGTGGTTCCAGCTGGAAGTGTGCCAACAATGGTTAACGCGTGCGAGTTGCATAAAAAGATGCAAAATTGATTGTTGTTGTAGTGTTATTCATTAACATATACACATTAGGGTGTCAAAAAAATTTTTTTACGGAAAACGGAAAACGAAAAGGTAAAATTTTTTCACTTTACGGAAAACGGAAAGGTAAAAAAAAAATTTCTGCCGGAAAACGGAAAACGGAAAGGTAAAAAAATTTCACTCAGCGGAAAACGGAAAACGGAAAGGTAAAAAAAAATTGTCGGCCGGAAAACGGAAAACGGAAAAATGAAATGCCGGAAAACGGAAAACGGAAAGCAAAATTTTCACGGAAACGGAAAAAAATAAAGTGAAATTAGCACGGTAATAGACAAATTTGCAGAAGGAAAACCTGCATGCAGGTTTGCCTGTTTGGCTTTGATTGTGGTAGCTGTACATTCTGCAACTATGGATCATGCCTGTAACTTCACTTGTAGTTCAAGCTTAACTGAACCAACAAAAAATCATCAAAAAGTAGCCATAGTGGCCATAGGAAAGAAAACACTACGACAATTTCACAGTCTAGAAGCAGTGGGAATCACTGATGACCCCTATGCAATTGATGACAACATTGCAGAGGAGATGATAATAAATAGCATAAAATTCAACAACAACAACAAACAATACTATATTGACTGGCTGTATAAAGAGAGTATCAGTGACCTGCCCACGGGAAAAGCAGAAGCCTTGGTGCAGTTTAAATCACTGATAAGAAGATTCAACAAAGATCCAAACTTATTTGAACAATACCAGAAAGTTTTGGATGACCAACTAGAAAAGGAAATAATTGAGATCTGTGATGACAAAACAGACAACAAGGGTATTCATTACCTGCCACACCAGCCAGTAATCACACCGGGCAAATTGACATCATGCAGAATCATGTACAATGGGTCGTCAGGTAAGCCCAGTTTCAACGAGTGCCTTTTTAGAGGACCAATTACAACACCATTAGTACTAGGCCTACTCCTGAGGTTCAGGGCAGGCAATCTAGCATCCATTGCCGATATTGAAAAGGCATTTTGGCAAATAGGATTGCATGACCAAGCTAGAGACTACACACGATTTTTCTGGCTGAAAGATGCCTCAAAACCAGTAACTGAAAATAACTTAATAGTACTTCTTTTTAAACGCGTACTGTTTGGACTTGTCTGCAGCCCAGCAATTTTGGGAGCAGTCATAAAATACCATTTAAATGTGACAATAAACAACATGAATGAAAATGAAGAAAATGAAGGGGAACAAAACCAGTTGGCGATGATAATAAACAACATTTACATTGATAACTTCATCATGAGTGTCATGAATGAAGTTGAAGCTTTAGAACTATATTACAAAGTCAAAGCTTTATTTAACGAATGTTCTATGAACATGAGGGAATGGCTGTCAAACTCCAGATCAGTCATGAATGAAATAGCAGAAAATGACAGGAGTCCAAAGGTGAATAAAATTGTCGCAGTAATGGGCATGAAATAAAATCACCAAACGAACATGCTGGCAATATCAACACCAAAATTGCAAATTGACAGCATCACAACACCAACCAGACGAAACTTGAATAAATTATTGGTGTCAGCATATGACCCAATTGTGTTCACAGCACCTGTTTCACTGACCCTGAAATCCCAGTTGTCAATGCTGCTCCAAGAGACAAAAACAACACAATGGGATGAGCCAATTGAAGATAAATACAGATTGGAAAAACAATGGAAAAATGCCAGAAAACTGAAAATCGAGCCTGAAAATGGAAAAATGGCCTGGTAAAACAGAAACGGAAAGGTAAAAATTTTTCAGCCGGAAAACGGAAAAATGGGCCGGAAAAACGGAAACGAAAAGGTAAAAAATTTTCAGCTGCCGGAAAACGGAAAACGGAAAGGTAAAATTTTTTCGGCTGCCGGAAAACGGAAAACGGAAAGGTAAAATTTTTCGGCTGCCGGAAAACGGAAAACGGAAAGGTAAAAAATTTTCCTGCGGAAAGGCGGAAACGGAAAACGGAAACGGAAATTTGACACCCTAATACACATCGATGAATTTTTTCCATCTTTTGACGGAAATCGCATGATTTAATGATCATTGGCACGCTTCCAACACGAGACATAAATCAGTGCGAGGGCAGAGTATCATGTACGCCGAGTATACATAGCGAAGGTGTAATAGGGGGTTACCCCCCCCCCCCCAAACTCTCCAGCTATCTATTTATTCTGTCAGCTTCAAAATCAACACTTGCCTATTTTCAGCAATTTTTTTTCAAAACCGTTTCTTTTTAAATTCGCTTTAGCTAGCTGTGGCTGATAAACTGATGATTTATGTCAAAATCACGCTGAGCTGTAATCTTGGCTTAATAGCGACATCTTTTAGACAACATTGTGCCTACACATACTAGTTTTCACCGTGACACGTGTGATTACTGAAATGGCGACATGGCGACATTCAACCTACTCTTATTTTATGCTATGTGTTTTAGTTATCAAACTCCTCAATTTTCACTTTTATTAATTTAAATTCAAATTTAATTTACATTATATCGTTGAACGGTGTTCATAAATTTGCGTTTTAAAAAATTTCAGTTTTCACACGAAGTCATGGTGAAAACTAGTGTGTGTAGGCACATTGTGATTTAATTGTTTCCGTGCGTATACGGGCGTAAAGTGTTCCCTTCAGCTACAAGTGAAGTTTCAAATTCCATCTGGACTTAACGGTAACGGTATAATTGAAACGCTGGAATGTTTCGAGGTACTTGACATTTGACACTTGACACTTTACAGGGTTCACCAATTTGACCCTAAAATGAAAAAACCCCCACTTTACCTGCACAACATATCAAAGTGATTACGCGTGTTTCCCTTCGCAGACGCGTTCGCGGCACTTGCTAGAACGTGGGTCAACTGCATTTCCGCTGACCAACATTTCGATTCGAAGCGATTTCTGCCCTCTGACCAGCAGGGAAGCAGGTCGGCCAGGGCTGCGGTTTTGGGTGTTTTTTATTTTTTGTGTAGTTTTTGTTTTGTTCGTTGTTTTTTTAGGTTGGGTTTTGAGCTGCGCTGGGGCCAGTTCCCGCAAATTGAGAAGTGACGAGTGAAATGGCAAATGCGTAGTGAAACGATAAGTGAGGAGATTGGCAAAAGCGAAGGGAAATTTTTTTAGATTTTTTTATTCGCTTTTGCTAATTTACTTGCCATTTCACTTCGCTTTTGCCAATTTTTCTCAATTCACTTCGCATTTGCCATTCAACTTCGCTCACTTCTCAATTTGCGGAACTGGCACCTGAGCACGTTTCATCAGTAGCATGTTTGATTTTCAGGGTTCGAAAATGGATATTTTGAGTGTCTGTCACGGCGATTGTTGTTAGCATTGGAAAGATGGGTGATTTTGAGAAAATACAAGTAAATATCTGAAAATCAATTCTCAGACAATCTCTCAAAATGAAAATAAAATTAAATTTGTCCTGCACCAGTAAAAATGAAAAGAAAATATGTATTACTGAGATTTTTTTCTTCTATACGTAGTATTCTATCCGTCGAATTTCGCGAATTAACCCCCGTTTCCATATACCCCCATATATCCCCAAAAATATCATATTTAGGTATGATGCCATACCCCCGAAACATACCATCTTCTGTGCGCATCGAGTTGCATATAAACTGAGCTGGTTTTTGGCCCGCTGCCAAAATTTCTCTGGCTGCGCTGTGTCTGCATTGGCTCAAACAATGCTCATAATTGTCATTTGCGCTGGGAGATTAATTTTATTTTTAGGTATGTAGTGCTGTGTTTTGAGTGGGTACGCATGCAGCCAGTAAAAATTGATGTTACTTCAAACTTATACATAAATTGTTTTTTTACTTCTCTTAAAATTTGCGGAATTGACCCATAAAACAGTTTTTTTAATTTACCTATTCTGCTGAAATCCAACCGTATATAAACACCTTCCCGGTCAAGTAAGCCACCCATTTTTTTCTTTCACTTCGGAAGCTATATCTCGGGCTATGGTGGGGTTATAGAGCTGGAACTTTGTGAATATATACTTGTAACATCCCTCTACTCTGCATCAATGGGGGGAGGCATGGCGACTCACTACAGGGTGGGTCGCCCTATATGCAACAATTTTTTGCCAGGTTTTCAGTGTCCCAAACAAGTACACCACCCACTTGATCAGCTACACTAAAGGGGCTGTATCTCCAGTTGTGGGGGCGGTAGAAAGCTAAAATTTTAGATCTTGGCAACACCCACCCCTACTATACGCCAGTGGGGCAGCTCCCGACGACCCACTACAGTTTGTGCCGCACTGTATAAAGTTCTTGTTTTTTTAAAGCGACACAAGTGTCCCAAGTAAGTTCACCACCTAAAGGAATAAAAAATTTTTTTTGAGAACATTCCTGATATAAAAACTGAATCAGGTTTTCACCCTAGTTCTGCTAATTAAAACTTTTTTCCTTTGTTTAGCCACCCCCATCATAAATGGCAGACCAAAAATTTCACTTTAAACCAATTTTTTGTTCCACACTTTAAAAGTTGGTTTACAAAGTTCGGTAGAGGAGGGTCTAAGGTTCAAAGTTACGTAAACAACATGACCTCCAAAATGGCAACATAAGGAAATTTATTTGGGGTGAATTCTATGATGTCATAATGATGTCATTGCAGGAACAAAAATTTACAGAATTTTCACTTTTTCATTCCACCCAAATAAATTTACTTATGTCGCCATTTTGGAGGTCATGTTGTTTACGTAACTTTGAACCTGCTACCCTCCTCTACTGAACTTTGTAAACCAACTTTTAAAGTGTGGAACAAAAAATTGGTTTAAAGTGAAATTTTTGGTCTGCCTTTTATGATGGGGGTGGCTAAACAAAGGAAAAAATTTAATTAGCAGAACTAGGGTGAAAACCTGATTCAGTTTTTATATAAGGTATGTTCTCAAAAAAATTTTTTAATTCCTTTAGGTGGTGAACTTACTTGGGACACTTGGGTCGTTTTAAAAAAAAAAAAAACAACTTTATACAGCGCGGCACAAACTGTAGTGGGTCGTCGGGAGCTGCCCTACTGGAGTATAGTAGGGGTGGGTGTTGCCAAGATACCCCTAAAATTTTAGCTTTCTACCGCCCCCACAACTGGAGATACAGCCCCTTTAGTGTAGCTAATCAAGGGGGTGGTGTACTTGTTTGGGACACTGAAAACCTGACAAAAAATTGTTGCATATAGGGCGACCCACCATGTAGTGAGTCGCCATGCCTCCCCCCATTGATGCAGAGTAGAGGGATGTTACAACTATATATTCACAAAGTTCCAGCTCTATCACCCCACCGTAGCCCTAGATATAGCTTCCGAAATGAAATAAAAAAAATGGGTGGCTTACTTGACCGGGAAGGTGTTTATTTCCACGTTCAAATCAATTTGCACAGGCATTTCGTTTACCTACCAACCCCCCCCCCAAAAAAAAAACCCCCCCCAAAAAAACCCACGTGCACAAATCCTTCACCTTCCTATATACACTATAATATCTGTGCGCAGTTCTGAGTACGGCTTGAAGGGGGGCCACAAAATCGACAGACCATTCTGATACGTCCCCCATGACCCCTCGCATTTCTAGTAGATGATTGTCTTTGCATTTGAGTAGACAGGGGGCTGGCCCTGTGCCAAGTTTGAGGGTTGATTTTTTGGGTTGGTGGTTTGCGGAGTGCGCGTTTTTGTGTTTTTTTGATGGAATGTTGTGTGGTACTTTTTTGGCAGTGTGGATAGATATTGTTATATTTATTTTTATAGTATCACTATACTAGGTGCATTTGATACTCTGCGCTCGCACTTTATGCTTCACGTTGGAAATGTGCCAATGATAATTATACCATGCGATTTTTGGAAAAAAAAAAGAAAAAAATCATTGTTGTGAATACCAATTGCGGCTTTTACCCCAAAACAGACTTCTTTTCAGTAGATTTTGTTGCCGCTATTGTAGTTCCGCGTACGAAAACCGTACTCAACTTTGTCTTCCATGTATTACTAACATATTTTCTCAGCGTTTGCAAAATAATGAAAAACACACCTGTCGACAACGAAATGTCAGAATTCTGGTAATCACTAGCAGAAGGTACATAAGGCTCTGAATTTTGCACCCCCAATTGTGATCTCAATCTAGAATCGTCCACCAAACTCAATAGATGAGCGTGCGTTACACGTTTCCCATCAATTTTGACCATTTTTGGCTTTTTATCAGTTTCCGTCGCTTTGGCAAAGTGCCCACTTTCATGGGGTATAAGTGCCATTGATAATAATGTTGTGCATAGCATGAATTTGATGTTTCGTTTCATGGCAACATATACTGAGTTTATATTGATTGTTGAGTTGTGCTGCTTTATTCCGGCTGTAAGGTTGGGGAATTTGGTAAACAATTGCGCTAAAAGTGGGGTTAATCAAGGTGTTTACTTTCACAGGGGTCTCTCATGTGGGGGGAATGGGGGTTGGAGGTGAGTAATTTTGTGGTGATTTTTGTGGCACAGTGCGGGGTTTAGTAGGTGTAATTGTTTGTTTTTGTGAAACTTTTTTTGAAGCCCCAATTTTAGCTCAAAATCCTATTTTTTCCTACTTTTTGCCCATATTCTCCAGTAAAATGAGTAATAATGCTTTATTACCTATTTACAGCTATTGTTGGCTTGTGTGCATATATTTATCTCCTATTTTAGTGATTTACTTGAAGTAATTTGGATCAAAAGTCATCAAAATATCCAAAAAATGATCAAATGTTCTCAAATGACCAAAGAATACAAAAATAATGCAGAAATTTTTACCACAAACCTGGTGACACAGCTGAAAGATTCATTTCTCTTCTGAACATATTCTGATGTCAACTTAGGATATGCACCAAAACAGATCCTCCTTGTAAAGTGAAGCTTAAATGCAGTCAACTTTCACATTTTTGCCTGTCACATGCCAATGTCCCACTTGCAGGATAATAATTCATCCTCTGCTTAAATAAATAATTAGTGTTCGTGTGTATATGGTAAATAATCACACACTAATAATAAATCTCTGTGTATGGGCTTTACTTGAATAGCTATTACAGCTTATGACATGTGACGTGAAGAATATTTTTCTGATTTAAATATTCTTTTTATTTATATCTCTGCGGATTATAGAGAATATATATTTAGTGCTAAATATTCTGGGACCAATTTTACGACCTTCAAATGTTAATTATTTGCGCCGGTCAATTGTTGTCTGTAAATCCATTAATTCGAATTTGGGATGGTAAAAACAGAATTTCTAAATTTGTGCGTTCACTTGACACGACATTTACATTTGAAATTGACAAGTGGTCGTGCGTCACTTAATGTAAATAGTGAAGCCATCAAGTTAAGCCAACATTTATAGAATGATAGCAGAGTTCTCAGTTTGACGTTATCAGAGTTGACACAAAAATCATCCCGTTCTAGTGACTTGAAAATGTTTATAACCTACATATTTGTATAATATTTTTGTAAAAACGTTTACAGTATACCTACACTATACACCAGCACTTTTATGGCACACTGTAAATAAAAACATCAAAAACATAGAGATGTGTATCAGTTGAGAGGCAGATTAATATCAAGCTTGAACCGCATATCATGACCTAGTGATGAAAAGGCACCGGAAAATGTACCGGTGCGTACCGGTGCCATTCCTGATAAGCAAATACCGGACACCAGTGAAATTAGGCACCGTACCGCACTGGCACTGGTGTCATTTGCACTACGCGCACTAGTTGACAATATGATTGGGTGTCAACTGGGCCGACTGGTCCCCATTCAGATTTTAATTGACAATTCACCGATCGATGTTCAAATGAATATAAAGAAGTACCAAACCAACATCAGTTCCTTTGCAACATGACCGCGTGTGCACTTTGAAATTGTTCTACGACCTGCCAATGAAAATCTGAATTGACATGGAAACCAGCTAGAGTTCACACCCAATATATATAGCACTATTCTGTCAAAGGGGGCACAATATGGGCACAAACGTAACGTGCCGACCGACACCGGAAAAATGGTAGCACATAGTGTGTCAAACGGTACGAATTTTCAGTGAATGACAAATCTCAATGGTAAATGTTGAGGTTGCGGTATGGTGAATCATCAAATTTCCGGTAAACTATACAGTACGGTAAATGTAAAAATCTACGGTAACACTACGACAAATATTTCTGATCTGACACCACGGTAAACAAGCCAATTCGCGGTAAACACTACGGTACGGTAAACATCTAAATTTTACGTCGCGGTGCGTCAATTCTGCCACCCCATGCTTATTCCTACCAAAAGATAAACATTTGGAGTGGACCATAAAAAGAAATGAGTGGCTCCCGCTTGCATTTTACCCACAAAATACCCGCTCAGTGAAATGAATACATGCACATTGCACACGTGTTTCTGGTGGGAACAAGGTTTTATCGCAGAGTTTTGTGCGATTTTTAATTTGCGATTTTGTGCGATTAAATAGATAGAATGTGAGACATTCGAAAAGATTGCCTCAAAGGTTCATAGCTGTTTGTAGTGATTTTTTCTTCTTTAAATTTATTTTGCCTAGGTTTTTATATCTGAGTGTAAATTGTGAATAGGATTCAGGTAGGAGCGACAAAAATGATTGTTTTTAGTGGCATAATAGCTCCTTGGCGCTTTTGGCGCTTGGCGCTATTTATGCCCGGCTCCAGGGACAAAGTGCTTGGCGCCATTTTGCTCTGGGTCGGTTGGCGCTTGACACTTGGACCCAAATCCTGGCGCTTTTTAGATCATTAATTGTTATACATATCGAGGTGAATGCTATTATTACAACTATTTTAACCATATTCAACCACACGAAAATTGTGCATCAAAGTAACCCAGAGAGAGTATGACAGCAATGTAATATGATGAGACGAAAGTACTACTTTTTAGATGGGATACGTGGACTAGGTATATTTATCAAAACATGGAACTTGTTCAAGTAGTTCCAGAGAACGTTTAATCACAAAGATTCTTTCAATTTTGGATTTCTCTGTACGAACCACAAAAAAATTTGATCTCCCAAATCCATTCAACACATCTGGGGCGGCTTTCCAGCTGGGAATAAAATGTAGCAAATTGTGACGACAAACAGTTAAATGGGTGCCATAAAAATTGAATTGTGCCTAAATGGCGGCAAATTGAAAGTAAAGTGGATACCACTTATGTGACAAACGCAACTTTACGATAAGCGTTCCAAAATGGGCAAATGTTAGAAAATACATTTACGTGATTAAATGTAAGCCCGGAAAAATTCTCAAAAATAATCAAATCGCTATGGACGAAAACCTGTTAAAATGTAAAAAAATATTCATCTCTTATATTTTTTATATTTTAAATGTATCTCGACATGTTTGGAATGCTATTTACGATATTCTCGCGCCATAATTTTCTTGCGCGTGAATTTTTATCCTTTTAAGTCATTTTTTGCATGATTGAACTTTCGTTTTAAGGTAGATCTATGTATGCAGACAGCTAAAAACTTATTTTTCTATTTTTGTCGCTAGTCAACAACTTGCATTTGCGACAATAAAAACATAAAAATATGAGTTTTGTCAATCAACACAAATATGGAATCTACCGTATTTCCTCGAAATACCCCCAGCCCCAGGGGGTTTACTTTTTCAGAGTGAGATTTTTGAGGTGGGGTTGAACGGGGGGGGGGGTGGTATTTCCAGGGGGGGGGGGTTATTATTTCGCCAGAAATTTTTTGAAATCCCAGTACTAAATGGTTGTCTGTAACGTACACAAACATCGAAAAATGTAACAAAAACCGTCATGTATAAGACTCTATAAACTTATATATGTACGTAGACGGTACAAACCCTATTGAAATATAACACAGTAATTGTTTTAACGTGTGTTCTGCGTTTCCCGGATCACAGACCGTAGCTTTTGTCATTTACGTTCTCTATACACTATATTTGGGGGGGGGTATTCGAGGGGGGGGTTATAAACTCTGTGTCCATTTTGAAGGGGTATATCGAGGAAATACGGTAAATCTGTTTGCTGTACAGTAGTGTCAAAAAATTATTTTTACAGGAAACGGAAAACAGAAATGTAAAAAATTTCACACGAGCAGGGTTGTTTTTAGTAAAATTCTTTTTGCTAAAATTGTAGTAAAATTATACAAAAATTGTATTTTATTTTAATTTTTTTTTTCTTCAATTTTCCATTTTATTTTCATTTGATTCTTCTATGTTCCAATTTTTATTATTTTCCATTTTTGTTCATGACCAGGGCAGGATTAATTTTAGAAAATTCTTTTCACTAAAATTGTAGTAAAATCGTATAAAAATTGTATTTTATTTCAATTTTATTCCTGTTTCATTTTATTTTATTTTATTCTTCAATTTTCTATTTAATTTTAATTTTATTATTTTTTTCTCTGAGATTTTGCCAACCCTGCACACGATTATAAGAGACAGCATCAAAACATCAATATCAAACAGTGCAAGAAAAGTCAATTTGAGGCATTATCTGATGCAACATGATTAATTTCTCGGCTGTTTCGGCCTTTAAATTACAGTATTTCTTCTATTCTTTTGTCATCTTTTTTACCTGCCGTCCCATTGAATGTATGCGGTTCTATTAGAAACGGTGAGCCGGTCAGACAACATTCATCAATGGCAGCCAAACAGTTGTTCAATGAGCAATACTGAAGCTATACCAGTCAGAAACTTTTTTTGGCAATTTGGCCAAAACGGGAAACTTAGCATTTTTTCCTGTACCACTCTCTAGTCAGAGAATTTCGCTTTGTCTGGCATATTTTAAACAGATACTCAGGCACCTGCTGCAATAGGTAATTTGTGAATAGGTAATCACATAAAATCATACATGTTTACTGCTTGAAATTCCCGTATGGCATGTAAATAATAAAATATTGCACTCAAAAACAATAATACTATTTTTCTCTCAGACCAGGGGGTATATTATGGGGGTCCAGGGGGGGGGGGGGGTATTTAGACGAAATGCGGTACTTTATTTTTCCACAGATCTCCCATTTGCATGATCTGGAGAATCAATTTGCACATGCACCTTAACGGTGGTTGTGATTTGATGAATCTTGATGGAACCACTCAATTACTGTTTGATAAAAAATACTTACCTAATTAATTGTTCTGGTATATTGGTTTATCAAATGGAGTTTGAGACAGGGTAGTTTTTATAAGTTCATGGTCAGTGTTATTTTATAACCCAGTGCAACCGAAAATAGCCCACTGCACCAGCAGCCGAAAACAAGCGCCAACAATAAGCGGATTATTGAAAAATTTATGCAGCCTTCAAAATCCATGACATGACACAATGAGAAAGCTACACTTATGTACAAATACATCCTACATGATACATCTGCGAGCCGAGCTAACAAGGTGCTAAACTGCTAACGCATTTAGCACCTCGTTAGTATACATGGCGCGTAGTAGTGATGGAATGGCGTCATGGCGTTTTGTGCAACTCTTGGCGCCATGTCTTGTGCATTTTAATGGTGAAATGGCGCCGCTGGCGCTTGGCGCTCTTTGGAAATGGCATCAAAAAGCACTCACTCTATCGTTGTTTATAACTACTGGGGCGCCTTTTTGAAAAGCGCTGTGTCGTTATTAGCGCTTTGCACCCATATGCGTTGCTTTTGGTTCCTAGTGCCATTTTTCGAATGGCGCCATGGCGCCCTTGCGTTTTTAACGCCATTTTTCCTGGCGTTTTCCCATCAATGCCCACGGGTGACATCCTGAAGTGATGGCTCACTAAACAGATCACGTTATAGCGTCGGAGTGTTTTAGAAGTTCTGGTATAACTCGTAGATCGCGGCAAATATAACCTAGAGTTACTGAACTTGACTCATCACTTAAAACTTTCCTTGTTATTTTTCCGGTTGCATGATTGACACAAGGGGCACTCCCCAACACAGACCCTGCAAAAAGCATTGTCAATAGTCATGCAAAGTGCCAAAAGTCATGTGCAGTGTAAAATGCTATGCAAAGTGTAAAAATTCCTGTAAAATGCCCTGTAAAATGCAGTGTCAAAAGTCATGTAAAATGTAATGTAAAATGTTATGTAAAGTAAATATCAAAAGTCATGTAAAATGTAAAATCTCATGTAAAGTGTTAAAAATCATGTAAAATGTAAAACGCCCTGTAAAATGAAAATGCCATGCACAGTCTTTAAATTCATGTAGAATGTAACATAAAGTGCCAAAGTCATGTAAAATGTGAAATCTCATGCAAAGTTTCAGAACTCATGTAGGATGCCATGTAAAATGGCAAAAACGTTTTCATAACTATCACACTTCGTAAAAGCCTATAAGCAATCCGAAAAGAGGATTTCTATCTCTAACATTTTTTCATGCAACCGTTGATTGCCCAAGAAAGAACTTGTGAACTAGCTGCGCGCATGTTCGTATTTATGCGCTTTACCACGTTCAGTTAGGTATACATGAAATAATTCAGTCAGGGAATGTAACCCACTCTGGTACATTTTTTTCAAAGGTGACGAACAATTGTGAAACAACCAGATAGAATTGGTCAAGAATAGTCCAGATAAAATACATTTACACACTAGTTTTCAACCTGAATTTTTAAACTCATAAATCGGCCTTGAACGCATTTCAGTTTACCGGAATAGTTTCCGTCAACTACAGTTATAACTCATTCCGGCAAGCTGATTTATGAATTTTCGAAATTTCAGTTGAAAACCAGCGTGTGTATTTATGTACTTACTCTAATGCAGCGTGAATGATGAAAATACAATTGGAGAAAAGCGTTTAAGAGAAGTGCTTAAATTCCTACCAGGAAACAAAATTGTCAAGTGCAATTCAAGGATGCATTTTTTTATGAAATTGACATATTGCGAAAAACGCAATCCTCGAAAACACATTGATACTCCGAAAGCAGAGATACAGTGTGAATGTGACAGCAGAAAAACGGTGTGCCCATAAAATGAGATTGCACATTGAGATTGTAGAAATCTCTTGACCCTGGAATTGGGTGGGACTTCCAGGGGGCAGTCGCATTCCAAGCCCTGTAAAGTGTACGTCAAGTGTCAAATGACAAGTAAAATGTGAAATCAAGCAGAAGAAGGAAATGTTTTATTACTGAACTTCGCATGACAATTGGCAGTTTGTCTGACACTTTGCATGACAATTGACAAATTTGTATGACATTTTACATGACATTTGACACTTGACTTTAAATACATTACCGGGCGTGGGATTGGCTGGCACCGGGGTCTAAATTCTCAAGTCGATAAGTGACAAGGAGCAATTCAACAAGTGTTACTCGATGCTACAAGTGATAAGTTCAAGGACAAGTAAATATACCTTGTCTACTGATTTCTCTATTTTTAAGTAGCAGTTTTTTTATATAGAAATTTACTTGTCACGTATGAACTTGTCACTTTTCACGTCACTTAGCACTTACTTTACTTATTATTTTACCACTTGTGGAACGGACTCCAGTCCAAGTTTTTTGCGGTCAATAAATCCATTTAGTCCATTTAGATCATTTTTGGATTTGTTGTGTCCATTTTCTAATGTTGTCATATCTACGCGAAATGTTTTCAGGAAACACATGTGTCCCCTGCGCTGGAAGCTGAGTTTGGTGGAAAATTTCTGAAATTTCTTTTCAAATGAAAAACTGGTCATGTGATGAGTAGATAAATATAATAATATGAGAACAAGATATTGTTGCTAATTCACACATCTTTAGTTGACCATTGGAAAACCATTCCTATGGTTAACTAATCTAAAAACCATTGGTTTACCATTGGAATTGTTAACCATTGAATTTTTTGCTAAAAAGAAACTTACTTTTTGATTTTTGAGCTACTTTGAACCCTTAGAAGATGGTAGTAACCACTAGAGCTAGCCACAAATCTAGAAATCACAATAAATGGCAATTGATGTATTGCAGATGAAAGCTCATCCATAAGCATATGTAAAAGAAATCTAAATGTACATTTGACCAAGCTAACTGCACACATTTCAATGAACTCTGCAATATCCCATATGAATAAAATCACAAATTTACATATATTCTCATTACATTGCTTTCACTTTGTGTAAATTAGTCCACAATTTTTCAGGTATCTTTATTCATAGGAAATATGGTAAAATTCTTTGAAAGGAAGTGGTCAGTCTGATCACTATACACAAGCACACCAATTTTTAACACCTAAATAAAATGTGGCAATTCCCCACCAAAGTCATGTTCAACTGGAAAACAACTTCCATTTTGAATGTGCCAAGCTTTAGTAAAGTGCATGTAAATACATATATGTATGTATTTAGGCTGACTGGCAGCAAAATGGCACTTGTGTGGCCAGTGAAAAAGTGCCTTTGCACTCTGTAGGTGACAAATTAGTTTTTCAACTCCCCTCTGAGGGCCACTTACACATGCAATGGCTATTTTTTCCACTCAATTTTAAGTGCTATTGGATTGTTGTTCAGTTTGAAGTGGTGGCTAATTTTTAGATGGGATTTAGAATTGAATTGTGAATTTTAGTTTTTTTTGTATTGTACATGAATCTATTGACCATGCTTGTAATGATATATGACATCAAAAATACAAATTTATGATGAATATGTGTATGTCAAGGCGATATTATCGATGCCAAAATCAATTAAAATGATAACTTAAAACGATAACTATCAATTAATTTCAATTACAATGATTTGATGCATGCCTTAAACCAACTGTGCTGTGCTGTATATGTCAAAACAAAGACAAATTCATACATAATTTAACATTTCATGTTTTTTAAATATGTTTATCCCAGAAAAAAACAACACAAAATCAAGTGAGCAAGTGAAAAATCACAAAACACATTGTTAACAGTTTTCACTGGGAGATCCAAAGCAAATTGAATTCCCACAGCCGCGCTTGCAAACTAAAAGTGCAAATCCATTTATGGTAAGCAAACTTGGTAGAAACAAATCCATTTCCTTTTCCCTCAGGCCTTTGGTTATCCTGTCCGCACTTCGGTTAACACTAGCGTTGGGAAAAGATCAGTTTGAATGAAAAATAATAGTGTGATATGTGCTTATGGATTTGCATGTGAAAATGGGATGTGGCAAATGCCCACATTTGCATTGAACTAAGTAAAAATTGCACTTCTAGTCTCTGAACAATTTTGTGTAAAATGTCAAATGTCACGCAAGGTGTCAAAAGTCATGTTAAGTGCTATAAAAATTAGAAATGCCCAGTTAAAGGTAACATAAAGTTTGTTATTTTACTGGGCATTTTACATGGGTTGGACTTTGGACAAGTTTGGAGTTTTAAGATATTACATAATTAATAATTATTTCAAACAAATAATTTTCCATCACTAATTCCAGTGACATTAGCACTGCAATGCCAATGTTGATGTGATTCGCATTGGCTCGCTAAGAAAAATTACTTCTGGTACAAAGGTTTTAGTCCCAGTAAATGTGGCCATACTCCATTTTGTCTTAGTGGATTTTGTCCATTGGTAATGCAAATGGTTTTAAGAATTTTTCACATATTTTTAAATTAAAAAACACGGGATTTCAATGATCTTTTTTTCTCAATGATCTTTATTTTTCCAATATCTGATACCAAGAGCACTTGGAAAATAATTTTCATGTTTTTGCTTTTTATGTTTTCCTTGGTATTTTAAAACTACCTTATGCTTTAGTATAAATACTCAAATGTATTTACACTTATAATTACACTTTCCAAAAATACCATCTGAAAATACCACGCCAAATACTGTGTAAAAATACCCATATTTGAACAACTATGCTAACTATTCAAACATTAATTCAACCTCAAAAACCTCTGATCAAATTCAACGTGACCA
This sequence comes from Sphaerolaimus hirsutus, assembly GCA_964036195.1. Taxonomy (NCBI): domain Eukaryota; kingdom Metazoa; phylum Nematoda; class Chromadorea; order Monhysterida; family Sphaerolaimidae; genus Sphaerolaimus; species Sphaerolaimus hirsutus. The sequence goes on along the minus strand of OZ038453.1, from coordinate 12,114,297 downwards.
AATCCAACCTGACCAAAACCACCAGTACCAAAACGCAACCGAACATCTTAAATCAACCACCCTGCTTTGCATGGAATGCAAAGAGGGCAGTTCGGGGGGGGGGGTAAAGTTTGCTTTGCACTCGCGTCATGCACTTATATCTCCTCTATGCTAATGTGCCGCTTTGGCTCGGAAAATTGGCCGCATAAACGTTACGGTGTGGTCCGTTTGAATGGGGAATTTATTAATGTTTGAAAAAAAAGGTTTGTGGTTTGATTACTGGAGGTGGATTGAATTCGTTGATTTCTTACAAGTGGAAGATATGTTGTGTTTTCGTTGAGTGAATATTGCCGATCGTGGAAACTTGTGTTGTCGTGCAGAAAACAATGTAGCATGTAGAATTGTAGAATTCTGCAACTACGCATTTATCAGTAGCTAACAGAACCAAAATTTCGTCATTTTAGAATATATGCCAGGCGGTAAAAATTCACAAAAATCCTACATTGAAGCCAAAATACCAAAAAAAATCCAAAATAACCCGCCCTGCAAACGGTTGGCATTGATCGCACGCAAACGGCATGCCAATTGGCGTGGCGGGTGTGCGTGCTAAATCCAAATGGGGAGCTGGGGTATATAAATATAGCATATCGGCGTATTGCGTGACTGCTCGCATAAAAGTGCAGATTGAAATGGCTATGTGCCAATGCCAAGTGAAGTGATTCCTTTCCAGTACTTGGCACCTACTTCTGGTGCCAGTCTCGGACCCTGTAAAATGTCAAGTGTCATGCAAAGTGTGAAAAGTCATGTGAAGTGCCATGCAAAATCGTAAACTCTCGTTAAACCAATTTTCTCTGGAAACTGAACATTTAGAGAGTGTTTTTAAAAATGCTATAATTTGATGAGTTTTTCAGATTTACTATCTGGCCAAGAGTGATTAATTATTTATATCCGAAATGTCAAATGTCTGAAAATGTCAAATAATGACGTCATCATTTCAATTCAAAACACTTGACCAAACTTTCAGTTTTTAGACCTGAAAGTTTGTGCAGACACTAACGTCTGACAAGATTAAGATCCTAAATATGAAATGAATGTTGATGTGATATGGAGACTACGGTAAATAGAATGCATGCATTTTTGTTCAATGCATTTGTAAGCATGGCTCACATGGTCACTCTTTTGATGAGCACAAATGCATAGTGTACCTAGAAATGGTAGTTAGAGTAAACAGACTAATTTGTATTGAATTATGAGAAATATTCAATGAAGGAAGTAAACTGAGATGTTTGAAGGTAGTAAAAGTTTATGTTGACAAAAACTGGGGAAAGTGTAAGAATCTGGTATTTTTTTATTTTAATGTAAATAACATACTGATAAATACAGATTTTGCATACAAGGGCTATAAAGTGTGAAAAATTTAATTCAAAATGAATTAGCTGAAATCAAAAGGATTACCCATAAGTAGTATTTACAATTTATTATTCTGAAAACGAAAAGTTTGTATAGATTTGACCAATCTAAAAGAACATGACAAAATTTACATTTCAATTAAATGAAATGCATATACCCAGTCATAGACATACAGTATTGTAAAAAACGATTATGATGGATCAGCACATTTTGACATTAAATATTAAACATTCAGTTGGAAACATAATTGCAATTAATTTGTAGGCATCAATATTTCACTGTTTTAACGCCAGCCCGACTATTAACTTTCATAATAGTCTGATCGCTGTGAAATTGGCTAGTCTTATTTTTGTGCCAATCTGCAGTTTCACCCTTTTCCACATCTATATCATTCCCTTGCAACTCTGGTAATCTTCTGACTTTGGTGATGCACCAGAGTAGTGATTTGAAAAAGCACATAGCATTTAGCAAAGTTTTCTGGGTTCAGGTCATCTGATTTTACTCGGCGGACCGCATGTTATGCATATTTTGAAGGAAGCACTCCACCATGACGTCATCATTAATTAAAAAAATTGTTCCAAAACGAAATAATTTTTAAGCACAAAACATATGTTGGTTGTACTCGAATCCGCCTTGTTAATTTAAAATATATTTTTAATGTAAGTAAATGCATGAATATCCCGTTGGGGCGTTGGCGTCGATCAGCAATATTCATTTTTATTTGGATGTCACAAATGTGTGTCAAGTCGCAGGGACTTATGTTTCCCCGCACTTGGCACATTGCCAAAACCACGCATTAGTGCCATATTCCTTTTTCACCACTACACCTGGCCACCAGCTCGACCAGCTGGACCACACTGAGCAAACTCATGCCGCAGTACAGACCCAATTGCCCTCCGATGTTCGATAGCATGCCAGATTTGGTGAGTGCTGGATGCTCGCTGATTAGGTCGTAGCTGAATGCCTGCGTGTGGATTTGAATGGGGGACAATAATACCGTATTTCCACGAAATACCCCCAGGGGGTTTATTATTTCGCCAGCAAATTTTGAGGGGGTGTATTCGAGGGGGGCTTTTTCAAGGGGTTTATTATTTGTCAGAAAATTGTTAGTATAAATATGTGTAGCTGCGGTGAAATTTGGCAGCAATTAATACATCATGTACGTTGCATACATGATGTACATCATTATTCAAGACAGTTGTACTTCGAGGGGGGTTTATTTTCCCCTGGTCGCTCAGACCAGGAGGAATTTCGAGGGTAGCAGGTCAATTCGAGGAAATACGGTATGTCAGCTGGCAACTGGCATGAAGTCAAGTCATACATACAAGTCAACTGGCATGAAGAGTAGTGAGAAGTTTTAAGTTGTAGATAAGTTGACGGGTGCCGGACAGGTAAACTTGTAAATACCGTATCTGCTTGAATAATCCCCCTGGCTGATTATTATTTCGTCAGACTTTTTTGAGGGGGAACTATTCGAGGGGGGAATTATTTTTTCGTCAAAATTTTCAATCATGTTTCTATCAACACATTTTATGAAATGTGCTTTATTAACCCAAGAACGTGCTATTTTTGTTAATATTGGGCACAAACAATTGATCAAATATTTTAAGGGGGGAATTATTCGAGGGGTGAATTATCATTTCCTCACATGTCATACAGGGGGGATTATTCGAGGGGGGCAATTATTCAAGGGGGGAACTATTCAAGCAAATACGGTAAGTGACTTGAGGAATTCTAGAAGAATGCTAGTCACGTCACATAACGTAAATAGCACAAGTTTATTTGTCAGTGGCCAGGTGCCAATGTGTTTGTATTTACTTGTCCAAAATTGTTACTTTTCATCAAATTGCTAAACCATTTTGATGTGATCCTAGAAATGGAGGTATTTATTATTTACCTGGAAGTACACATTGAGCTTCGCAATATGCTTCGCTGCAGTTTCCTTGTCAGTCAGGACATTGTGATTTTCCAAAGATTCAATGTTTCTCCATATCCCTTCACTCTGCAGTACAAGGCATCGACTTTTAAAAGTCCAAAATTTTGAGCATTCAGACAGGTAAGGGCATCTTTATTGGCCGTGAAACTTCTTCACCACGTCACTTGCGCCTTTTTAAGGTGTCTCATTTTATCTCTTTTACAATTAGGAACAATTTTCAAAAAATCTCCAGCATAAAATTGAGAAGTCCATGGTGTATAGGGCAAAAAATCTGTACCTCAATGTACTTTTGTTCGAAGGTGATTTGTGAAAAATTATGCTCATTTTTACAGGTGCACATTTTCCATCATCAAAGAGCTATTATCTGCAGATCAGTCCTTAGGGCTCTTTAGTGCCTTAAGTGCCTCTTTAAGGCCAGTCAAAATAAATTGATTTTCGAATTTAAAAATATAAATCAATTTTCATTTCAGCCCAGTGTGAAATTGGATGGAGCAATTTGGTATGGATGTACCCCCAATATTTGTCTATCTGCACCCCGGGGGGACCCCTGTAACTGCTTTGAGGCGGCTACAGGGGCGCCTCCTGTAAAAGTCATCCCGGTCAAAATAAGTGGGATTTGCTTCAGTGAAGTAGTCACTTCAATGTTCAGTGAGGGGCACCAAATTTGGATGACATATGCACCACAAAAAAACCTGCCGCCTCAAAGCAGCCACAGGGGTCCCCCCGGGGTGCAGATAGACAAATGTTGGGGGTACCTCCATACCAAATTGCTCCGTCCAATTTCACTTTGAGTAATATGAAAATTGATTTATTTTTTTCAAATTCAATGCCCATTCATTTTGACCAGCTCTTTATTACCACTCACTCACCGTTATGTATTGAATGTACTCATTTATGGGCCAGGCGTAACTGCTCGTGCTGATTTCGAAATCGTGACTGTGACATTCTTGTGGGCAATTTTCGTGGCACTTTTCGGATGAAATACTCTGCACATTTTTTTCGTTCAAGTTGAATTATATTTTGTAAAGTAAAATGAAATCGCAATTTTTGCAGGAAATATAATACCTTATTTCCTCGGAAAACCCCCGTTGAATTACATCCAGGTCTGTTATAGCTGAGGAAAAAAAACCCCTTCGAAATATCCCCCTGTCTGGAATGGCGCAGGACCAGTGCACAAGTAAACCCGGTGCACAAGTAACAATGTCCGGTGCCAATGTAGACCTGGAGCTTAGGTACGGCCCCATAATTGAGGACTGGGTCTTCATGGCCACTTTAGGGGTTCAGTGTGGGGGGTTGGAGGGGGTTGGGTTTCTCCCCAAACGCTCCAGCTATCTACATATGTATCTAGCGATTTTTGTCCCTTTTTGCCTTCTAAAGCTTGAAAACCCCCATATATTGGGCGCCCCTCCAAAAACATCAAATACACACATGATTAGTGATGGAATGGCGCCATTTGACAGCCCCACAAAGTAAGCCGCACCATGGCGCCCTGGGAGTCTTGGACTACTTTTGCTACTTGTGCACCGGGTTTACTTGTACATGGAATAAGGTACATCATGTATGCAAGGTACATGATGTATTAATTGCTGGCAATATGCATCGCAGCTACACAGAATAGTTTGTGCGTCCATGTTGATGTGTCTAATTTTATCACGGTTATTACTCGGCATTAATGAGTCACTTAGTTTTTGGTATATTCGGTGGACCGCAAAGTATGCGCCCAAAATTACTTATGTCTTGGTCCATAACACGTGAGCATGTTACTTATGTATACACATTCACAAAAACACGCACAATCTTTTAAACAATATAAAAGACAAAAGCGGAGTCGCCAACAAACGACGTGAAACGTTCTTTCTTGTTCTGCTGGAACTATAGTTTCATTTTATAAACGATGATGTGATGATTGAGTGTTTCCTTTAGAAAAATGCATAGAATGCTGTCTGCGTACTTTATGTAATAACCGCCCAACGTTTCTACTAGCCTTCACGGAAATAATAACCCCCCCCCCCCCCTCGAACAAGCCCCCTCGAAATACCCTCTTCAAACATTGCACTCGGAAAAATAAACCCCCTGGGGGTATTTCGAGTAAATACCGTATTACCTCGAAATACCCCTATGAGGGTTTATTATTTCGCCAGCAAAATTTGAGGGGTGTTTATTCGGGGGGGGGGATATTCGAGGGGGGTTTTATTATTCGTCAGAAATTGTCGTGAGGATTGTAGTAAATAGTACGCATTTGCGTACCCAAAACAGATAATAAATGTGTCCAAAGAGGATATATTTGGACATAAAAACGTAGATAGCTACACAAACTAGTCTCTGTGTAGCTGCAATGCAAATTAGCAGTAATGTATACATCATGTACATTGCATACATGATGTACATCATTCTGGGGGAGGTGTATTTCGAGGGGGGTTTGTTATTTCCCCAGTTATTAGTCCATTTTGAGGGGGGTTAATTCAAGGCGGAGTATTTCGCGGTAACACGGTAGTTGTAACTAGGGTGTCAAATTTCCGTTTCCGTTTTCCGTTTCCGCCTTTCCGCAGGAAATTTTTTTATCTTTCCGTTTTCCGTTTTCCGGCAGCCGAAAAATTTTTACCTTTCCGTTTTCAGTTTTCCGGCAGCCGAAAAATTTTTACCTTTCCGTTTTCCGTTTTCCGGCAGCTGAAAATTTTTTACCTTTCCGTTTCCGTTTTTCCGGCCTATTTTTTTGTTTTCCAGCTGAAAAATTTTTACCTTTCCGTTTCTGTTTTAACAGGCCATTTTTCCATTTTCTGGCTCGATTTTCAGTTTTCTGGCATTTTTCCATTGTTTTTCCAATCTGTATTTATCTTCAATTGGCTCATCCCATTGTGTTGTTTTTGTCTCTTGGAGCAGCATTGACAACTGGGATTTCAGGGTCAGTGAAACAGGTGCTGTGAAGCCAATTGGGTCATATGCTGACACCAATAATTTATTCAAGTTTTGTCTGGTTGGTGTTGTGATGCTGTCAATTTGCAATTTTGGTGTTGATATTGCCAGCATGTCCGTTTGGTGATTTTATTTCATGCCCATTACTGCGACAATTTTATTCACCTTTGGACTCCTGTAGTTTTCTGCTATTTCATTCATGACTGATCTGGCACTTGACAGCCATTCCCTCATGTTCATAGAACATTGGTTAATAAAGCTTTGACTTTGTAATATAGTTCTAAAGCTTCAACTTCAATCGTGACACTCATGATGAAGTTATCGACGTAAATGTTGTTTATTATTTCGTTTGTTCGTTTATTTCGGTTGTTTCGTTCCCCTTCATTTTCTTCATATTCATTCATGTTGTTTATTGTCACATTTAAATGGTATTTTATGACTGCTCCCAAAATTGCTGGGCTGCAGACAAGTCCTATTAAGTTATTTTCAGTTACTGGTTTTGAGGCATCTTTCAGCCAGAAAAATTGTGTGTAGTCTCTAGCTTGGTCATGCAATCCTTTTTGCAAAAATGTCTTTTCAATGTCGGCAATTAATGCTAGATTGCCTGCCCTAAACCTCAGGAGTAGGCCCAGTGCTAATGGTGTTGTAATTGGTCCTCTAAGAAGGCACTCGTTGAAACTGGGCTTACCTGCCAACCCATTGTACACGATTCTGCATGATGTTGATTTGCCCGGCGTGATTACTGGCTGGTGTGGCAGGTAATGAATCCCCTTGTTGTCTGTTTTGTCGTCACAGATCTCAATTATTCCCTTTTCTAGTTGGTCATCCAAAACTTTCCGGTATTGTTCGAATAAGTTTGGATCTTTGTTGAATCTTCTTATCAGTGATTTAAACCGCACCAAGGCTTCTGCTTTTCCCATGGGCAGGTCACTGATACTCTCTTTATACGGCCAGTCAATATAGTATCATTTGTTGTTGTCATTGAATTTTATGCTATTTATTATCATCTCCTCTGCAATGTTGTCATCAATTGCATAGGGGTCATCAGTGATTCCCACTGCTTCTAGACTGTGAAATTGTCGTAGTGTTTCCTTTCCTATGGCCACTATGGCTACTTTTTGATGATTTTTTGTTGGTTCAGTTAAGCTTGAACTACAAGTGAAGTTACAGGCATGATCCATAGTTGCAGAATGTACAGCTACCACAATCAAAGCCAAACAGGCAAACCTGCATGCAGGTTTTCCTTCTGAAAATTTGTCTATTACCGTGCTAATTTCACTTTATTTTTTTTCTGTTTCCGTGAAAATTTTGCTTTCCGTTTTCTGTTTTCCGGCATTTCATTTTTCCATTTTCCGTTTTCCGGCTGACAATTTTTTTTTACCTTTCCGTTTTCCGTTTTCCGCTGAGTGAAATTTTTTTACCTTTCCGTTTTCCGTTTTCCGGCAAAATTTTTTTTTACCTTTCCGTTTTCCGTTTTCCGTAAAGTTAAAAAATTTTACCTGTCCGTTTTCCGTTTTCCGTAAAAAAATTTTTTTGACACCCTAGTAGTAACCAACCATAGTACACCCCATTTGGTCGAGATCACATGGATCTGCTATCTTTGTTGTTTGCATCATTTCATTTAATTCACTTTTATTCTTTTTAAGCAACTCCTTTAGCAATACAGGTGTGGAACAAGGGTCATTTATGTTTTCAAATGGACATTTTCCGTTTTTTCTCTTTTCATCAGCAAAATTTTGCAGTACTGTGGCAAATAGGACCTGTGAGTGAGGTTTTTCACTTTGGTAGAAATTATTAATTTTCATCTACAAATGTCAATTTTGTGTATTTTTTTGTGCCTGTCACATATTTCAATGGCCCCACACACATTAGTTTTCACCGTGACTTCTGTGGGAACTGAAATGGCGACATGGCCACATCCAACCTACACTCATTGTAGTTTTGGTTTTCAAATTTTCAAATTTAAACTTTCATTCATTCAAATTACCCTAAATCCTCGAATAAGACCCCAGGGGAGTTATTTTTTCGTCAGACGTTTTGGAGGGGGGAGTTATTCAAGGGGGGGAGTTATTCGAGGGGGGGAGTTATTATTTCCTCAGGAAACTTGAGACTTAATTCATTGTATGGATGCAGCATGTAAACTCGTGTAATTCAGGTATATCACTGTCCAACAACAACAAAACAATGTGTATACACTGCATACACATTATTATCTGCTGTCGCTACTATTCTTCTATAGTTTTGTATTGTATCCTTTTCATCAGAAGTAGGAGTTATTTAAGAGGGGGGGAGTTATTCAAGGGGGGGAGTTATTTTTTCCTCACCCCGAGAGCAGGGGGGACTTATTCAAGGGGGGGAGTTATTCGAGGGGGGTCTTATTCGAGGATTTGCGGTAAATTGAATGATACAACCGTGTTGATTAATGCGCATTTGAAAAAAATTCAGTTTTCACCGAAGTCACGGTGAAAACTATTGTGTGTAGGCACATTATGTTTTGTTAACATACTTAAAAAACCTCTGCTGAAAAACAAAAACAAAACAAAAATAAAATTTTGATGGTCTGTTATTGGTTAGGAAACTAGGGTTTTTTCTTTTAAAAAACGGGATCATTGAAATTAATCCTTAATCAAGGAGTAGTCCTTTTTCAATTCTACCTGATTATGCGTAACTATTGTTGAATCAACACACTGGCACTGTTCCAAAATGCTTCGAATTATACAATCGTGTTGACACATATCCTCAGTGTAATTGAAATGATCATGTCCATGTACTTGTAGGATATTGTTGTAACTGCGACATTAAGTATGTGTGGTGAAAATTACTGGATTCTGTAGAAATTTTGTGTTTTGTGTTTAAATTCAGTAGTGAAAAGGCGTCAACAGTCAAGCGCCAACTTAACTTGTGGGGCTTTTTCATTGTGATGTATATAATTGAGGCGTCTAATTCTAAAAGTCGACGAGTTCACAAAATGCCATTTCGAGTAAATCGCATTTTAAGCTTCAAACCCAATACCAGGCCCTAGGTGCGTGTTCAATTTGGCTCTCTCATGTTTTCCATTAAGTTCCATATATTAACTATAAAGTGTCAAATTTTCAGCCCCTAATCTAAACGTGTATGTGAAAAATAGTGTGTCCATATAATTCCATTCGGTCAGAGCAAAACTGTTTTTGGGAGGGAAATGGACTTGTCAACTTCTTGCACGCGAAAGCATTTTTGTTCCCGCCCGCGTTGGTCCTGCCTTTGCGATTACAGCTCGGACGTAAAATTCCAGCATAAAATTCCATCGCAGAATTGATTACATGAAAGTGGATGATGATTCAGGTCTGCAATTTTTCATGGACAATATGTTTATCAACACCTTCATTGTGACCAAGGGTCATCGTCCACGGTCACTTCTATTTGATTGTGAAAATTCAAAAATTTCGATTTTACATTGAAATTTTACGCCAGCTGAAGAAAAATCAATCGATAAATCAGCTACGCCAGGTGATTGCATGCAATGGCATAGCGTAGAATCGATTTTTCTTCAGCTGGCGTAAAATTGCAGCATAAAATCGAAATTTTTTAATTTTCAGAATCAAATAGAAATTACCGTGGACATATTGTCCATGGAAAATTGCTGACCTGAATCATCATCCACTTTCATGTATTCAATTTTGCGATGGAATTTTACGTCCGAGCTGTAATCGCAGCATAATGGGAAATTTATGCACTTGTCGACTTCTAGAAAACGGTGCCCATAGTGGACTTATCACATTTCTTGCGTTTTTTCCCATAAAAAAGGATGCGGAGGATGGACGTGTCGACTTTTATCCCAAAACTAAGTGGACTTGTCGACTTCTTGCCCAATTTTTTTGCATTTTTCCCCATAAATGTCTAATTTGGCACTATGCCATATGGGCATGTGAGGTCAAAAAATTTATGGAAAATGATGAAAAATGTGCGGTAGTAGCCCCAGATGACGTTTCCGGGCCTAACTCGAAATTTTCATATTTTGGACTTGTCGACTTTTAGAATTGGACGCCTCAATTTTAACAATGATGAATTGAATGTTTATCGCATTATTATAAATCGGTACCCAGTTTCAATATCAACGATAAACTTGTGCTTCATCTGCAGCTTAAAATAGGGTTCGAACGATATGACTTCTCGATATCGATAGTCGATATTCGATATTTTCGATATTCGATATTGCAATTTTCTTTTGGTATAGTACATCAAATTTCAAGCGGCATATTGTATTTTCATGTGGTTGCACACATGGTTAATCATCTCTTTACTGAAATGTGAATGGTACAAGTGATTTTTAAAAGGTTTTCATCAGTCAAAGGTAGAAAATGGAAGAAAAACATGATGGATCAAAGTGTATCAGGCAAACAACAATTGGTAGATATACTCGGCGTACGTGATACTCTGCCCTCGCACTGATTTATGTCTCGTGTTGGAAGCGTGCCAATGATTATTAAATCATACGATTTCCGTAAAAATATGAAAAAAATTCATCGATGTGAATGTGTTAATGAATAACATTATAACAACAATCAATTATGTCATCTTTTTATGAAACTCGGACGCGTTAACCATCGTTGGCACACTTCCAGCGGGAACCACGCGTGCAGGGTGTAAAGTAACCGGAGTATATTACAGTTCATACTTAAAACCGAATTGCTTAATGCATGTTGCAAAAATAGCATATCAGCATTTCCAGGCTTCAAATTTAGCACTCCAAAAAATGATATCATAAATATTTCACTTTTACTCATCAAATAAAATACTAAAAGTAAATCAGATCAATCACAATTATCTCAAAATGAAAATAATAACTTTAATTAGGGACACAATACAGGTTCGATACATCGAACAAATGGTCGATATTCGATATCGATATTCGATATTTTTTCAAAATTTTTGATATCGATATTCGATATTTTTTCAAAATTTTCGATATCGATATTCGATATTCTATTTTAAAAAAGGTCAATATCCGATATTCGATATTCGATACGATATATCGTTTGAACCCTAGCTTAAAAACTTTTCAACAGTATTTACCTCTGCACCTCTGAAAATACTCACAATGCATTCACTGAAGACAATAAGTTCATATACGGCACATCCAGTATGTTACCACAATCCGTATATTGATAAGGATATGGTAGCCTATTTACCTCCTTTTTGCGTAAAGCCATTGATGTGAACATTCCAGTGGAAATACTCTGTCCGATTGAGTCTGGTGCCACTCCCAGACACTGTAAAATGTTCTGTAAAATGTAAATTGTCATGCAGTGTCAATAGTCATATAAAATGCCTTGTAAAATGTCAAATGTCATGCATAGTGTCAAAAGTTATGTTATTTTAACTGTCCAGTGAAATGGCAAATGTCATGCAAAGTGAAAAAGTGAGGTAAAATCTAAAATGACCTGTAAAACTATGTTTGCCATTTTGCAGACCATTTTATATGACTTTATAGAAAGTGCATGACATTTAACATTTAACAGGGTATTTTACACTGTCTGGAAGTGCCCCTGGTAAAGGGACATAGTGTCTCGAATGAACCAATACCTGCGTGCGTGTTCTTTGAATAAGGGGTCTCCTAGACGGGGGGGGGGGGCTGGAGGGGCTGCCCCCCCCCCAAATCCCCCAGCTATCTATCTATCTTGGAGGCCGCTCACTCAGCTATCTTTCTATCCCGGAGGCAAAGTTTTTGGCTACCGTATATATATATATATATATACCCCAGGGGGTTTATTTTTTCAGAGTGACATTTTTGAGGGGGTATTTCGGGGGGGGTAATTCGAGGGGGGGGGGGGGGTAATTATTTCGCCAGAAAATTTTTGAAATCCCAGTACTAATTCGTTGTTTGTAACGTACGCAGACGTAGAAAAATGCAACGATTATCGACAAGAATAAGTGTTTATATACTAATATAAGTATGTAGATGGTTTAAACACTGTTTTAACATAACACAGTGATTGTTTTAACGTGTGTTCTGCATTGCCTGGGTAACAAACGGCAGCTTTTGTGATGCACGTTCTGTATACACTCAATTTGGGGGGGGGGTATTTCGAAGGGGGGGGGGTATTTCGAGGTGGGTAATTCGAGGAAATACGGTATCTATCCCCCAAAACAGCCCGCTATCTGCCTATCTGGACCGATTTTTGAGAAATTTCGACCCAATTTTCGCTCTCAATCGCTTATTTTCGTACCTTTTTATAGTTTTTCACCTTCAAAATCACGGCTTTCATCTATACTCTGTTTTACCTAGTTTTACCCATTTTTAGCCTATTTACCTACTTTTAACCTGTTTTTAGCGATTTTTTCTTTTTCTGCATTCTATGCATTGAAAAAGCCTTTATATTTTGCCCACGCGAGCACCCCCAAACCCCCCTCCCAGCCCGCCCCAAAACAATTTTCAGGTATCATCTCTCCGGAGGAGCGATTTGCTATCTATCCAGCCCCCGCGAGGGCCAAAATCTTGGAGACCCCTGGTTTGAATTGGACGAAAACTGGAGATAACAATGAAAAAAATTGATATGATGTAATGGACTCGAGCCGCTATGCTCAGACAATCATAATGTTTTACATTGGTAGCGTGCCAACGAAGGCTAATGCATGTTATGTTTGAAAACATTCATTCAACGTATTTGGCGAAAACAATTTTAACAAAAGCGTTTTTTCATTATTTTGCAGTATGCGGGATATGTTTATGACTATTATGACCATTGGAAAAAGGCTGCATCACATGACGTCTGAATTATTTAAATTAGTGCACAGGACACGTTTAACGTAATCTCGACTTCTTGACACGTTTTAATGTTACTTTTGCTCAATTATTAGCTGGCCGGACTGCGTCGCGCGGGTAGTGATGTGACGCACCGGGAAAAGTGGCACCGCAGCGGCACCGGTGCCATTCTGAAAAAATGGCACCAGCACCGAACGGCAGCACCGTGTTGCCGGTGCTAGCACCGAATATTATTTCGGTATTCAAATATTTCTGATGTTTACATTTGACTAGTGATGGAAAAGCGCCAGGAAAAATGGCGCCATGGCGCCATTCAAAAAATTGGCGCCGGGCGCCAGAGAAAATGGCGCCATCTGAAAAAATGGCGCCGGGCGCCAAAGGGCGCCACAAACAATGGCGCCAACAATAAACTTTTCGATTTCAGTGTGTATATCAACACAGAAGCATTTATAGAACATCAAAGTGGTATACCACCTTTTGATGGAGAAAAACCACAAAAAAACAACTCATTTTCTCATGAACATACCGTATTACCTCGAAATACCCCCAGGGGGTTTATTATTTCGCCAGCAAAATTTTAGGGGGGGATAATTCGAGGGGGGGGTTTATTCGAGGGGGGGTCTATTATTTCGCCAGAAATTTTTGGAAATTCCCCATAGGCAGACGTAGAAAAATCGAACAATTACATAGATGTATATGTGTTTATAGGCATGTATAACTGTATATACACAAAAACCCTTCCCTAACGTCACTTAACCATCAGTTTTAACGTGTGTTCTGCATTGTACAGATCACAAACTGCGGTATTTGTCATGTACGATCACGTTACACTCAATTTTAGGGGGGGTATTTCGAGGGGGGGGTTTATTATTTCCTCAGCCGAAATTTAGGGGGGGTATTTCGAGGGGGGGGGTTAATTCAAGGGGGGGGGTTAATTCGAGGTAATACGGTAGTTTATTATATTTCCTGGAAATACCCTCATCGTGTTTATTTCGTCAGAAAATTTTGAGGAGGGTTAATCAAAGGGTCTGAGGGGGTCTAATATTTAGTAAGGTAAATTGATTGCCGTATTTCCTCGAAATACCCCCAGGGGGTTTATTTTTTCAGAGTGGAAATTTTGAGGGGGGTATTTCGAGGGGGGGGAATTTATTATTTCGTCAGAAATTTTCGTGAACTTCATTGTAAGGAACACGCTTTTTCATACCTAAAACCAGTTATCAACATGACAAAATAGGATATATTGGACCTTTAAACGTACATCGCTATACAAACTGTGTACATGTGGTGTATATATAGTGTATATATTCAATAAGTACAGTGTGCAGCAATAAGTACATCATGTACATTGTGTACATTCCAGACGGGGGTATTTCGACGGGGGGGCATTTATTTTTTCCCCAGCTCAAAAACACCTGGGGTTTTTTCGAGTGGGGGTAATTCAAGGGGGGGTATTTCGAAGGAATACGGTATTTCGCCAGCTATTCGCTCCCCTCGAAATTCACCCAGGTGTGAATGGGCTGAGGAAATAATCACCCTGCCAACTTGAAACAGGTACAGGGAAACATGTAACAGGGAAGCATATAATGGGAGAGGGAGCTTGTCTGCACTACTTTTGTTTAGTTTTCTCAATGTGCACAAGTGGCAGTGAAAGTTTTCTTTCAGTGGCAAGTATTTGAAGGAGGAATTACATTCTGCCAGAATTTTCACTTTGTCATAATATCAGGTAGTGCATAAGCACTAAGCAGTGTTTTTCCAGCCTGATACATGATCAATTATCAACCATGTAAATAATTGTATTTTAAAAATATTCAAACTTGCCAAAAAGCCTTCTGATAGCACATAAATATATGGAATACTTACATACATACGTGACGTTGTAAAAAAGTAATCAATGACTTTGGGTTTGTTGGGAACAAATTTTGGTTTATCTGGTCGAGGTTTATTTCAATTGTGGCATATTTGAAGATTTGTAGGTTGAAACAATGAACAAGTACTCAAACTTGAAATGATAGAAAAAATTACTATAGTAAATTGATGACATCATCAGCAGATTTTCCCATTAGAATATGGCAACATGATCCCTCATCACAACATTTTGGCACCCATTTCTGGCGCCATCAAAAGAATGGCGCCAAGCGCCAAGGGCGCCATAGCGCCATTCGAAATAATGGCGTCACAGAAAAGGGCGCCAAGCGCCAATGGCGCCATGGCGCTGGCGCCCTTTGGCGCCATTAAAGGGAGCCAGCGCCATGGCGCCATTCCATCACTACATTTGACCCGAAACACCAGTGTTTTAACAACTCTGTTCGTTACAACTTGGACACCAGGTTTTTCACATTTTTCTTCAAAATTTCGGTTTCACATTACAACACACATATACGTATATATATATATATATATATATATATATATATATATATATATATATATATATATCGATTTCACATTACAAAAATGTACCCCATCACAAACCCTAAATCCCGCACCAGAAGTCATACTGGGAATATATTCATTCGGTTCCGCGTTCAATACCAATGTCAACCCGAACGTCGGTCCCTTTGTTGATGTGGAAATTGTCTCGCGCGGCTGCGTCATGAATGTGTAGCAGGCGCCGTAATCCACGCTGAACTGTGGATTTTCAGTGGGTGAATGTTATAAATGGTTTTGGTGGGAGAAAAATTCATAAAGAACTTTAAAGTGCCAATCTGGCACTAGGGATGGCCAAAAAATGTTCTTTAAGGACCCCGTTTAAAAAAACCCTTTAAAAACGTTGTTTTTTTAAATAAAACGGTTGCCTGTAATTTGTGATATTAAATATTCCCATAGAATGGCTGTAGAGCCACGGGATAGCATAATGAATGGTGATTTCTGTCAAAAATATACATTTTTATGTCGACTTGTTACATATATCGCATTTTGTCGAATGGACATGACTTCAAGTGAAGTTCGGCATGGGGTACCCCGTACTAGTTACACAAGGTGATAAAAGAAGGCTAATAATGGTGCATGTACTAATGAAAAAGTAGTTCAATATGTATAATTTCACAGCAATACACTACCGTGCATAAACGTGCGGAATCTGGTACCATCCATTGTTCTGGTGACACTCCAACACAGAAAAGCATGGCTGTTGAGTAAATAGGCATTCGTTTGATGCACATGGGTCGTGACAACAAACATGCAAAAAAAAATAATTTTCTATCTTAGTCATGAGCCATTCTAGAACGAAGATTTGCACACACCTCACTTTGTTCATCGTGCATAATAGTCCGGAAAACGTCACTACAGCTATTCTTAGTTGAAATCTTTTCATTAAAAAGCTAATGTTTTGATGGAGGGAATGATTAACAACATAAATGCCAGAAAATATCACCCTTTTTTACTCCTAGGTAATGCTTTATGAGAAATGTTCACAATCGAGTACCATCACCTGGTAGCAATTGCTACCAAATAGATGAATGGGGCACTATTATTTGCTCATAAGCAGCTTAAAATCAACATAATATGTTGTACAGAATGTAGATCTTATTTAAAAGATGATGTAAGGGGGCTGATAAGTGATTTGAACTATAAAAAAGCACCCACACAAAACTGAACTCACAAGGCACTGGCACTACAACATGAAAACTGACATACAGACCCTGTACAACCACAAACAGCTGAGATTGAACTGGTGCACAACTTAGAGCATTCTTGAGGGTACTGGACCATATAACTCACTAAGTACATATGAGTCTAGTTAAATCATGTACTTGAGCCAAATGAATATGTAGAAATTTTCTACATTTTCAGGAACAAATTTGATGATTTTGATCATCAAATTTTTTGGCCTAAGAACAAATATTTTCTGGTCATCAAAGTTCACTGAAGTTACTGTATCTAGGCACCCCCAAGTGTCTTCTGAATGATAAACAATTCAAAACACCGATGTGCAGTTTGTAGGTGTAAACCAGCTAGCATATTACTGACCCATACCATGGAAAACACAGGCTAAGCTCAGTATTGTCACAATTATTTTGCTTTATCCTTAAAATGAGATATAATGTAAATAAGGGAATGTTTACTGAAATTTTATGTTGCATATCATTCCCTCCATCACATCACACCATTAGCTTTTTAACGAGAAAATTTCAACTTAAAATGTCTTTAGTGACGTTTTCCGGACTATTATGCACGATGAACTAAGTGAGGTGTGTGCAAATCGTTTATTATAGAATGACTCATGAGTGAGATAGAAAATTAATTTTTTTGCATGCGTGTTGTCACGACCCATGTGCATCAAACGAATGCCGAAACGAATTTACTCGGCAGCCATGCTTTTCTGCGTTGGAACGTCACCATAACTAAACGTGGCACCAGATTCCGTACTATTATGCACGGTAGTGTATGTCAAATATTTATGATTTTCTGGATTGCTGCAAGGTTTTGTCAATGATGAAAATGGATAACACATTGGGATTTCTGATATTTATAACAGTACTGATACTACTTCACAATGTGATAGAATAGCCCTACACACACTAGTTTTCACCGTGACACGTGTGAAAACTGAAATGGCGATATGGCGACATTCAGCCAGAGTTGTTCAAATACTGGTATTTTTGGAAAACGTAAACGTAAACGTAAATACCTTTTCCAAATCTAAAGTATAAATACTAAAACGTAAGGTATTTTTAAAATACCAAGGAATACGTTAAAAAAAACATAAACGTAAAAATTTCAAGAAGTGCCCCATATGAGCAGAGCTTCTGAAAATATTATTGTTGTGACATTTTCAACAATGTATACATAATTTCCATCCATATTTTTCACTTAAATTCATAGCAAACAAAAAAATCTTATTTAATTTTTGTCTATTTGTTTATGAATGTTGGTGCTGATGGCCTCGCAGTTTAGCACATGGATTAGCACACTTCTTCATCAAAAATTCCATTACTGCAAAACTTCAGCAGGATATGAATAAAACAAAACAGTGAATGATTGTAAAATCCACAACACAAATGCGTACACACATTCCACTTTTCTGCTGGTATTTATAGGTAACACATTCCTAGACACTGTTCATATTCCAAAATTGACACATTGAATAAATTTACAATTGATTGATTGCACTTATTTACAATATTTTCACTGTCAAAAAGACAATTACACAACATAATTGGCATTATTTAGGTCCAGTGGTAGAACTATTTACACAAAATCAATGTGACTGCGGTAATAGAGCACATTTCACAGACGCGTGGTTTCGTGTAGCTGGATTTTTACGTTTTCTCTGGTACCCGGGTAATTGTGCCAGGAAAACGTAACAAAACGTAATGGTATTTTCGGAAAACGTAAATGTAAGTATAAATACCCGAATAACCGGGTATTTCGGGTAATCGTAAATACGTTTTCCCAACTCTGCATTCAGCCTACTCTTAACGTATGCTATATGTGTTCTAGTTTTCAAATTTTCATACTTTAACTTTCATTAATTTAAATTCAAATTTAATTTAAATTAAATCATTCAACCGTGTTCATTAATTTGCATTTGAAAAAATGTCAGTTTTCACACGAAGTCACGGTGAAAACTAGTGTGTGTAGGCACGTTATATTTAGTTGTCGGTACCATCATTTAATCTTCTCGCATTACTGACAATAGACATTGCCCTTTACACTGGATTCGTAACTGTGTTGTCTATTCACAGTAATGAACGAATGCACTCACCCACTGCGTGAAATTTTGGGCATCACAAGCAGCTAAACCAAAGGAACACTGTATTAACATGTCATTTAGTTGGTGGCCTACTGTTTCATAATCGACCTGTGATTTTGGGCCAAAGTTGTTAAAAGGTACGTACATTTACTACTTATGAGTACGCGGTAAATAAATTTACAAATACTTTTTTTAAATACCATACGCACATGTATGCGTACATTTTCAAAGCATACATGTATGGAAAATGTGTTTCAGAAAATTCAATGTGGGACATTTTTATAAAGTGACTACACTGCTATGTATTTCCGTTGAATATTTAAGACTCGCTTTGCGTAAGAACCAGACCTCAGTAGGAACAAAATTTTAAACTTTATTTTTTTATTGTGGATTTGGATTCTACATAAATTACATAGAAACTCAAATTTTTCTTTTGCTCTGAAGACTCCGATGAAGTTTTATCAAAAATATTTACATTATATTCTTAGGTTATTTTATCAGGCTCTTTCATTTGTATATTTCCATTTTTATTAAACATATTTTGAAAGGGTGCTGTCATACAAAAATGTACTTTTTTTAGCAAATATCACAAGTGTGGTCATCAGGGGTATCTTGAATTTTGACCCTCCGAGTGGTTGGATAGATAGCAAATCGCTCCTCCGGAGGGATAGATAGCTGAAAAATTTTCTGGGGGGGGGGGTTTGGGGGGGGGGGTTGTGGTGGTTCGATATATAGGCTTTTTCGGGGCATAGAAGGAAGAAAAGGGAGAAAAATCGCTAAAAGTAGGTGTAAAATAGCTCAAAATGGGTATACAAGAGCACATAGTACTTAAAATAGCTGAAAATAGGCAGTTAGACGCATGAACCAGTGATTTTGGAGGTGAAAATCTATATATAGGTATGAAAAATAGCGATTTTGAGCGAAAATTAGGGTATAGTTTCTGAAAAATCGCTCCAGATAGGTAGATAGCTGGGCGATTTGGGGGGGGGGGGGTTTAGGGGGTAGTAGCCCAAAATTTTGCCTCCGGGATAGATAGATAGCTGAGCAGCCTCTGGGATAGATAGATAGCTGGGCGGTTTGGGGGGGGGGGTAACCCCCCCCCCCCAACCCCCCCATTCGAGACCCCTGGTGGTCATGCAATATCCAAAAATAATTCATTTGTACCAGTAGCTGAGTATTCTAACAGTAGCTTTTAGCTGGCCATTTGGTTATTTTATGTTTCTGCTAAATTGCACACTTGCATCAAATATAAATATCACAAGCATGATCACATGTAAATATCATGTCCCAAACCTAGTTCATAGCAGTTAGATTGCAAGCAGAAACACCAACTAACCAAATGGCCAGCTAAAATCTACTGTCAGAACTAGGGTGTCAAAAAAATGTATTTACAGAAAAAATAACGGTAAAATTTTTTCACTTTACAGAAAACGGAAAGGTAAAAAAAATTTTCTGCCGGAAAACACAAAACAGAAAGGTAAAAAAATTTCACTCAGCGGAAAACGGAAAACGGAAAGGTAAAAAAAAATTGTCGGCCGGAAAACGGAAAAATGAAATGCCGGAAAAGGGAAAACAGAAAGCGAAATTTTCACGGAAACGGAAAAAATAAAGTGAAATTTGCATGGTAATAGACAAATTTGCAGAAAGAATACCTGCATGCACATTTGCCTGTTTGGCTTTGATTGTGGTAGCTGTACATTCTGCAACTATGGATCATGCCAGTAACTTCACTTGTAGTTCAAGCTTGACTGAACCATCAAAAAATCATCAAAAGGTAGCAAAAATACACTACAACAACAATAAGAATTGAGCAAAAGTGAACTTTGGTGTAACTGAACAGTAAAAAGTAGACTCAGCGGACTGCAAAGTATGTGTCCAAAATTACTTTGTGTTTTTTTACAGATTTGGATACCGATAAAAATTATGAATGAAAGAAGAACCTGGTAGTTAAAAACACCATAGTGGAAAAAGATAAATACAGATTGGAAAACAATGAAAAAATGCCAGAAAACTGAAAATCGAGCCAGAAAATGGAAAAATGGCCCGGAAAATGGAAATGGAAAGGTAAAAATTTTTCAGCCGGAAAACGGAAAAAGCTGGCCGGAAAAACGGAAATGGAAAGGTAAAAAATTTTCAGCTGCCGGAAAACAGAAAGGTAAAAAATTTTCGGCTTCCGGAAAATGGAAAGGTAAAAATTTTTTGTCTGCCGGAAAACAGAAAACGGAAAGGTAAAAAATTTTCCTGCTGAAAGGCGGAAACGGAAAACGGAAACGGAAATTTGACACCCTAGTCAGAACACTTACCTACTGGTACAAATGAATTATTTTTGGATATTGCATGACCACACTTGTGATATTTGCTAAACAAGTACATTTTTGTATGTCAGCACCCTTCCAAAATATGTTTAATAAAAAATGGAGATATACAAATGAAAGAGCATGATAAAATAACCTAATAATATTCATAATGTAAACTTTTTTGATAAAACTTCATCTGAGTCTTCAGCATGGGATTGTCTTTGATTGTGACATCTGTGTTGTTGATCCTTTCAAACTGCTATAGCAAAAAAGTGCAGACCTAGCTTTTGGATTTTATTGTTTTATCATAAACTATGCAATTGAGCAAAGTTATTGTGAAAAAAGCTAAGCTCTCAATTCAGAACTGAAAATTTGGTGCCATTTTCAAACATTCAGCTGTGATTTTCAGTGAGAATAAAAAGTCTGATGAGTTTGATTGTATGGGCCAATTAATGTTCAAAACTATCTTAAAAAAAATCAAAAATATTATATTGATCGATAATGTTGAACAAAACTTTTGAATTTCCAAAGAAACACCTGGAAAAATTATGATTTTTTTACTTTTATCAATTTCTTTAGTGCTAGAAAGAAACATTTGACAAAGTTTGTTTGTATTGGGCAATTTATCCCCAACACTATCTTTAACAATATCCAAAATCTCAGATTTATATGACATGTGTAGCAAAAGTTGTGAATTTTCAAATGACTTTTTCACCAAAATTGCTGACATTTATTTTTGATTTTATTTTTTTAGAATAAACTACTCAAATGGGTGTATTTTTTAAAAAATTGCAGAGATCACAATTCAGAAATGAAAATTTTATGCCATTTTCAAAATTTCAGTATTTATTTTTAGCTAGAAAAAAAGTTTTACAAATTTTGTTTGTATGAGCCAATTTATCTCTAAGACTATCTTAATCGATATCCAAAATTTTAGATTTATATGTCATGTCTGACAAAAGTTATTAAATTCCAAAAAAACAGCCCCAAAAATGGGCATTTTTGATATTGATCAAGTTTTACAGTAGGAAGATTTTACAATTTGCGACTATATGTGCAAAAGAAAATTTTGAGTTTCTTGTATGTAGAATCCAAATCCACAATAAAAAAAACGAAGTTTAAAATTGTGTGCCTACTTGGTCTGGAGAGGTTTGGTTCTTACGAAAAGTGAGTCTTAAGATATGGGGGTAGTGCCTTTAAAAATAAATAAAATCGCAACCAAATCGAAATGGTTGTGGAGACAATAGAAATGGAAACGAGTCGGGAGAGCGATGATTTTTATCTCCTAGAATAAAGATCCATTGAAAACTATTTTCTTTAAATATCATTTGCTTACAGAAAAACATACGTTGTGCTATACACGTATGAAAAAGTGCTCACTGCTTAGTGCTTACATATTCTATGAAGAAAAGTAGTCGTTTATACACTCGCATAAGGTACCCACATTTACGCGTAAGTACGAGTAAAAAATAAGTATTTTATGTTTTCTATACTTTGTGGTGAGTGAAAACAGAATACTGTACGTTTACATATACTTTTAAAAAAGTTCAGTAATTCTAACAACTCTGATTTTGGCGTTTTTGTTTGCACACTGCGGAATTAACCTATTGTGGAAATCATTTTGATCATTATTTGCGTATTTTACGTAGCGTATTGCCTCGAAATACCCCCAGGGGGTTTGTTTTTCGTCAGCAAAATTTGAGGGGGGATAATTCGAAGGGGGTTCTAGTATTTCGCCAGAAAATTTTGAAAATTCCCCATACTCAGACGTATACAAATCAAACAATTACATAGATGTACATGCGTTTATAGTCATATTAGGACTGTATATACCGTATATCCTCGAATAAGACCCCCCCCTTGAATAACTCCCCACCCTTGAATAACTCCCCCCTCAAAAACACTGACGAAAAAATAACTCCCTCCCTTGAATAACTCCCCACCCTTGAATAACTCCCCCTCTGTGATGAGTGGAGAGGATACTGGAACAAATGAAAAAAAACGAAATGCAAATGCAGTGCAGTGTGTGAGACAAAAAATACAAAGGATGTTAGCATACGGCAGCGAAAGCAGATGCACAGTGTGTATTACGCAGTCTATACACACCTATCTACCTGCAAGTTTTCCTGCAAGTTATGAGGAAAAAATAACTCCCTCCCTTGAATAACTCCCCACCCTTGAATAACTCCCCCCTCAAAAACTCTGACGAAAAAATAACTCCCCGGGGGACTTATTCGAGGATATACGGTACACATAAACCCTTCCCTACCGTCACTCAATCATCGGTTTTAACGTGTGTTCTGCATTGTACAGATCACAAACTGCGGTATTCGTCATGTACGTTCTTTTTACATTCAATTTTAGGGGGGTATTATTTCCTCTACCAAGATTTAGGGGGGGGGGCTCGAGGGGGGCGGGGGTAATTAAACGGGGGGTTAATTCGAGGTGGGTGGTTAATTCGAGGTAATACGGTAATCTTTTTTCTAACTTGGTTGATGGAAAGGAAGAAATATTGAAATAAGTGTACTATGTTTGTTTACCTTTATTTTATACAATCCAATCATAATCCCAGTTTTCATCACTGCATCCATTATGGAACTCTTTTGGGAGTCAGGCTTAGAGTTAATATATTTGGCAATATCAGAGGAGTTTCCATCATTGCTTGAATACAGCAAGTCCTGCATGAATTGACATAAGGTGTAATGTCGCTGGAGTATATTTACTATACACTAGCATGCAGAATAGTTGGGACTGTGCATGCAGAATAAACATTGCCCAAATTTCAAAACGTTGAATGTGCACAATGTTTCGATACCATTGGTGGGTACTGTGGGCTTTTGGCTAAATGTGCCCGGGATGACCACCCCTCAAGTTTCTATATGCATATATTCTTAGTGCAGTAACTAAATTCACTCAGGTTCTTTGTGTTTCAGAATAGTTGGCACTTTTCTTGTTTTGGCCAGTAGCTGCCTAGTATCATATTTTGATGGCTTTTTGATCGGGGGTTGATTGAATTGGGGTGGGGTAATGTCCAGGATGTACAGTAATATAATATGCATAAATCTACACCAAGTATTGCGTCATACACATTCAAATTACAAGTATTGTAAATATGAGAATTTGCACTGATGTTACCTGAATTTCTGGAGTTAATTTTGATTTTCTGATCATGTTCAGATTGCAAATAGACACTGCCGGAAATGTTGTTGTGTTCAAGCTTTTTATCGTCATCGATGTCCTCACTTTGAATTGGAAAAATTCATCCAGTTCGATCCAGATTGAGTAACCTTCACAAATATGTCAAGTAGTCTTTATATTCATGGAAAAATGAAGAAAAAACTTTAGAAAATAAATTTCTTGATTTTTTTTGGGACTGACCAGTCGCAATGTAGGCTGCTATTACGGCTATAATCCAAATATATCTCCAAAGGGGAATGGTGTGTTTGATGTCACTAAATCCGTGCCCACTGAAGTAATCCAAAAAATCCGATCCTATTTGTTTGCGTGCGCCATTTTTGATCATTTTTTAAAATTTCTTTCCAACATTCGAATGTGGCACTTTTATGTCATCAATTATCGGCTCGATAATTAGTTTTAGAAAAGGCACCAGAAAATATGGCACCTCACCTCACTGGCGTTTGTTCAATTTCATTGAAAGGATTACTGTGGGGAACTGCAAAGTTGTTAGCCGACAAACATCTAATCCGACAAATTGGTAGCAAAAATTACAAAAAATTACATACAAACATGCGCAATTGCACATGAAAAGCAGTCAAATGTGTTGTTCATTGAATTATCAAATGCTGACTGAGTACCGTATTTCCTCGAACTACCCCCCTCGAAATACCCTCCGTCTCGAAATCCCCCCCTAAAAACAGCCAATATGAATTTATTAGCCCCCCTCCTCGAAATACACCCCCCCCCCCAAAATGAGTGTAAAGAGAACGTTAATGACAAAACTTGCGGTTTGTGATTAGCATTCGAAAAAATCACCGATTTTTTGGAAAATATATATAAATATATCACTCCAATATTGGAAAAAATATAAATATATATAAATCACTCTAGGTCTCCAGAAAATATAATTAAATTACTGAAAAAATAACTCTAAGCTCGAAAAAAATCTCAAAAAATCACTTGCGCTTTATTTCAATTTCAAGCAATATTCTGGGCTTTATTTACCATTTGCAGGCACAAAAAATGTACTTTAATATACCACAGTCCATTTATTATCATTCCACAAGCAGTATTCAGTTATCCAATATTTTACAAGTGAAAACATCAAGCAAATATCACAGAAAAATTCAACCTTCAGTTTAACCTCAATGAAAACTTCAAAAATATATTGCACTGCAAATATTTAGCACTCAACCTATACCGCCTGGTTGTGGCAATGGATGTTTGACTAAATAGGTGCTCATGCTCAGCACTTTTTCAATTGTGATGTGCTGTGAAAACTCATTTTTGGACACATGGCTACATTTTGGCAACATTGTGATGACACTAGTGATACCATAGTGACAGTTTTCGACAATTGTTCCCCATATTTGAAAACAGCTCACATTGGTGCAGGTGCATGTCACCAAGCATCGTCAGTTTTCAAAAATGGTAAACTGAGCTTTCAATTACTGAAGATAAATTTTGATCACATCAAATTGGTATTTTTTATTCAAAGTCATGTTTTATTTCAGAAAAGTATGTTATAGGATAGAGAGATGCTTTATACCTAAAAGATAACCATAGAATTCATGGCAGGATGACATAAAAAAGTTACTAAAACAGTTTACATTTTTGTCACATACAAAATGAAAACTAATTGTTGGGAATGTCACCATTTGTCATCATTTGAGTTTGAGTTGTAATCAAACTAGTGATTTGCCAACACCACCCACCAAAATTCATGCCATTTGTGAAAACTGAACATACCGGGTGGCACACGTCAGACGCACAGCTTCAATCTGCTCCCAACACGTCAATTTTTAATGAAAAGAGCTGAAATTTGGTATATCAGTAGATAAATGTACCCCATTTAGTATGTTAAGAGCACGCATTCATATCGCATATCATTCATATCAAATTTTCACATACATCAAACCATATGAAAGAACGTCACTCCACAGAACCAATGCCATTATCACAATATCCAAATGATTAAGCATTTCACCCACAACATTCACACGCATGTTAGGCAAAATTTCATTGAACTGCTGGACCATCAGATGCTTCAACTGCTCAATGTCCATCATTTTGGGCAACTGTGGACCGTGGACCTTCTCCTTCACATAACTCCAAAGGAAAACATCCATTCACACATGAATGTGCTACACATAAAAATCTTGCTATATGAATGTGTGCTCTTAACATACTAAATGGGGTTTATTTATCTACTGCCATACCAAATTTGAACAGGTTTCATTTAAAATAAACTTGTTGAGAGCAGATTGAAACCGTGCGCCTGCCGTGCGCCACCCTGTATATATTTATAGCTTTCAGTAGTGGAAAACTTGATGGAAACATGTCACCATTTTTGGCCATTTCAGTTTTCAAAAAAGTCAGGGTCAAAATTAGTGTGTAGGCACAATATTTACCTGCTTCAAATACAATTCTAACCCAATAATGCTCTTCATGAACAGAGAGATTTTCTGGAGAAAATAACTTGCAAATTTCTCTTGCACAGATTAGATGTTTTAGTCATAAAGCGCTATAATTGCACCACAATGTATCAAGTATGAGTGATTTTCTCAGTGATTTTTTTTCAAATTTAAAAAATATATATAAATATATCACTCAGAATTTGGAAAAAATATAAATATATATAAATCACGGGTTATTTATATTTATTGTGATTTTCGAAAATATAAATCACGGGTTATTTTTCAAATGCTATTTGTGATTCGGGCAATGCAAAACACACGTTAAAAACAATGAATTGTTGTGTTCAAAAAGTGTTTATGCCATCTACATACTTATAGACCCTTATATATAACGGTTATTGTTGCATTTTTGTACGTCTGCGTACGTTTCAGAAGACAATTTAGTACTGGAATTTCAAAAAATTTCTAGCGAAAAAAAAGCCCACCCTCGAAATACCCGAACTACCCTCAAAATTCTCACTCTGAAACAATCACCCCCCCGGGGGGTATTTTGAGGAAATACGGTAATTAAAATTGACATTTGACTGACATTGGAAATTTAATACTTTTGAATCAAAACTATTGAAGAAATGACGACACCGACAAAAGTATCCCGTTAAAAGTACCAGTCACGATATTCAAGGCAATAATCTGAAACTTAACTTTTAAATCAATGCCAATTTATGATTTTCAAATTGAAAATTCTAGACAGAACAAAATGGCGCCGAGCGCTGTGTTCCTGGCGCCACGCAAAATTAGCGCCAAAAGCGCCATGGCGGTTTTCATAGGTCTGTCGCAACAGCAAAATAGCGCCAAAAGCCGTTGGCGCTAGCGCCATGGCGCTTTTCCATCACTACTCATAATCATTTCCGTGGCGCTTTTGATGCCCATTTTCCCCGAAAATTTTCCATCACTATTCAGAACGCCGTTCAAAAAACTTTCATTCATTCATTCAAAAACAACAACAGAACTGGCCGAGAGAACAAACATTCAAACAAACTCAACAAACAAAGCTGGTTCGCATGAGGAGGCTTGAAAAATAACAATTAAGTAAATTACAACATCCGATGCATATGTGGCCGGCTACTAAAGATGGCAAACCGAAATTCGAAAATTCGGAAACATTGTCGGATTTCCGAGTTTTCTTGAACTTTCAAATATAAAACTTTAAACTGATTTTTTTGCCAGAGAACTTCGGAAAAATTCGGAAAAAAAACACTAAAAATATAAACACTTTTTCCGGAGGGTTTGCCATCGCTACTAGCTACCCACTATTGACATTACCTACTTGTTTTGGTAATGAAACTTATTAGGGGTTTTATTGGTCCGTAGTTATTGTATTTATTATAAATTATAAATTGGAAGTGTCTGAAAGTGGACAGCGCAAACGTTTTAGGACATATTTACCATAATTCTTGGGGCCAATCTCACAGACCCGCCACAAAAACACGTAGGTGCCACCACACCCAAATCCTGTAAAATGTCAAATGGCATAGAAAGTGTTAACAGCCATGTAAAATGCCCAGTAAAATTAGAAATGGCCCATAAAAGAAGAAAATTAAACATTCCACATGACTTTTTTACAGTTTGCATGACACCTGACTTTTTACAGTACACATCATTTTACATGATTTTTAATAGCTTACATGACACTTATCATTTTACAGGGCATTTTACATGATCTTTCACAATTTGCATGACATTTGTCATTTTACAGGGCATTTTACATGACTTTTCACCCTTTACATGACATTTAATCATTTTACAGGGTTTTTTACAAATTTTTATGAAATACCTACCTAGTTCTTTTTACCATAGGTAATAAGATCATGCATTTGCTAAGGTGTGTTCAAATGTAAATACCGTAAATCCTCGAATAAGTCCCCGGGGGAGTTATTTTTTCCTCAGAATTTTTTGAGGGGGGCTTATTCGAGGGGGGAGTTATTCGAGGGGGGAGTTATTTTTTCGTCGGAATATTGAGTAAAAAGCATGATCAATATATTATCTAAATGGGGTTAAGTAGGTTGCATTAACGTGTAAGCCAGTATAGAAATCCCGTAGTTCATGCAATGAAATCAATGTTAGTGTGCATCAATGCAAAATAATGCATAATTTTACTGAACGTATACATAATACGTTTTTTATACACGGACTTCTTTTTCACCCATAAAAGAGGGGGGAGTTATTCGAGGGGGGGGGAGTTATTTTTTCCTCAGTCAGCTTACAGGGGGAGTTATTCGAGGGGGGGGGACTTATTCGAGGATTTACGGTAGTTACATTTCTCTGAAAGTTGGCATTCTCTGAATCAAATGTAAACGTATTGGCGCTGCACACACAAGTTTACTAACATAAGTAAACTCATTTTGGGTGCTCATAAATCAGCTTTGAACGCATTTGAGTTTACCAAAATGAGGTATCTGTAAACTACAGTTGACGAGGATCTAAAAAAACATATTCTGGTAAACTCAAATACGTTCAAAGCTGATTTATGGGCACCCAAATTGAGTTTACTTGTGTTAGTAAACTAGTGTGTGCAGCCACATTAAATCATTAATCCATCCCAAATGCAACATATTATACCTAACTGAATTCAAAGTTTTTGAAAAACATGACTGTATTACTAATGTGTTTTGTTTGGCAATACTTACTTTTTATGGCGGTTTTTGTTTTATTATAAATTTGATAGCTATAGTAAATTACACGGCTGTGTAAAATATACCAATAATCATCAAATAACTCCTTTAGTGGCTTTCGTCCATTGATTTTGAGCTATTTTAACATCAAATGTTGAATGAACTCTATATATCGTCATTCTGTCAACTGTCTGTGGCGTAACACTTTGAAAAACCTTGGCAGAACTTGAAAAAGATTGGTTGGAAGGTTGACGAAAAAATAGGGCGGTGGTCTCCAATAGAAAGTCGTCACCAATAGAAGGGCGGGTAAAAAAGTTGAAGAAGAAGTTTGGTCGAAAAAAGAAGGGCACCCTTGCATTAGAAGTAATACGGTATTGTATTTACTCATGAGTATAAGGTACTGAAAATTTCAGTAAAATGCAGTATCACTTTTTGTATTTATGAATGGGATGAAAGTAAACACCTTCCCGGTCACGTCCGGCAGCCATTTTTTGATTTTACTTCTCATATCCTATCCCCAGTTCTAGGGCGCCCCAGAGGCTGAAACTTGGGGAAGATATTGGCGCAACCCCCCTCTACTTCGCATGAATTGGGGGGTCGCAGCGACCCCTCTCAGGGTGGGTCGCCTTAAGTGCAATTTTTTTTTGTGGCTTTTTTGGTGTCCCACAGCAGGTCCGGCACCCGCTGATTTCTGAGCTGTGGGAGGGCTATAAATCTAAAATTTTGGGGATGTGTTACCAACACTCCTTCCCTACTAGAAACTTTTCAATAATGTGTGATTAATGTGTAATTTTTTTAAAAATTCTCTTATTCTCTAAAAAAACACCACTCCCCAATAGATGGATGACAAAATATTCACTTTTTTGAACTTTTTTATAAGACACTTGAAGAGCTGGTTTACGATACTTTAAAGGGAAGGGTTCGATCTTTAAATTTATGTTAAGAACTATACCTCTAAAATGCCTGCATTGCAAAATTTACTTAGGGTGAATTTTATGACATCATAATGACATCATTGCAGGAACAAAAATGAACAATATTTACACTTTGAAATTCCCCCCAAGTAAATTTTGCAATGCATGCATTTTAGAGGTATGGTTCTTTACATAACTTTAAACATCAAACTGTCACCTTTAAAGTATTGTAAACCAGCTCTTCAATCAAGTGTCTTATAAAAAAGTACCAAAAAGTGAATTTTTTGTCATCCATCTATTGGAGAGTGGTGTTTTTTTAGAGAATAAGCGAATTTTTGAGAAATTTTTCACTTTAATCTCACATTATTGAATAGTGTATAGTATGGGAGTGGTGTTGGTAACACATCCCCAAAATTTTAGATTTATACCCCTCCCACAGCTCAGAAATCAGCGGGTGTCGGACTTGCTGTGGGACACCAAAAAAGCCGCGACCCCCCCAATTCATGCGAAGTAGAGGGGGGTTGCGCCAATATCGCCCCCAAGTTTCAGCCTCTGGGGCGCCCTAGAACTGGGGATAGGATGTAAGAAGTAAAACCAAAATATGGCTGCCGGACGTGACCGGGAAGGTGTTTAGTTTCATAAATTAGAAAATCCAAGCAATGACATCAATATTACCTAGTGAACAGGAGCTGCAAAATAAAACATTTTTACACAAAACATTTACAAAACAAAATTTACATCTGATCTCCATAGTTGTTAAAACGTATTTACTTTTACTCGATAAATACGTATACTCGAGTACAGAGTAAATACGTTTACGTTTCCTCCAAAAAATTTCCTGTACTTGCTTTTACGTATACTTTTTGAAAGTACGCGAGTACAGAAAACGTATTTCAGTCGTCTTTTATGTTGTCTTCGCTTCAAACGTGAGACATAAATGAGTGCGAGGGCAGAGTATCATGTACGCCGAGTATAAACAGTGGTGTGAATGACAATGCCAGGCAGCCCATTGCGTAGTGCCTAAATGAATATATAGGTAGCATTGTTTTGGATGCCAATTAAATTCAAATGTTTCTGGCATCCATAGTTTTTGGTGTCTTGGGTCATTTTGTGAAATGTCAGAAAAAAAACCCTGAAAACCAATTTTATAGGCCTAAATCCCGATCCAAAAAAACGCCAATCCCGATCCCGATCCCGAAAGGTCAATCCCGATCCTGATCCCGATCCCGAAATCTCAAAAAGCCAATCCAGGTCCCTATCCCGATCCCGAAATCTCAAAAAACCAATCCTGATCCCGATCCCGAAAAGTCAATCCCGTTTGAACCCTAATACCTGTTCCGTTTTCTACCCCTATCAATTTTCATCACACTTTCATATGTATAGAATTCATCACTAATTTTTCTTTTTCCATTTGCACTAAGCTCCGCCCCCGTCTCCACATCGATGTTAATGCTTCCAGAGGTCTCGTCTGAATGCATTGGCCTCCTCAATTGGGTTATGCACCTGGGGTGAAATTCAATTTGACCGACATATTTTTTAGAGCAGCTCGATCAGTGTAGCTGAATTGAAAAATATGCAGCTTGCAGTAAGATATTATTGAATGTTTGACTGCCAATTGAAACTATATTGGATTTGTCAAAATATTTTCGATAACGATTCAAGTAATGGAATCAAGTAATTAAAAATAATCAGATATTGGATTTATCGGAAGTGATGTTTGATGCTTCAGATGCTTGATACAGGGGTCTCGAATGGGGGGGGTTGTGGGGGGGTAACCCGCTCAGCTATCTATCTATCCCGGAGGCAAAATTTTGGGCTACTACCCCCTAACCCCCCCCCCCCCCCGAAATCGCTCAGCTATCTACCTATCTGGCGCGAGGAACTATACCCCAATTTTTGCTCAAAATCGCTATTTTTCATACCTTTTTATAGATTTTCACCTCCAAAATACAAGTTTTTGTTCCAGCTATTCAGCTATTTCAGTATAGTTTCAACTATTTTTAGTACTATATGCTCTTGTATACCCATTTTGAGCTACTTTACACCTACTTTTAGCGATTTTTCTCCCTTTTCTTCCTTCTACAGCCTGAAATAGCCTATATATCGAACCACCACAACCCCCCCCAACCCCCCCCCCAATTTTTTTCCAGCTATCTATCTATCTCGAAGGCGCTCAGCTATCTATCCAACCACTCGGAGGGTCAAAATTCAAAATACCACTGGCTTGATGCTATTTTGGGACTACTTTTAGGAATATATTATATTTAAAGAGATCATATTTGTACATTTCAAAGTATCTACCGTATTACCTCGAATTATCCCCCCCCTTGAATTAACCCCCCCCCCTCGAATTAACCCCCCCTCAAAATGGGCTGGGGAAATAATAAACCCCCCCCCCTCGAAATACCCCCCCTCCGGAATGATGTGCATCATGTATGCAATGTACATGATGTATTTCTTACTACTTATTTGCATCGCAACTACACTTATACGCTCATTTGTGTACAGATTAGGGTGTCAAAAAAATTTTTTTACGGAAAACGGAAAACGGAAAGGTAAAATTTTTTCACTTTACGGAAAACGGAAAACGGAAAGGTAAAAAAAAATTTCTGCCGGAAAACGGAAAACGGAAAGGTAAAAAAAATTCACTCAGCGGAAAACGGAAAACGGAAAGGTAAAAAAAATTTGTCAGCCGGAAAACGGAAAACGGAAAAATGAAATGCCGGAAAACGGAAAACGGAAAGCAAAATTTTCACGGAAACGTGAAAAAAATAAAGTGAAATTAGGACGGTAATAGACAAATTTGCAGAAGGAAAACCTGCATGCAGGTTTGCCTGTTTGGCTTTGATTGTGGTAGCTGTACATTCTGCAACTATGGATCATGCCTGTAACTTCCTTGTAGTTCAAGCTTAACTGAACCACAAAAAATCATAAAAAAGTAGCCATAGTGGCCATAGGAAAGGAAACACTGTTTACGGAAATGATCACAGTCTAGAAGCAGTGGGAATCACTGATGACCCCTATGCAATTGATGACAACATTGCAGAGGAGATGATAATAAATAGCATAAAATTCAATGACAACAACAAACAATACTATATTGACTGGCTGTATAAAGAGAGTATCAGTGACCTGCCCACGGGAAAAGCAGAAGCCTTGGTGCAGTTTAAATCACTGATAAGAAGATTCCACAAAGATCCAAACTTATTCAAACAATACCGGAAAGTTTTGGACGACCAACTAGAAAAGGGAATAATTGAGATCTGTGACAACAAAACAGACAACAAGGGGATTCATTACCTGCCACACCAGCCAGTAATCACGCCGGGCAAATTGACATCATGCAGAATCATGTACGATGGGTCGGCAGGTAAGCCCAGTTTCAACGAGTGCCTTTTTAGAGGACCAATTACAACACCATTAGCACTGGGCCTACTCCTCAAGTTCAGGGCAGGCAATCTAGCATTAATTGCCAATATTGAAAAGGCATTTTTGCAAATAGGATTGCATGACCAAGCTAGAGACTACACACAAAAGATCTTCTTCTGGCATGACACGATTTTCTGGCTGAAAGATGCCTCAAAACCAGTAACTGAAAATAACTTTATAGTACTTCATTTTAAACATGTACTGTTTGGACTTGTCTGCAGCCCAGCAATTTTGGGAGCAGTCATAAAATACCATTTAAATGTGACAATAAACAACATGAATGAATATGAAGAAAATGAAGGGGAACAAAACCAGTTGGCAATGATAATAAACAACATTTACATCGATAACTTCATCATGAGTGTCACAAATGAAGTTGAAGCTTTAGAACTATATTACAAAGTCAAAGCTTTATTTGACCAATGTTCTATGAACATGAGGGAATGGCTGTCAAACTCCAGATCAGTCATGAATGAAATAGCAGAAAACAACAGAAAGTCCAAAGGTGAATAAAATTGTCGCAGTAATGGGCATGAAATAAAATCACCAAACAGACATGCTGGCAATATCAACACCAAAATTGCAAATTGACAGCATCACAACACCAACCAGACAAAACTTGAATAAATTATTGGTGTCAGCATATGACCCAATTGGGTTCACAGCACCTGTTTCACTGACCCTGAAATCCCAGTTGTCAATGCTGCTCCAAGAGACAAAAACAACAGAATGGGATGAATTGAAGATAAATTGATGCCAATTGAAGATAAATACAGATTGGAAAAACAATGGTAAAATGCCAGAAAACTGAAAATCAAGCCAGAGAATGGAAAAATGGCCTGGTAAAACGGAAACGGAAAGGTAAAAATTTTTCAGCCGGAAAACGGAAAAATGGGCCGGAAAAACGGAAACGGAAAGGTAAAAAATTTCCAGCTGCCGGAAAACGGAAAACGGAAAGGTAAAATTTTTTTGGCTGCCGGAAAACGGAAAACGGAAAGGTAAAAATTTTGCGGCTGCCGGAAAACGGAAAACGGAAAGGTAAAAAATTTTCCTGCGGAAAGGCGGAAACGGAAAACGGAAACGGAAATTTGACACCCTAGTACAGATGTACATCTATAGCCCCAATATGACCTTTTTTCTCACATTTATTACCGTTTTTGTGTAAGAAAAGGCGTATTCTTTAGTATGAATTTCACGAAAATTTCTGGCGAAATAATAAAACCCCCCCTCGAATAAACCCCCCCTCGAATTAACCCCCCCTCAAATTTTGCTGGCGAAATAATAAACCCCCATGGGGGTATTTCGAGGTAATACGGTAGATATATTAAGTACTCTAACACAGTATTTTTTGAGAAAAGCAGTGACATATACTCGAGTAAACACTAATGCTAAGTTTCGGTTAGTCTGTGCATGTTGCTCATAAGCCCTTTAATACTAATTGCTTCCATAGACTACCTTCACCCTAGGCTACCCACAAAGCAAAACACGGGTAAATTGAATCTCATCCCTGGCCACCAGCTCGACCAGCTGGTACACACTGAGCACACTCATGCCGCAGTACAGACCCAATTGCCCTCCGATGTTGGATAGCAAGCCGACAAATGACAAGGCTGGATGCTCACTTGTCAACTCGTAATTGAATTCCTGGGTGGGTTGGTGTGTGTGTATGGGTTAGTCTAGACTCCAGTCCAGGTGCCACTCCCAGACCCTGTAAAATGTCATGTGTCATGTAAAAAACCCTGTAAATTGTCAAATGTCTTGTACTTTTGTCATTGTCGTCAAATGGCGTGACTTTTTGACAAAAGATTTGGTTACGATAAAAAAAATTGAATACACATGACACTTTGCAGAGTTTTTTCCTGACATTTGACTGTTGACGGGGTATTTTACATGACACATGACATTTTACAAAGTCTTTTACACTTTACAGGGTCTTTTACAGTGTCTGGGAGTGCTCCCAGAAGTCAGTAGCCACCCCAGTAAAATTAAAGTCAGACACCGGTAATCCTCAAAGTATCAGAACTAAACAAACTACATGTAATGGCAAAATGTAACCTCAAAGTAAACATTGAGCTTTGCAATGTGTCTTCTTGCTGCACTGGCGTTTTGCAGCTTGTTTTCTTGTGAGGGTAATGATGCCCACCGTTCAGTTGCCTATAAATTTTTATGATGAGATTATAACATTTAAGGAAGCAAAGATGTAATTATATATGAATATTTATAGGTAGATACACTTCCATACATCAATGCATTCTTTGGGCAGACAGTTCCAAACTGCAATTACTGCAATTATTATTTTGATTTATGTATAAAATTGATGAATTTTACATGCAATTCATTCCTAGTGAGAACTGTATAATGTGATGTTAAAAGTAGCAATTCTTCACGTTACTGTATATGACAGATTTCATTGGACAAATTGGTCACTTACTGTAACTATGACACTGAAAGGATATCAACAAAGTTATACATATTTTTTCACAAAACAAAACATGGCAAATATAAATAGGTTCTGGCGGACTGAAATCCTGCCAGGGTATGTTTAAACAGCTGACTTGGTCCAGTTATCTTTATGTCAGTTTCATAACACTGCTCATTTTTAAACTGTTTGTAGCATGCCGCTAGCGGGACCCCAGTACCGTGATCCCATTCTTTTGTGAAATGAGTGAAAATGATTTAACGTGCATTTTTGGTTGGTATACAAATTTTGGTATACACAAAATGGCTAAATCTTGAAACTATGTAAAACAATGCAATAACCTGCACAAAATCTACAAACTCCTCTGTTGGCCACATCTGAGAACTTGTCCTGACCTTGATAAGTATGTGATGACAAGATTGAGGACATCTCTCTTGACATTGTGTACTTTTAATAACCTTCTGAAAAATGTGTCATGATGTGCTGAACTCAAAATTTTTGAGCTTCACTACTTTTTAACCGGTTGGGGGGGGGGATTTTGTTTATTTAACTTTGTTTAACTGGTTGGGTGGACTACTTTTTTCCTGTTTCAATATTCATCTCATGTAGCACAGTGTTCCAAACAATTGTGAATATTTGACAAACATTTATTACTTTACACTGACGTGTTTTGAATGTGACTTTGCAGAACCCCAAATTTTTGCAGAAAATTTTTCAAAGGAAATCTAATCAAATCCCCAACTGCATTGTAACCCCAATCTTTTAACCAAAAATGAATTGGCATTTTATAGGGAATGGGGAGATTGGCAAAACATCACTAACCTTTATACAATCTCCTATCATTTGGTCCCCTGTAGCACAAACCTCTGGTATATCAACTTGCTTCATTAGTTTGTGAAGTTCCACTTTTCTATCTCTGAGAATTTTTTTCAACACAACTGTATATGAGCATGGGTCGTCTCGGTCTTCTAAGTCACAATCTATGTTCTCCACTTCTGTGGCATAAAGCTTCTTCAGTGTCATGCTTATTGAAGCCTGGGGATTTTGGTTTTGTTATATTGGACATCCCATCAAAAATGGCCACTATTTGTTGGCTGTATTTTTTATGGGATATTCTTATTTTGGGGGCACATACCCAAATAATTTTCTAGGTTAATGCAATCAAGCAAATGCCAAATCTATAGTTGAACAAAAGATAAATGTGAAGATTCAAAAGACTTTCAACTAGAACGGCATAAATTTCCAGCTTGACATTTTCCACTTGACATTTTCATTGACATCAAGACATGCTTGATTTTTATCCATTAGGCATTTCTACACTTGCATTTATGGAATGAACCTCTTCATTTAAATGCATGCATTTCTCAGATCCAAATTTCAGATCAATTAAAATATTAGGTTGTAAACTAAATAACCTTAATTTTTTGCGATTTCACATTCATGCGTCCCATTCTGTTGTACATTGGCAGATATTAATGCCGTTCGAGAATGTTGGGGTTTGGGGTTGGGGCTATGATGAAATCTTTTTGTTTCCTCGAATAATCCCCCAGTCCCGAGAGAAGGGGGGTCTATAAAAACGTGGTCATTTTGCATTGCCGATCATGCTGATTGTATTAGAAGCTCAATAACTCGGTCATTTCTAGGCCGATTTGGACCATTCAGCACTTAAAATGATCGGGACAACCATCAGATTCTATTTTTACGGTCGTATTAGTAATGTCTAAATTCCTTATGCCGATTTGACCCGGTTTTTAAACGCGTAAAATAAATTTGAACTTAATAAATGAACATGCTATTGTATATAAATAATACTTTAGACCACAAGAAGTCGTATGCCAAACGAATGAGTTCAATAACTCTTTCCAATCAAAAGTTATAGCATTTCAAACTTTCGCCTCCCATCCACATATCAGGGGTCTCCTAGGGGGGGGGCTGGGGGGGGGGCTGCCCCCCCCAAATCGGCCAGCTATCTATCTATCCCGGAGGCCGCTCAGCTATCTATCTATCCCGAGGCAAAAATTTTGGCTACTACCCCCAAAGACCCCCCCCAAATCGCTCAGCTATCTATCTATCTGGAGTGGTTTTTGAGAAATTTTGCCCCAATTTTCGCTCAAAATCACAAATTTTCGCACCTTTTTATAGTTTTTCAGCTTCAAAATTGTGCTTTCTGGTTATATACATGGTTATATACCTATTTTGAGCCATTTTATACCTACTTTTGGCTACTTTTAACTGATTATTAGCGATTTTTTCTCCTTTCTGCCTTCTTAACCTTCAAAAAGCCTATATATTGTGCCCCCGCCAGCCCCCCCCCCAAGCCCCCCCCCAGCCCCCCCCAAGAAAATTTTTCCAGCTATCTATCCCTCCGGAGGAGCGATTTGCTATCTATCCAGCCCCCGCGAGGGCCAAAATCCTGGAGACCCCTGCCACATATTTAGATAACTGCATGTGTGCAACGTCAAAACTCCAACTCTCGAGCGTTTCTCTGCCGATTTTCACCGATGAACATTTAAAATGATCACAATAACATGGAGATTCCATTGTGATGCTCAGGTTATCTCTATGCATTTTCAAAATGATAATTTCAGACAAGAGTTTGCAATATTTTCTTGTATGGGAAATCTAAAATGTACAGATGATCTGAAGATCACAATGGAATCTCCAGGTTATTGTGATCATTTTAAGCGTTGATCGACCCAGATCGGCCCAGAAATAGCTGATGTATGGAGTTTCAAAGATCC
Organism: Sphaerolaimus hirsutus; assembly: GCA_964036195.1. Taxonomy (NCBI): domain Eukaryota; kingdom Metazoa; phylum Nematoda; class Chromadorea; order Monhysterida; family Sphaerolaimidae; genus Sphaerolaimus; species Sphaerolaimus hirsutus. Next base: position 12,075,556 of record OZ038453.1, on the reverse strand, counting down.
GTCCAACATCCAGATCAGCCATTCAAAATGACCACGTTTTTATAGACCCCCCATATCTCGGGACTGGGGGATTATTCGAGGAAACAAAGAGATTTCATCATAGCCCCAACCCCAAACCCCAACATTCTCGAACGGCATTAATATCCGCCAATGTACAACAGAATGGGATGCACGAATGTGAAATCGCAAAAAATTAAGGTTATTTAGTTTACAACCTAATACACCAGCAACCTGCACAAACCTGATAATGGGTCATTCTTGCGGGTGACACACAATTGCATTCTTCAAAAACATTATCTGCCATACAAGCTATTTCACAATCATTTGTTGTGTAATTGTAATATCCCCGCCCATTTTGTTGTAGTATCAGATTGTAGCTGAAATTCATGAAATTTGCTGAAATTGAAATTGAAATACCATGAAATTGCTATGCAGGCTTTTGTGCAAATCAATTGCCATGCGTACATTGAAAATCTCGCAATTGTTGATGTTCAATCACATCAACACTCATTTACTTCTCAATAATTTTGTGCAATTCAATTACTTTTCAATAATTCACGAAATTGGACACAGTTGAGTAGAACAAAAACAGTAAGAATGTTGGCCAGCACTTTCACTCAGCACTCAGAGGATTTCACTCAGCACTCAATATGCAGTGAAAGTGAAAATAAATATCTACACGAGCTTTGACTTTGAGACTCCTAAAAAGTCACCCATAGAATGGATTTGTTCAAATTTGTGTCAATTCATTGTCACCACAAATTTTAATATTGACAATTTTTTCATGTTTCATCAAGTACCATTTATCACTTCTTCTGCTTAACTGACAATGAAGAAATTGAGAAAAGGTGTTTTCCATATATGTTTTCATCCATTTTGCCACAATCTCGACGTTCATATGGGTATGGTAATCTTGCCATTTCACTCCTCTGTATTGCCAGCGATGTCAGCATTCCTGTAGATATACTCTGGCCAAATTCTTCAGGTAATGGCACATATTCAACTGGGTGCACTAGTACCTGGGTGTGTTTTTATAAATACTGGGATCATGTTGAAGTTGGCATTCTTAAGTCATTGGATACTAAGGCAAATATTTTTGAAAGTTTTGAAAATTTCACATGCCATAGTTTCAAAATTTCAATTTTTGAACTTTAGTAATAAAGTATCAGTTGACAAACCTGAAAACAAAAAACTTGTCAAAAATAGTATTAAAAATGTAGTTACATTTGTGCATCCTTTTTATTGAGTCAGCAAATAGGTAGAATTATGCAAAAGCTGGTAGTGATGTAAAAGTGGCATGGCTAATTTGGGTTTTAATTTTACAGATGACTGATACTAAAAGTACTCCCAATTTTTTACTGTGGTAAATCACTGAACCATATGCAGTGTAATTTTTCATACTGTGATGTTTTGTGCTTTCTTGTAAATGTTGACTTCATTCACTTCATTCACTTGATTTTTGCACTGTTCTTAATCTAATGCAAATCCAATGTATGCGAAATACTAATGGGTAAACAAATTGAGCGGCAAAGAGCTACAATGAGCCAAGTTTCAAACATTCTAATAAAGGGACAAAGTAGAAAATTAAGTCGAAACATGGATAGGTATGTTAAAAGTGAAATGCATGTATTCACACCCAATATCTACATATCTACAATACCAAACCAGTGCTAATTGATAACATACCCTAAATCCTGTACTCGATGCCATCGATGGAATATATTCATCTGGTTCTGCGTGAAGAACTAATGAAAGCCCCGAAAGGGGCCCCTTCAGTGTCGTAGAAAATGTTGCATTTGGATGTGTCATGAATGTGAAGCATGCACCAAAGTTTTGATGGAACTGGATGAGGAATTAGAGTTTTAAGAAAGTGTGTAGTTTGTGAGAAGGATGACTACAGTTTTTTAACGGTTGGAGAAAAAAACGTGTTTAAAAAAACAAGCATTAACAATATTTTTTATTTTGAGATTTTTGCATGAAAGCATGCAATTTCACATACAAATTACTATTGGTGGTTGTTTTCATTGTTTTTTTTTGGTTGTTTTTAGTGTAAAAGCTTCTATATTGTCATGAGGTTGTGTAATGATAAGCCATGATAAGTTAGTGTAGTATAAAATTTCCAGCCAATGTGCTCCCACATACTTCCACAGTGTGAAACATCACTCTCAATGTATTAGCCTCTATTGTAACCCTGTTAAAGCAATTTGCAATATTATGTGCCCAAATTGACGGAAGTGGATTTTGGGATTCAAAAAAATGGATTTTTTTTTGGCTGAAATTGCCTTATAAATTAAAAAAAGCAGCATAGCGCAGTGTAGGAATGGCCAGCACTTAACTGCTTTTTAATAAAAAAAGTCAGTCTTTTACTCGCATCAAGCCAAATGTAATTTTTCCAAACATGAATGAAATTCATGGCTATGAAAGGAAGCCATTTACAATCTGGCAACTCACCCAACGTGTGAAGTTGGCTGCCCCACAGGTGTGCACTCCAAACGTACATTCCAGCAGAATGTCAGATATTTGATGAGTTATACTTGAATAATCTGCCTAAATTGTGTTTAAAGATAAATTGAGGCATTACTTTCATTTGATATACCTACTTAATTTATATCAAAAACTTATGTTGCTGCCATGGTTAGTGAACCAGAAAGATAATTATCAATGTTGACGGTTTGCCAACAACTATAAACAACTATAGGTAAATCTTTTTATTCAGACAGGCTATTGTAGATTTCAACGTAATCTGTGCAGCCATTGGGCTTAAATATTTACCTTCTGAATAAATAATCCATTATTTGCCCTGGCTTGAAAAGCTACTTCTGTCATGGTATGGTTTTGGTATTTGGGTCTGAGTCCATCATTGGGTAGTACATATTCCTGGGAATTTTAGGTTTATCATTTAAACTGATGATTGTGTCTGTGCAGTGCATTGTTTGTAAATACAAAAGCACAAAGTGATCACTTTCCGGTGATAAATGTTAACTGATCAATGTCATATTGCTGATCTCATTGCATGAATTTCAAGTGTGAACTTTTAGGTTATAAATGTTAAGTGAGCAATGTCAAGTGAGCAATGTCAAGTGAGCAATGTCAAGTGAGCAATGTCAAGTGAGCAATGTCAAGTGAGCAATGTCAAGTGGTTAATGTCAAGTCCCAAATGGCACGGTCAGAAAACGATACAGATTTCCATGATGTGTATGGATGGAAGTGTTAGGCCCTGTTTACACGGATTTTTGGTGACGACAAAAATTTTGTGTCGTCACAGACATTTTTTGACAAAAATTGGTAATTTTACATGTGTGATGACCAATCGGCCTCGATAAATTTGGTCGTCACACATGTGAAATCAGCCTCGATAAATTTTGATATACAATAATGCAAATTTTGTGAACATTTTACATGTAAATAGGTGACGTCACTTAGAGAATGTCGTCACAAGCATAGCTCGTTCACAGCTTGTGACGACAAATTTGAGTCACGCCTGTAAGTGAAGTTCAAGTTTGTCGGAGTTTTGCAGATCAGCCTCGCTACCGAGGCTGATTTTCATGACTCCGACAATTTTTTTCGTGATCCACATCTCACTCATTTCTCAACCGATTTGATCCATTGAACACTTGTAATGATCAGGAATTCCTGTAGATTCCATTTTTGCTGTCGGATTGATGATGGCTGAACTCGTTAAGCTGATGTAAGCCGAGACTTTTTGATGTAAGCCGAGCTGATGTAAGCCGAGACACGCGTTTTTGACCATGCTCAACAATGGCAAAAACACACAATTTTTAATTTTAAATTTGTTTTACACAGAAACTCAAAAACTCAAAACTAAGTTTTTTTATTGGAGAACACAGAAACATATAACACATAGTAAAGTTTATTGAGTGATTTTCAATTAAAATAAGAGATAACTATACCATATTTCCTCAAAATACCCCCAGGGGGTTTATTTTTTCATAGTTGAAATTTTGAGGGGGGTTTTTCGAGGGGGGGGCTTATTATTTCACCAGAAATTTTTTGAACTCACAGTACTAATTTGTTGTTTGTACAGTACATCAGGGGTAGGAAAGGGGGGGGGGTTACCCCCCCCCCCAAATCGCCCAGCTATCTATCTATCCCAGAGGCCGCTCAGCTATTTATCTTTCCCGGAGGCAAAATTTTAGGCTACTATCCCCTAAACCCCCCCCCCAAATCGGCCAGCTATCTACCTATCTGGAGTGATTTTTGTGAAACTATACCCCAATTTTCACTCAAAATCGCTATTTTTCATACCTATATATAGATTTTCACCTCCAAAATCACTAGTTTGTGCATCTAACTGCCTATTTTGAGCGATTTTTAGTACTATATGTCCTTATATACCCATTTTTAGCCATTTTTCACCTACTTTTAGCGATTTTTCTCCTTTTTCTCCCTTCTATACCTATATATTGAACCCCCGCAAACCCCCCCCCCAGAAAAAATTTCAGCTATCTATCCCTCCGGAGGAGCGATTTGCTATCTATCCAACCCCCCAGAGGGCCGAAAACTAGAATACCCCTGACGTACACAGACCTAAAAAATGCAACAATAAGCACCATGTATAAGAGTCTATGCACATTTTAGTATGTAGATTGTGTAAACCATGTTCTAACATAACACAGTCATTGTTTTTAACATATATTCTGCATTGCCAGATCACAAACCGCAGTTTTGCCATGTACATTCTCTGTACAGTCAACTGGGGGGGGGGGTTATTTCGAGGATGGTATATTAACAGGCATATAGGCAAAATCTGCGATTTTGAAGGTGTAACACGTTAATGTAACATGTTATTGGTCAATGTTTTATATGAAAATCAACGATTTTGAGTGAAAAGGGGATCAGATAGATCGATAGCTGGACGATTTGGGGGGTGGGTTAGGGGATAGTAGCCAAAACTTTTGCCTCTGGGATAAACAGATAGCTGAGCGGCCCAACGGACAGATAGATAGCTGGTGGATTTGGGAGGGGGGGTTAGCCCCCCCTCCCCAGCCCCAGTGGGATACCCCTGAAATTCATAAATAAGCGCATTTTGGCACCAATGCCAATCCATCCATAGCGCAGCACCTACACATGGCACCAGCACCATAACACCATTCTGCTTTTACAGGGCTAAATGTGAGAAGGGTGCTCCCCCCATCCACTTGGCTCCGTATACAACCCCCATTTCCCCCAAATGCTCCAGCTATCTCTTCCTCCTGGAGGCTGGTCAGCTATCTATCCTTTAAGTAAATTTTTGGCTACTTTCACCTGCACCCTTCCAAATCAGCCAGAAAATTGCTACCAAAAGTTGATTTTCCCTGTGTTTTTCAGGTCCAACCCTGGGAACAGGGGAGGCTGCAGCCCCCGTGCCAACCCCCTGGATACGTCCTTGATTTTGACTCAAAATCGCTTATTTTCATACCTTTTGCCCATATTCACATTTAAATTCACTTGTTCATCTGCGTTTGCCAGTTTTCAGCTACTCTTGACTGTATATGTATTTGCTATACAAAAAATTGATGTCTTTTCACTACTTTAAGCCTTTTTCTTCCTTTTTCCCTTCTATGTGCTGTGAGAAGCCAATATAAACACCTTCCCGGTCACGTCCGGCACCCACTTTTTGAATTTACTTCTTACATCCTATCCCCAGTTCTAGGGTGCCCCAGAGGCTGAAACTTGGGGGAGATATTGGCGCAACCCCCCTCTACTTCGCATGAATTTGGGGGGTCGCGGCGACCCCCCAAATTCATGCGAAGTAGAGGGGGGTTGCACCAATATCTCCCCCAAGTTTCAGCCTCTGGGGCACCCTAGAACTGGGGATAGGATGTAAGAAGTAAAATAAAAAAATGGGTGCCGGACGTGACCGGGAAGGTGTTTATAAGCCTACCCAAAATACATTTTCTGTACTTGAGTACTTGAAAAAAGTATGCATACAGGTGAGTACAGGGGGCGTGGGTCGGTGCCCAAGTAAAACCGGTGCCCAAGTACGCCCAATGCCCAAGTATAAAGACCGTTGCCCAAGTACGCCCGGTGCCCAAGTAAAGTGCCCATACTTGTGCACCGGGCATCTGTTTACTTGGGCAAAACTTGGGCAAAACTTGGGCAACACTTGTGCATTACTTGAGCTTGAACTTTAGTGCACAGGCATTTTTTAGTTACCATATTTCCTTGAATTACCCCCCAGGGGTTTATTTTTTCAGAGTGACAATTTTGAGAGAAAAACGTGAAAAATGCTACAATAACCACCATTTATAAGTTTTTACAGCCTTTTATAATGATGTAGATGGTATAAACGATGTTCAAACGTAACACAGTAAGTGTTTTGAACGTCTGTTATGCATTCGCAGACCACAAATACATGTGCCCATTTTGAGTGGGTATTTCGAGGTGGGGTATTTCGAGGAAATACAGTACATTTGTGTATTTATTTTGTGGCATTTTGTTGTGTGTATACTCGGCGGACCATAATTTGATGAATAAAATTTTGTGATGAATTTCGTAATTAATTATTCCATAGCAAAAACGAAATATTATAGTGAAAAACTATCAATTTTGATTCATTATTCAGATGTGTTATGGTAGGTTTCCATACTAAGTGTAATGTCCGCCGAGTATACTTAATTCATGACATCCAAATAGCGCTCCACACACTTCACAGCGCGATTTTTAAAGTAACATTTCGGCGTATGTTGTATGAAAATAGCAATGCTGGGCGGGTATGTGATCTGCACCGCTCCCATCACTACCATGCGCTATCGCCCCCTATCGCTCCCATACTTGTGCACCGGGCAGAGCGCCACCCGGTGCCCAAGTACAGACACTTTACTTGGGCACCGGGTGTACTTGGGCACAGGAAATTATACTTGGGCACCGGGCGTACTTGGGCACCGGTTTTACTTGCGCACCGGCTCAGCGCTAAGTACAGGTACTTTCTTTCACAGGAAATGTGACTGTATTTACGCAGTACTTGAGTATACCATATATCCTCAAATAATTACCCTTGGGGGTTATTTTTTCATTAGAATTTTTGAGGGGGGCTTATTCAAAGGGGGAGTTATTCTTTTCATCAGAATTTTCAGTTTAATCTATGATTAATTTACTGAACAAATGGGGTAAATTTGTTAACATAAATCATTTGTAGGAATACAAAATTCACAATTCAAGCAGAGTGCTAGGTTCAAGGCTAGTTCAAGGCTAGTGAACTCTACATTCTTTGTAATTTGAAATGTTGTGAAATGTTTCCGAAACATCAAAGTGGGGGAATTATTCAAGGGGGCTATTTTTTCCTCACTCACAAAACGGGTACTTATTTGAAAATATACAGTACATATTTTTTGAGTAAATGTAAATACGTTTTTACAACTATGGATATTAGGCAAAACAAAATTCCGCTGGGACTAGTGATGGAAAAAGCGCCAGGCGTTTAGCGCCAAGCGCCAAAAGCGCCATGGCGCTTTTCCTACCCACAGCGCCAAGCGCCAATTGCGCCAGAGCATAATAGCGCCAAGCGCCAAAAGCGCCATGGCGCTTTTCTGGATGTCAGCGCCAAGCGCCAATGGCGCCACAGGGTAATGGCGCCAAGCGCCAACAGCGCCAGCGCCAAAATTTTCTTCTTCAATTCGTTTGTAGAATAATGACTACATAACTGCGACGTACTGCTGATGTCGATGTAGTCGATTTAACTTTGGCCATTAAAGTTCAATCCACCAAGTAAGGGGGTAACTATTCAGGAAGGGGATTCAGTGATTAGAAAACAAAAATCCATTTTCTTGAAATCAATCATCTCTTGGGTCTTAATCATCAACGTTTACAAGTTGATGCTTGAAATGAATAAAGGTGGATACACTGGATACATTTTTGAGAAAACAGAAGGCACTTGCTCCACGTCCAAATATGATGACCTTTGAATAAAAAAGCACAATTAAACACTTCTACTTGTATTCTATGTAAATAAAGTTGTCTCCTAATATAAATCAATATTTAATAAATATTTCCCATAACACCCTTACATAAATCAATATTTATTCAGTTGACCTAAAGTTGATCAACTGGAGTTTCGGTTTCACAGCATCATGGCAATTGTTAAAATCAAGGTTGGCGCTTTTTTGGCGCCATTTAAAATGCCGGCGCCAGGCGCCAATAGCGCCACCAGAAAATGGCGCCAAGCGCCAAAAGCGCCATGGCGCTTTTTGAGAGCCCGGCGCCAAGCGCCAATGGCGCCACGCTAAAATAGCGCCAAGCGCCAAAAGCGCCATGGCGCTTTCTGCTTTGGCGCTAGCGCCAGGCGCCAGCGCCATGGCGCTTTTCCATCACTAGCTGGGACAGTTAGGTACATAGATAGCTGAGTGGCGTCTGAGATAGATATATAGCTGGGATTTTTTTTTTTTGGGGGGGGGAGGGGGGCGATTTGTTATATATTTGGGCCTACATGCCCTTCATATTATCAGCAGATTTGTCCCTGTAGACATATTTAAATCCCTGTAAAAGTGCTCTGACGTGCGCATGTCGCTGTAAAATGTATGTACATGGTCGGGCTGAAAAGTCCCTGGACAGTGCTCACCATTCGCGCTAGGGGTAAGCTTCGGTCAGCAAATTTGAACACGTGAATATATCAGGTGTTTTGAGTTTTAACCCAAAATTTTACCCCTCTAGCTTCACCCACTACGGAACTGTGGGGGTTACAAGTTCAGTCATTTTGTACTGATGTACACAAGGTGCTCTAGCTCAACGCTGCTTTAAGTTGTGATCATGAAACTTTGGCTAGTGTAAGCCACCAGTGTTGGCAATGTGCCAGCACTAAACAACATTAGCTATGATAGCATAAGCCTAGTCCATATTGCCATTACTGTCACTACTCCCACTACCAAGTTCATCATTCTGCCTCTACGGTTGGTTAATACAGGTTTATACAGGATGCATTTTGCATGCACACTGCTGTTGTACAAATTAGTAATAAAACACAAATGAAATTTTATTGGCATAATTATTTACTGCACATTTCAAAACAACATTAAAATCACTGCAATACAACATGATCTCAGATGATCACCAAAAACATCCATCACAGTTCCCACGTTTTTGCACATCACCCTGATCTGCATATTAATTTTACCTTAATAGCAATGATGTTGATGAAAGTGTTGAATACTATCATCACATTGCCAACACTGGTGGCTTACACTAGCCAAAGTTTCATGATCTCAACTTAAAGCAGCGTTGAGCTAGAGCACCATGTGTACATCAGTACAAAATGACCGAAATTGTAACCCCCACAGTTCCGCAGTGGGTGGAGCTAGAGGGGTGAAACTTTGGGTGAAAACTCAGAACACCTGAGATATAAACGTGTTAAAATTTTATGACCGTAGCTTACCCCTAGCGCAAATGGCGGGCACTGTCCAGGGACTTTTCAGCCTGCCCATGTATATTTACATACATGAACAGTGGTTCCTGACGCCAGTGCCAACGCCAACGGCGCCATGGCCTGGCGCATAAGAATCGTGCTGGCGCCGTTCCTTAGCCACTGGGGTGAAATTTTAGGGGAGGGGGGGCTAAGCCTGTTAACAAGCAAACCCCCCCTCTCAAAAATCCTACTCGGCTCAAAATCCTACCCGGCTCAAAAATCCTGAATACGCCCCTGCCTGCTTTTTAGATTTTTCTTCCTTTTCGTCCTTCTACACCTCGAAAAAGCCTATATTGAAGCCCCATGAAACCCTCCCCCAACCCCCCCCCCCCTCCCCCAACCTAAAACTTTTTCAGCTATTTATAATTATAGTTGAGTGCTGTGTCCGTTTTAGATTGAAGACACAACAAGACCTTGTCGTCACAAAAAAAACACGTTCACAGCTTTTGACAAATATCAACCACTTTGTTGTCCTGTCAGATTCTGCGTGTGACGACAGTCTGTGATCGTCACACTGTCGCAGCGTAAAAATCTAGTTTTTTTAAGATTTGTCGGAAAGCTGTCGGAACGCCCGGCGGAATAAAAAAAATTCAACTGGCCATAACTATTTAATGACTAAGCCAATTGAACTGAAATTACACACACATATACACCTAAGTATGATATATACTCGACCATTTTTACTCCTGAATATGGAACTTTATTCCGGGGTTATGGAACTTTAAAAAAATAATTTGTCGTAGCCATGAAATCCGTGTAAACGCCGCCTTAGCATTCTTGGTGAAATGTTGGGAAGCTTTGGCATGAAAAACCTTCACAATGCCTCACCCACCAATCATACACACTGATTTTCATGCTTTTTTAGGGATGTCAAATGTCAGGTCATGCATGTGTAAGGTGGCTTATGTGCATCTTACATTCAAATTTTGGGACAGAGGTATCTCAGCAAAACATTATACCATTATCTCTGGTGTTAGTTTTGATTTCTTCACCATATTCAAATTACAGATAGTCACAGCAGGAAATGTTGCAAAATGCAGTGTTTCCAGAGTCACTGTGGTGGTGGTTCTGTACTTCAAATAGTTATCCACTTCAGACCATATTGAGATGCCTGCAACATTTCAACATGGTACTTTCTCAAACAAATGATGATACCTATAGAAATATACACAATTCTTTTATCTGAAAAAGCTGTGCTATAGATTGTCCTGCAAAAGCTGAAACATGTTTTCAAGTTCAGTTTGCATACTTGGACAAAGTAATTCACCAGTAGACACAATAAATCTTTGGGCAAAAAGTGTAAATGCATAGACTTCAAATGACATTTCTTTCTGACAACTTATGTTTTTTTCAGGAAAAAATCAAAGTGATGAATGAGTGGCAAAACTAAATGTAGTTTGATTTGATTGTAATAGCTTATTGATTCTAATAGGCATCTTCCAGGGTAGTTGTCGTGCGGTAATTTTTTGCCTTCGACAATAATTCTCAATTGCACTGAAAAACATGGTGTTATCTCACCAACCAGTTATCATATAGACAATGATTACAGCAATTATCCAAATGAATCTCCATAATCGTCTTGTATGTTTGATATCACTAAATCCATGCCCACCAAAATAGTCCAGAAAATCATCTCCTATCAATTTTTGTGCTCCGCTGATTACCATTTCGACTGTGTTTTGCTTGAAATGGAACTTTTGCTTTTCTGAACTTGATTTTTATGTGAAAAGGGAAATGTACACACTTACAGTCAAAAATCTGATGAGTTCCATTGGCTGCAGCATGAACAAATTAATTGTATTGTAACCTTGTGTAATTGGACTACTTGTGCAACTTGACACAAAGTGACACAAAAAGTGCAGAGTTGATAGTGGGTATTTACGTTTATTCTGAAATATGCAATACACTGTGTAGTTACTAAATACGCATGGGTACAACTCATTAATTGTACCGGTACCCATCTGTATGGTCATGCTTTATGGATACTGGGTACTTCAGAGTATTGAAGAAAGTTCAACAGATGCACACAAAATGCAAAAAAGTGAATGTGTGTGCCTGCATTTATACACATCTTCAAAATAGAAAAAGAAAATATATATATTTTACATTTACATATACTGTATTTCCTCGAAATACCCCCCCGGGGGGTGATTGTTTCATAGTGCTCCCGAGAGGGGGGGGGTAGGGTTGGAAAAAAAACGTTTTTTTTAACTCGATGTTTAAAAAAAAAAAAGTTTAAAAAAAAAAACAACGTTTTTTTAATAAAAAAACGTTTTTTTTAAAGCTCCCAGATATAACCTTGTGTCAACATATATAGGTATATCAGACAGTGGCAATACTCTGTGATGTTATATATGACCATATAATGTCTGTGGAGCCATGGGATAGCATTATAAGTGGTGATTTGTGTCAAAAATATCCATTTTTCGTCTACATATCGTTCGTATATCGCCTTATAGTCGAATGTTCGTGACTTCAGGTAAAGTTTGGCACGGAATAGTGATCAAACAAGGTTATAAAACGAGGTGGTTACTTTGGGAGTGAAGTTACACACTGTGGAGGTACATGGAAGCACATTACCTCAATATTATATACTACAGCAACATATGACGGCTTATTAACCCATGGTAGCATATATAAATGGATACTTTGATACTAAAAATGCCACAAAACCAATGAAAACGACCACCAATGTCAATTTGTGTGTGAAATTGCGCGCTTGCGCGCAAAAATTTTGCAAAATACCCAGTGCTTAGTACTAAAAATTTCGGTCGATGTTTTAAAAAAAAAAAAAACATTTCGGACGTCATGTTTTTTAAAAAACAACAACGTTTTTTTAAAATAAAAAACGTTAAAAAAAAACATCGGCCAACCCTAGGGAGGGGGCGGGGTTTCGAGGGGGGGGGGGGTTATTATTTTGCCAGAAATTTTTTCAAATCCTAGTACAAAATCGTCGTTTGTGATGTACACTGGGGTAGAAAAATGCATCAATAACTGACATGTATAGACTCCTGTAGACTAATAGTAAATAGTACGTAGATGGTATAAACACTGTTGTAACGTGATTACGACATTGTTTTAACGTGTGTTTTGCACTACGCAGAACACAAACTGCAGTATTCGTCATGTACGTTCTCTTTACACTCAATCTGGGGGGGGGGTTTCGAGGGGGGGGGGGTGATTGTTTCATAGTGGTCTCGAGAGAGGGGGGGGGGGGTCAAACGAGGGGTGGGTATTTCGAGGGGGGGGGGTATTTCGAGGAAATACGGTACTCTGAAAAACATCAATAATTTTTACAACTTGTAGGCTCGGTGCACATGCAGGGTGTATTACTATATGTGTGTGTACATGAACGCAATTGCACACACAAATTCTTCACCAGTCATCACGATGATAGAATTTAATGCAGCAGTGTGTGATGAATTTTGAAGAATCTAGTAGCACTGCTAGGTGCCTACATGCCATTATTTATAATGCTTCTGTTTGGTGTACAGAGTTTTTTCAAAGAATTTTCTGGCAACCAAAGGTAACAAAAACAATGACAGAAAAGCTTTTAAATAAATAATTATCCCACTTGAAGAAGGTTCATTCAATAGTCAGAAATCATGGTGCTTTGAATCTGAATGGACAAAGCCATATCTTGAAACTAGAAATAGAACAACTGTGTGTTGCTATGGAGGACCGTTTTTGTCAGTTTCAGCTATGCTGAATAAGTAGTCATGTAATTGGAAACTTTAAATGTAAGCTAAAATACCTGTATTTTGATCAAAAGTGCAGATCAAGCACAGGTTGCAGAATAATGACAAATAGCGCTGACACGTAAAATTGAACTATGTTGTAAAATTGAATAAAATATGATGGCTGTGGAAGTGGTAACCATTATCTCTATCGTTTCCATTCCAACGGCCAACATAAAGTATTGGCTTAGCATCTGTATTCTGTATTCTATCTGCTGCCAAAGTGTTGTTTTGTGAGTGCAATGCGACAATGAAATGTATGCATTTGTTGGAGCTCATTTTCCACATTGTGGATGTGCTGTTGATTAAATCACGGTAGTCTGAAGAATTTCACTCTTAAATCAACCAACCAAACAAAACTAGTTTTTTCACGTTTTTTATGTGCAAATGTAAATATTCAACCCTTATCATTGGATTGAATGATATGCATGTTTCACACTTTTAGAAGCAGAACAACCTTTTATACCGTCTCTATTTTTTATAGGTTTTTTGATACAATGATTAAAATCGTGATATCGAATTATTCAAAGCAAGTGTTGGGAATGAAAATCCCCAAAGTCTATAAATAATAACTGTTACTGCATTGAATGGTGTGTATGAATTTGTATAATTTTATTCAAATGTGGTAAAATATTGTCCAATGCTATCCATCTGTCCACCAAGATGGCCGCTGGGGAAACACATTGCACGCATTTCACACAAAATGTGAAACACTTTCCCTCACATGCAAAAAATCTCACATACATTCGGAAACACACTTGCAAGAGTATTCACAAAATGCATTCATTTTGGGATAAACATAATGACAAAGCGTTACCAACTTTTGTAACGCATTACCATAAATTGGAAATGCACTGAGAATTTGCGAATATGTTTGCACATTTCACAGTCAACATGTTTCCCCGATGGCGCGATTACAGCTAGAATGTAAAATTCCAGCATAAAATTCCATCGCAGAATTGATTACATGAAAGTGGATGATGATTCAGGTCTGCAATTTTTCATGGACAATATGTTTATCAATACCTTCATTGTGACCAAGGGTCATCGTCCATGGTCACTTCTATTTGATTGTGAAAATTCAAAAATTTCTATTTTACATTCAAATTTGATGCCAGCTGAAGACTCAAATCAATCAATAAATCAGCTATGCCAGGCGATTGCATGCAATGACATAGCACAGAATTGATTTTTCTTCAGCTGACATAAAATTATAATGTAAAATTTTTTTTTTGAATTTTCACAATAAAATAGAAGTGACTATGGACGATGACCCTTGGTCACAATGAAGGTATTGATAAACATATTGTCCATGAAAAATTGCAGACCTGTATCATCATCTACTTTCATGTAATCAATTTTGCGAAGGAATTTGACCCTGGAATGTTACGTTCTAGCTGTAATCGCACCACTACAGACAGCCTGCTCCCCGGCCCAACAGGAAATATAAATATCTCCAAAATTTCAGAGTGTAAACAATATTGTATATGTAAACTGCGTTCGGTTCAAGTCCGGCAGTCAGTTTACAAACTTACAGCTGACGCCAGATGTCCCGCGTTGTGGGGTGTATACACCTGCACTTTGGGGGAAATATAGGCGACATACCCCCTCTATTATATGTATACCAATTGGGGGGCAGCGGCGACCCGCCTAAGTATGGGTCGCTGTATATGCGAAACATATTTGTGCAGTTTTCGCTGTCCGTGTCAAGTCCGGCACCCAGTGAAATGCGACCACCTTGGATGCCGTACGCGGGCATGATACAGCTGAAATTTCGGGGGACAATAGGTGATACCCCCCTCTACCGTACGTACACTGTAGGGCGAGCGCCAGCAACCCACCAGAAGTGTCGCTTGCGTATAACTTTCTTTAGATGAATGTGACTTTTCTAGCTGCCGCCCAGAGGTGGATACGAAAAATGATATTTTAATCGAATTTATGTTAGACACATAAAAAGTTGGTTTAGGATGTCCTCTAGGCGAGGGTTTCATTCAGGTATATAATTGCGTAAAAGACATTACCCTGAAAATGCCCCACTGAGGAATTTTGATGGTGGTGAATGTGATGACATCACTTATGACATTTATTTGTCATATGTAAAACGCCATTTTACACCTTCAACCCTCCCCTGGAGGGCATCCCAAACCAACTTTAACCAAGTGTAAAAGAAAAAATCGATTTCAGGTAACTTTTTGTATGTTACTAAACTGGCGGGTGTAGAGTTCCTGTTAAGCAGTGCTGAAAATAAAATTTCACCACGTGGAATTGTATACTACAGCGCTGTAGTATTGAAAAATGAGTTATCCATTGCCACCCTTTTTGAAAAGGCAAACGGGTGCCGGAAATAATGCGGACACCGCCTTAAATGTATTATGTGTGGTGAGCGACGCTTTTGGCTGACCGCTGACACTCACTGTATAGTGTACAATATGGCGGGGGTGTCAGTTATATCCCCACCAAGTTCCAACGTCGTCGTGCCCGCGTATCTAGAAGGACGGCACCCAAAGTGGTCGCAATCAACTGGGTGCCGGACTTAACGCGGACAGCGAAAATCGCGAAAAAAATTTTGTCAGTACAGCGAGCCTTACATCGGGGGGTCGCCGCTGCCCCCAATTAGTATATAGTAGAGGGGGATGTCGCCAATATTTCCCCCAAACTACAGGTTTGTAGGCCCCCCCAAAGCGGGAGATCCGGCGTCAGTTGTAAGTTTGTAAACTGACTGCCGGACTTGATCCGAACGCAGTTTACAAAACCATGTACAACACTGAACATCCATGTATGGTAATGATAACTTCAGTTCTAAATCAGCATCAATTGAAGATCATTCAAAATGCCAGATCAGCAAAAAATGAATTGCCCATAAATAAGATATGAAATGCAGGATACAGCTAGATGTTTTAGATCAATTTTGTAACTGAATATCAGATCTTAAAGTCAATAAAAGATTGATATGATCAATAGACAGCTAAGCAGGTCACCCCATCACATCTCACTCTCAACAGTTTAAATATTGCGAACATCACAAAAATAAGCATGATATCGATGAATTCCGCACACCAAAATTCAAGTTAAAACCGCTTTGGTGGCAACTCAGAACTTCCAATTTTCTCAATGAAGTCATCACACTCCTGCGGCCTGCGCCTTTTAGCCACCAAACGACTGATCAATTCCAAAATTTGTACAACGCTAAGTACACTCATTCCACAATATAGGCCCAGGTTTCCACCAATGTTTGACAACATGTCTTTGATTTCCATAAATGGGGATTCAGTTAGTGATTGGTAGTTTAGCTCCTGGAAGAGTGTTGTTTTTAAATGTGTCAGAATGTTTTACCATAAATATCATTGATAATTGATAACTTGAGAATTGTATGGTTTGAATTACCGTATTACCTCCAATATAAGGTATACCTCTAATATAAGATATACCTTTAAGCCTTTTTGCACGTGACGAAATAAAAATAAGGCATACCTCTAATATAATGCACAGCTGGCTGCGTGCCAGAAGTAGAATATCGTAAAAACCGTTGCCAAACATGGCGGAAAACGATTCAAATGGTGCCAAAGGGCACTCACACAACTCTGTGCAATGTGTATTAGGCCTGGTTCACTATTTCGTTACATTCCAGTTCGATTAAGTGAATTGCATTGTTTTTCACTTTTGGTAATATGTTTGAAAATTCTGACGGAAACAATATAAGGTATATTTACCTCTAATATAAGGTACCCTCTAATATAAGGTATACTAAAACGCCGAAAAAAACTGATGAAATTAACAAAAGGTATACCTTATATCAGAGGTAATACGGTATAAATGTAATGTAGCATTTATTCAGACCGTTGTTTTTAACACTATATTTACGTATACCTACCCACAGTATTTCCTCGAAGTACCCCCCCGGGGGTGATTGTTTCAGAGTGAGAATTATCATTCTACAAATTTTCTAATTGTTCAATGAAATTTCTGCTCAGGTCCGTAAATGTGTATTATTCAATTCATGCTTTATAACTGAGTGTATTATTACACTACCATGCAGAATAGTTGAGACCAGGGTTGGTTTTATAAAAATCATTTGTATACAAATTGTATAAAAATGTATTTTATTTGTATTTTATTCTTGTTTCATTTTATTTTATTTTATTTTATTCAAAATCATAATAAAATAATAAAATGGAACCATTTTACAAAAATTTTACAAAAATGTACAGAAATTTTACAAAAAAATCAGAATCTTGCATGCAAGGCCAGAAAAACTTTATAATTACACCTAAACATGAAAAATGGGTGACAAATCTTTCCATTACTTTGCAGAACTTACATGCAGTAGGTAGTTGCATGCAATAGGTAGAATTATTATTGATAATTATGGTTTGCATTTTCAGTAGAAGGAGTACTGGAGTGTGCGGGGACATTTGTGTGCAGGGACAAAATGTCATGCAAAGTGTTGATTGTCATGATGAATGTAAAGTAAAGAGTCAATTGACATCTCAAATGTCAAACAAAGTGTCAATTGTCATGATAAATGTCATGCAATGTCAATTGTGTATCCGAATCTTGTGTTTTTGTATCCAAATCTTATGTTTTTGTATCCAGATCTTTTTTTGTATCCAAATATTGACATAAGATTTGGATACAAAACCAACAACAAGATTTGGATACAAAACAATATTTGAATACAATTTGCTTGACAGTTGCCACTTTAATTGTTATTTGTCCTGACAATTGACACTTTACTTAACATTTGTCATGACAATTGATGCTTTGCATGACATTTCATATGACATTTGACACTTTACAGGGCTTGGGACTGATCCAGCTCCATGGATAAACATGTTGAACAATATACAAGAAAAGAAAATTTTACAAAAATTATGAATTTTTATACAATTTTTACAAAAATATGAATTTGTATACAATTTTACAAAAATTTTACAAAAATTCGAATTTTTATACATTTTTTATTTTTATTTTGAAATTTTCCATTTTATTTTATTTTTTTTTATTCTTAAATTTTCCATTTTATTTTTATTTTATTTTTATTTTTTTCTGAGATTTTGCCAACCCTGGTTGAGACTTTTCACACATAGAGAAACTGTAGGCTGGGGGTCCACCGCACTTTTTCACTTCCCAATTTCTTGTCCCTTGCCCAATTTTGATGCCATTTGAGTATGTTGGGGTTTGATGCTTGGGCTACCGTATTTCCCCAATCAAAGCACCCCGGGTGCTTTATAAAATTGGAGCACTTTTCAAAATACTTTTAAAGTGCTGTTTATAGCACCCTGGTGCAATGCAAATCACGGGGTGCTATACTATGTATTGTTCAATACCGATGTGTTGCAAAGCTGTGATTGGTAAGATTGAAATGCTTTTGCAATTATCCCACGACCCACAAATCTTTGAACACAAGCGCCACTTCAAGTTGTTCTGGATAATTACGCCAGAAGCGTTTGATTTAGCCGCAGCATGCAAAAGAACGCCACACACCATGCAAAATACGCAATTAGATAAATAGGCATGTGTGCTAAAAAAACGCCGCGCGCCACTATATTTTTTACGCCAACTGTGTTGACCGTGGCAGGATAGATGGATAAAGAAATACAGAGATTTGATAATTAGGTTCATTTTAGCCCATTTATTTTATTTGCACAATTATATGTTTCGTGCACTATATATTTCAACCACGCAATTATTTCTAATTCATGCACTATATTAATTTACCACGCAAATATATTTCCTGCACTATGTTACTTATCCATGGAGAATATTCAATTAGGAAAGTGTCTTATGAGTTATTGACAGATTTATGTGGAATATTTTGGTTAAAAGGTCAAATAAGTTATTATTAGGTTTATGGACATAAAATTAGGCTCATTCGATTCACCATAATTTTATGATTATTATTATATGTACATTTACATGGTTTACTTGCAGTTTGGAAAATTCAAATCTTGTAATTATTTATGTTCTACGCATTTACTTAGGCCAGCGTCCTAATAGAGAAATGGTGCCCTGTGTGTGACTAGCATTTACTGTACATATTTACCAAGCCCTTCGCGTAGGCATATATATTATAGCTTTACAATGCTTTTTATTTATATTATTTTGACATTTAAGATAATACCCTGCTCGAATTATGTCAAATATATGATATTAACCCTACTCAATTAATATACCCATTTACCTCAAATAAGTCCCAACTTGCTAATTATGCAATGTACGTTTTCAGGAAGTGATTATTAGCATGTTAAACATACCCTGTTTTACTTACATCATTAGGAACATTAACATTACTATTTACAATTCCAAACACTATTATATTAGTTTCCAAAGTGTGTCAATGTTTTCTGACAAATTGAAACAGATTAGTAAATCGCCCGAGTTTGCCGACTTCGCGCCTCACAAGATTAATAGTTTTTCTATTAGCCCAATTTGTACCTGGTATTTCTTTACCATAATTGTTTGAATGTATGCACACGCAGTATAAGCCAACTGTTTTGGCTAAGTGTACCTTATTATTGCATTTATTTCTTATTTGTGCATTTGTATTTAGGGAATTATTGTAGCCATGTTTTTATACACAATTTCCGTGTCTCGGCTACTTTGGAAGTTTTTACTTCAGTCTTCTGACCCCAAGTTTTGACCGAAATAAGTTAGCAATAGAAACTTTGACTAGGAAGCTTGCTAACTTTGCGCTTTTGTATTTCATGCTGTATCTGATTGTAAGTAAAGTACATGAAACAACTTTGAAAACCCCTTTCAACACACAATCACGAAATAAACTCAACTTGGCTGCTGACAAGTGGACGTTCGGCTACAACGAGAAAATCCAACTACTTTAGAGGTGTCACTCACTACGGTCTTGGAGTTGCCGGAATCGGTGGTAGAAGATGCTGACTTCGGTGGCTTCATCACATGGCACAGCGAGCAGGGTGATTGCATGATATTGTGCTATCACCAAGTCGGAACGAACATTGTGCGGCAGTTGGCAGAACTTCAAAAGTCCTGCTGAACATCAATTGGCCTTGGCTGAGCGTTGGCAGTTGATTTGCAGACAGCATTGTGCCAAAGTCACGGCACTCCTGTCTACATCCTGGGAGCAGTTCTACGCTCACGCGCGGAGGACACTGGAGTTCTGACAGACCTGTCAGGATTTCAGGCAGCTTTCACCAGTACTCTGGCAAGGTGCTAGAGGCTGGGTGGCACTGGCATTTGACAAGGTGTCATTGTCGGACGGTGTGATGAAACCACCGAAGTCAGCGTCTTCTACCACCGAATCTGGCAACTCCAAGACCGTAGTGAGAAACGGCCTTTAGAGTGGTTTGATTTCCCGTTGTAGCCAAACGTCCACTTGTCGACAGCCAAGTTGAGTTTATTTTGTGGTTGCGCGTTGAAAAGGGTTTTGAGATTGTTTCAGGTACTTTATTTGATCAGATGCAGCTAAATACAAAAGTGCAAAGCCTAGCAAGCTTCCTAGTCGAAGTTTCTATCGCTAGCTTATTTTCGTTCACAAGCTTGGGGTCAGAAGACTAAAGTAAAAACTACCAAAGTAGCCGAGACACAGATGTTGTGTATAAAACATGACTACAATAATTTTCTAAATACAAATGCAGAAATAAGACATAAATGCAACAATAAGACACATTTAGCCAAAACAGTTGGCTTATTCTACGCGTGCACACATTCAAATAATTATGGTAAAGAAATAACAGGTACAAATTGGGCTAATAGACAACTATTAATCTTGTGAGGCGCGAAGTCGGCAAACTTGGCCGATTTACTAATCTGTTTCAATTTGTCAGAAAACATTGACGCACTTTGGAAACTAATATAATAGTGTTTGAAATGGTAAATAGTAATGCAAATGTTCCTAATGACGTAGGTAGAACAAGGTATATTTAACCTAATAATAATCACTTCCCAAAACATTTCATAATTGGTAAATTGGGACTTATTAGAGGTAAATGGGTAATAATAATTGAGCAGGATTTATATAATATATTTGGTATAATTTGAGCAGGGTATTTCCGTAAATGTCAAAGTAAATAATAAAAGCATTGCAAAGCTAATAAATTTATGCCTACGCGAAGGGCTTGTTGATTATGTACAGTAAATGCTAGTCACATACAGGGCACCATTTCTCTATTAGGACGCTGGCCTAAGTAAACACATAGCACATAAATATTTACAAGATTTGAGTTTCCCAAATTGCAAGTAAACCATGTAGATGTATATATAATAATAATCAGAAAATTATGGCGAGTTGAATGAGCCTAATTTCATGTTCACAAACCTAATAATAACTTATTTGACTTTTAAACTTAAATATTCCACATAAATCTGCAAATGACTTATAAAACATTTTCTTAATTAAATATTCTCCATGGATAAATAATATAGTGCAGGAAATAGATTTGAGTGGTAAATTAATATAGTGCATGAAACATAAATAGTGTAAATAGATAAATGGGCAAATATGAACCTAAATATCAAATCTCTGTATTTCTTTATCCATCCACTTTGCCATGGTCAGCACAGACGGTGGTCAAACTTTCACTGGATGCTCCTGGACATCCGGACGCCAGTGATTGATTGCACGTCCTTCCTATGCCAAGGGAGGGTGACCTGATGGAGACAGGATCGCCACAGAGCCACGCTAGTCAAAGGGCTGTTTTTTGGGCATTCGCGGAGGTCCCTCGGGGTTAGGGTGGACTCATACCTTGGAAGTGCAAAAGTAGGGGTATCAGTGTACAAAGGGCTGTAGCTGACAGAGGGCTGTAGCTGACAGAGAGTGGATTTGAAAACCAAGTATAAGGATGTTTGGTATCGTGTAGGGGCTTCGTGGAGCTCCCATCAAATATACACGCTGTGCCTGCTCGGTACCATCAGATCAGACAGCACAAAAGTGCCAGAATTCTGCATTGCACAGGCGCAATTGCAGAGCAGTGTACAGAAACACTGCCAGAATCAGAAAGTGCACCATAGTGCACAGAAACGTGTCACAGGCGACACAGCAAGTGCAGCGTACTGCGCACAGCGGCACAGGAGCCGCTCAGAAGCAAGTGGCTGGCATGGTCACGTGGCACACAGGCATGCCAGAAAGAGCGCCAGAGCGCTCTGCAAAGCAAAGTGTGAACGGACCCACTTCGGGCACACACTAGTGTGTACGGGCCCTCTTTGGGTGCACACTGTTGGACAGAGAATTGTCCAGGTGGATTTGACCGGTGTGTTGAAGTCAACGTGTGTAAACAATCACGTCAGGGGCTTTAGGAACACACTTGGTGCCAGTGCAGTAAAGGTCAACGCGTGAGAACACGTCAGGGGCCTGTAGGACTGCATTGGTATTGTGCGTGGCACAACAAATTTGTGGTGCACAGAGAAGTGCACAAGAAGGCGCAGGGAAGCGTCACAAGCGTCACAGGCGATGCACTATAAAAAGAAACAGTGAAAGAAATTGTCGTCAGCAAAAAATGGTGGTCTCACCAACGGGTCACATCAGGAAGACCCTGGGGCCAGCAAAGCACAGGGTGGACAGCAGATTGCAAAGAGAATTTGCAAAGTATGATCAGGAAGTGTATGCGGAGGCATCAAAGGATGAGAAGAGAACAGAAATGAGAAGAGTAATTGCATCTATAAAACAGGAAGGTGCAAAATTGGAGGGTGCAATGAGTACAGTGAGAACTCAATTTGAGGCATGGAGAGATATCGTCAAGGACATTGACGATCCCGATCAATTGGAACAAGAGCAAAAGATGTACCAAGATTCATATGATGAATACGCAAATATGTCAGATTTGGTGACACAGAGAATTGCAGCCATGAATGTGTTCATCAAAGAGTTGCAAGACATGATCCAGCAACTGAGCGGAAGTACCATGTATGAAGTCAATACAGCATTCATACAACAAATGGCTTCTCAGATGGCTCTAACAGCTCAAGGAGCTGCTCCAGGAGCCAGTTCAACAAATGCAACTACTGCAAAGAGCGTCAAATTACAGAAACTGGAAGTTGAACAGTTTTCTGGGGAAATTGTCAAATTTCGATCATGGTGGCAAATGTTCGAATCTCACATCCATAACAGAACAGATTTGGAGGACATTTCCAAGTTCTTGTACTTGAGAAGTTTGCATGAAGGGCTCAGCATTCGGCATGATCAGTGGATTGAGTGTGACCGCAGAAAATTATGCACCAGCAATTGCAATGCTCAAGAAGAGATATGACCAGCCAGTTGTGGTCAGAAACATGCTGATGAACAATATCATGAAGCTGCAACAGGCCAGGAATACCTGTCAGGATATGAGAATTCTGTTTGATGCATATGAAAGGCTGCTCCAGCAGTTGGAGTCACTGGGTGAATCAGTGGAGCATCAAATGCTGTTGAGCCAGCTGCAACAGAAAGTTCCACCAGAGGTTCTCAGGGAAATCCAGAAGGAACAGGGAACTGAGGAAGCTTTGACAGTGGAAAAGTTCAGAAAGCTGTTTGGCAGACAGCTAGCGCTCAGTGAGGCTATACAGCACGCACAGCAAACTGAGGCGCCAGTTCAGCAATCGCGCCAGGGATTTGGGAATAATCCACGCGCACAGCAATTCAATAATCGGTTCAAGGGCAATGGGAATCGGTTCAGAGGGCCAGAGAATTCTAGGACCAGCACAGGGAGCATGTCTGTGATCCAGAATGGTCAGAGTGCACTGCAGGCTGGATTTATGAATCCTGGGAGGCCGTGTGTGTTCTGCAATGACACACAGCAAATACACTTCAATGATAAGTGTCCAAAATTCAAAACTGCCAGAGAAAGGAGAATAATTTTGTCAAAGGCAGAGCGATGCCTGAGATGCCTGCAGAAAGGGCATTACATGGCTCAGTGTCAATTTACGAGAAATTGTTATTATTGCAAATCAAATAGGCATCACAGTGCAGTGTGCCCAGAGAAGTTTGGAGACAATGGCAATGGAAACGCTGGAAGGCAAGTTCCAGCATTCAGAGCAAATGGTCAACAGAATGGCCAGCAATCAGCAAACAATGGCAGAAAGTCTGTGCTGACAGTCGGTCGACCAGCACAGAGCCAGCAGAGAAAAGCCACAGTGAATTGTGTCAATGTGGAAGTAGCTGGACCAGAAATGGTGGAGACATAAACCATATCCAGCACAGTGGTTACAAAACCAAATGCAAAGCAACAGAATATGTCAGTGAACCTGTCAGTAAACAGGAACATGTCAATGTTGATGACAGCCAGAACAGTGATTGAGGCTTCAGAAATGGATACAGAGATGGAGCCTGAACAACCACCATTACAAATCCAAGCGTTCCTGGACACAGGGTCCCAGGGAACGTACATGTCAGAGAAAGTGGCCAAGAAACTCAATTTGAAGAATACAGGTGAACACCACATCCAGGTGTACACATTTGGAAATGAAAAGCTGCACTATAAAGTAGTACAGCAAGTGGAATTCAGAATGCGGCTCAGAAATGGCCAGAAAATTGATATGGTGGCTGATGTGGTCCCGACGTTGACCACAGAACAAGTCAAAGTGCCTGTGTCAGAGCAGGACGAAAAGTACCTGCAAAAGTACTTCCCGGATGAAAGTTACTTTGCAGACAGAATTCCCAAGGAAAAGGGAACAGAGTGCACGTTCAAGCCAGATATTATTGTGGGCTTGAATTATTTCTGGGACTTGATGTCCAGAAACACCAGCACCACCAGACTTCCGTCAGGATTGTATGTAATTCCATCAGAATTGGGATTACTGATGGGAGGTGGGCAGCTGACAAGCAACAGAAGTCAGTGGACCATGGATGGCGCATATCCGGTGGTGGTCAATACAATTGTGCATCAAATTCAGAGAGAGAAGTGGTACGAGGAAGCATCATTGTCAATTGCTCCTGTACCAAATATCAAAGACATGGACAGACTGGATACCATTGGCATAATGGATCAGCCAGACCTCATCGAGGATGATGAGGCCATCAAGCAATTCAATGAAAGTGTACAGAGAAACCCAGTTGGACGTTACTCTGTCAGGTTCATGTACAAGCTGAATTTGCATGAACTCCCAGACAACAAAGTGATGGCGTTCAAGAGGTTCAGGTACCTCACCAACAGGCTCAAGAGAGACCCAGAATTATTGGAGAAAATTCAGGCAATAATGAAAGCACAAGAGGAGCAAGGAGTGATTGAGAAAGTCCAAGAGTATATTATGGATGGTAGAAAGTTCCATATTCTGCCTCATCAACCAGTGATAACGCCAGAGAAAACTACCACAAAGGTCAGAGAGGTATATGATGCTTCAGCAAAACGGCCAGGCATGCCGAGTTTGAATGAGTGCATGTACCGCAGTCCAGTGATACTACCACAGTTGGTAGGGATGCTGATGTGATTCCGATTGCATGGAATTGCACTGGTCGCAGATATAGAGAAAGCGTTTCTGCAAATCAGCCTACAGGACAGTGACAGAGATGTGACAAGATTTCTGTGGTACAAGGATCCCACGAAACCATCCATGGAGGACACTATTCAAATCTACAGATTTGCCAGAGTACCATTTGGCATAACCTGCAGCCCAGCGCTGCTGGCGCTGACTGTCAGATACCATCTGAATCAAGCTGGCACAGAAAATGCAAAGTTGATTGATGAAAATCTGTATGTGGACAATTTGATCCTCAGTGTGGATACAGAACAGAAAGCAATCAAATTGTACCAGGAATCCAAAGTGCTGTTCACAGAAGCACAGATGAATCTGAGAGAATGGAACAGCAACAACAAGAGTTTTACTTGGCAATTGGCAGAATCAGATGTGGCTAAGGAAATTGTCACAACAGTCCTAGGAATGAAATGGGATACAGAGAACGACCAGATGTGGCTGAAAACACCAAAAACAGTTCAGCAATCACAATTGTCAGAGACTGACCAGAAAATCAAACTTCCCATGAAAAGGACAGTTGCAAAGGTGACTGCAGGATGTTTTGATCCAATGGGACTTGTCGGTCCCGTCCTACTGCCAGGAAAGAGATTTTTGCAGACGTTATGGCATTCAGGACCAAGTGCCAAAGAATGGGACACTCCCCTGTCAGAGGAACAGACAGCAATTTGGCAGCAATTAGAGACAGAATTGCTCAAAGTTGGACAGATCAATTTCAACAGAAATTTAAATTATCAGAGTGGTGCAGGTGCACAACTGCACATTTTCGTTGACGCCTCAGCAATGGCATACAGTGCAGCAGCATACATATGCCAGAAAACAGAAAATGACAGCGGCACATCAAGCCTGCTGTACTGTACAGCGGCAGATTGAGACTTGCTCCAAAGAAGCCAGAAGTGACAATTCCACAGTTGGAATTGTTGGCAATGCTGATCGGCAGCAGAATGTCAAAATTCATTCACAAAGAGCTCAAGGATGTCAAATTCAGTCAGACAGTCATATGGTCAGATTCAACCTGTTGTCTGAAGTGGCTGACAACCGCAAAGCCACTGGCATGTTTTGTCAAGAACAGATTGGATGAGATCATAAAAATTCAGAGTGAGACAGAAAACATGCACATCAGACACATCGCAGGACTGGAGAACCCAGCTGACATGGCCACGAGAGGCATGAGCATGTCAGAGTTAGAAAGCAGTGACCTGTGGTGGAAGGGGCCAGAGTGGCTAATGACTGGAGAGTGGCCAGAGCCGAAAGTGGAGCCAGTCACGCCAGAAGTGATGGCAGAAATCAAGAAAGAAGAGCTCAAGTTCCCAAAGCCCAGTCCAATTTACCTGGGTGCCACGCAGCAAGTGGTCAGTGATCCAGATGCCAGTAATGAGCAAGCTGATGAAAGCAAGCAAAGCAACCTGTTGGGAATTGAGATTCAGAGATTCTCATCACTGACAAAATTACTGGATGCAACAGTATATGTGATGAGATTTGTGCGACAGATGCACAAAGCGCAGCAAAAATGACAGTCAGAATGGACTGTCAGAAATCATGGAAAGTATCTGTGGTACAATAAGACCACAGGGAATTATCAGTATTGAAGAAAGGGAGATTGCGTTGAAATATTGGATCAAAGTGACACAACAGAATCACTACAAAGGAGTGGCAGAGATTCTGGCAACAGGCCATAGCAAAGGCAGCCAGAATGGTAAGAAAGCAGCTGCAGACCAGCAGTGATCAAATGGCTCAATGTGCAAATGCATCAGGATGGAATCCTGAAGTGCCATGGCAGAATGGAGCACACTGACCCACAGGAGGTCACAGTGCCACTCATACTGTTGCCAGCAACAGCTACAGTGACTCAGCTGATTGTCAGAGACCAGCACGAGAAGTTGATGCACGCAGGAGTGCAACACACGTTGGCAACAATCAGACAAAAGTACTGGATCACACAGGGCAGACGGGTGATCTATAATGTGACCAGAACCTGCCCAACCTGTCAGAAATTAAGAGCGAAGCCACACCAGCTTCCACCAATGCCAGATTTACCGGAGACCAGAGTTCAGAGAGCCAGACCGTTCCAGTACATGGGTTTGGATTATCTGGGACCAGTCTGGTACAAAGTGGACAAAGATCACAGGAAAATGTGGATCTGTTTGTTCACATGTATGGTGACACGTGCAGTTCACCTAGAAAGTGTGCTGGACATGACAGCACAGGAATTCCTGAACGCAGTCAGGAGATTCATTGCCAGGCGTGGAAAGCCTGAGGCGGTGATTTCAGATAATGCAACACAATTCAAGTTGACAGAGAAAGTGCTTAGCGAAAGCACTGACAAGGTCATTAATACTGGAAAAGAATGGTCAGAAATGGTCAAAAGTGGAGCAGTGCAGACATACTGTTCACAGCAACAAATCCAGTGGAACATGACAACTCCTATGGCACCATGGCAAGGAGGAGTCTATGAGAGAATGGTGGGCATCACCAAGAAACATTTCAAGGCAGCTGTGGGGCACAGAATGTTAACCCTGCAAGAGTTGTTGACACTTCTGCCAGAAGTTGAGGCAGTGACTAACAGCAGGCCAATCTCTTACATCTATGGTGATGTGAAGAGTCTCAGAGTGCTGACACCAAAGGACCACCACAGTTCAATGCAGACAAAGATGGAGAATTTGTGCCCAGAATGGATAATGCAGCGAAACTGCAGAAATATTGGGAGACAACCCAGTAAACTTTGGATAAGTTCTGGGACTTGTCGCATCAAGAGTACATCCCGAGCTTAAGGGAAAGGACTCAGATGACACACAAACATGGCAGATTAACAGCAACTCAGGAACCCAAAGTGAATGAAGTTGTGCTAATTTACAAAGAGAACATGCCCATAGGTGCATGGAAAATGGGTTGCATCGAGCAGCTAGAGCCTAGCAAAGATGGACAGATTCACTCAGTAAAAGTCAGAACTGCCAACAGAAATGTGGTCAGCAGACCACTCAATCAATTGTATCCACTGGAAATCAATTCGAAGACAATGGATATCCCAGAGACAGCAGTGACAGTCAAAGTGGATTTACTGGACCCCGCAATTGTCCAGAAACATGTCAGAAATCAGAACTCAAATAGAGACCCTGTACCAGACCCTGCTCAGAGGAACTCAGCTTCAGAGAGAGTCCTCAGAAGTGCAACAGGGAAAGCCACAGCAACCACCAGCAGTCTGGTGATTGGAATGCTGTGCATGGTGTTGATGCTGACAGGCGTGTCAGAGTCAGCAACGTTGAGAGAAGCCGGCAAAGCTTACAGCAAAGTATTTTCCAGAACATATGTTCTGGAAACGTCGACAGTAAGGCCACCATCATTGGCAGCACATCATGGATTGCCGCCTTTGCCTTCAGAATGGCCACCAAAGTCTGTCAGAGAAATGCAAACTTATGAGAGATTCAAGGATGCAATCAAGGATCATCCTGTGGAGCAGGTGATCAGCTCACAAAGCCAGAAGTATCAGATTTGTACCAGTGGAAGGCATGGACATGCACTTACAGTTCCTGAAGAAGTGCAGTGCCATATCCCACCAAGGAATTTTGTCAAGGCAATGAAAGTTACACTTTATGCACAGAGACAGATTCCACAGAAAGAGAAAGCATACAGATGCTACATCAGAATCAAGGAAATAATCACACACACCAGTTTTTGGGGAGCAAAAGGCGTTACAGGTAATTTTGAGAAATACCACCAAGTTGGCATGGTAGCCTGTAACTATGCAAGAATCCACAAGATGTTCAGAGGAACATTATTGGTGGAAATGGAGCCCAGAGTATGGACAACTAATCAAACCTTGAATGTGGAATATTCATGGTGTTGTCACGACAAGGAAAATGTTGTCAGTAACTTCTACATGGAAGAGGGAACCGTGGCTTCACTTGATGGAAAGACTGTAATCAGCAACTTGCAAGATTTCAGCCAGTGCAGGGCCATGATGGGATATTGTAGAGACCACAATTATAGAATCACAGTGTGGGATACAGAGAATTTCAAGCATCAATGTGCATATGAGAGAATTGGCAGATTCAAATCATAGATATCTGGCCAGACAATTATTGTGTCAGAGTTACAAGCAGCGTACTCTCACAGCAACAAGACGAAGAGGCCAGTGGGCTCAGAGTGTGTTCCAAGAGACACATACTACACCGATCAAGGAGGTGTATTCATCCAGTTTGACAGGAGAGAAGATGTGCCTGTAGAATGGGCAATGCCAGGAAAAATAGTGGAGGCAAAAGAGTCGACAATCAGTGGAACATTATATGCCAGATTGGACGACAGAAACTCCAAGTTTCAGTTCTTGCAACATGTGGTCAGAGAGATGACTCAAGCGCAATTTGCAATTGTATGGCATCAGTTATGTCAACTTCGCAAGAACCAGCTGGACATGTTGACTCAGCTTTTCCGCATCGATCCGACATTGGGAATTCGAGCCATGCTAGGAAGACAAGATGTTCATGCAGAATGGGCTGGAGAAGCAATTATGTTTTGGGAATGCAAGGAAGTGCAGCCATACATAATTTATCAGACAGGAAAAGTGGGAGAGACATGTTACAAATACACACCAATGAGATTGGACAAAGACGGGCCCTTGTGGTTCAAGAGCCCAGGCAGCAGAGACCTGGTGGAGAAATCACCAGAAGAGGACTGCAGCCACACCACACCGCACCTGTATAGGGATAAACAGGGACAATGGAAATCCGCACATGGAATGGTGCATGTCACAGAGACACCAATTGAAATGACATGGAAAGGACAGTGGCAGGCCTTCACGTTTGATGCGCCTCACTTGTTCACCAATATTGTCAACAGAGCGACCAATTTCATGGATGTCAGAGGCCAGATTCAGAGACTACAGAATCTAGAGCATGTGCAGAACCAGTTGATCGATTACACGGCAGACATGTCATTGGATCCTAGAGTGATCAGAAATTCAATAGAAGGCATTGGAGCTGGAATTGGACAGACAGCAGCAGGAATCGGCAAGGCATATGGTCACTACATATCTGGAGTGTCAAAGGGGTACACCAACTTTCTGGGAGGAATGCTCAAAGGACCCTTCCAAGTGATCATCAACACAATCGCAATGCTGCTGGGGATCACAATCCTGGTAGCTGGAATTGTAGCTGCAGGATACCTGTGGTACAACTGGAGAATTGCCACAGGAAAGCCCGTGATTCCACCATGCGTATACACATGCATATGGAAGTGCATAGTGTGTCCATTCAAGTGCATATGGCTATGCTTTAGAGCCATCAAATACACTGCCAAGAAATCAGTCCAGAAAGAAACCAATTATCCACAGAGAAAAGTACGCAAGACAGAGTTGAGACCAGCAATCAAGAGGAGAGCCAGATCCAACTCTACCCAGTCCGTCAGATTTGCCAGGAGAGCAGAAACAGAGGACAGAATGGCAAAGTCACTATCAGTATATGTTCAACCAGATGAAAGTTCAGCTGATGAGGGACAAGTCAGAGCCAGGAACAGAGACAGTGTTCACATGCCTGATATCCGCAAATTCACCACACGCGAACACGCAGGAAGCGACACGGGCAACTACCTGCTTCATCATCAGGCTAGGTCAGCGTTGGCATCACCTGCAACCGGGCCTGCGACTTCACGCACGCCCACGACTTCACGTACGACCACGTTCACCACAGAGGCAACTGTGGAGACGCCACTCATTACGTTGGCGCCCACTACCACCAGCATGTGATGTTGCTGCAACAACGGGGTGCAGCAACTCTTCTGCCCAGAGTGTGTTGACCGTGGCAGGATGGATGGATAAAGAAATACAGAGATTTGATAATTAGGTTCATTTTAGCCCATTTATTTTATTTGCACAATTATGTGTTTTGCGCACTATATATTTCAACCACGCAATTATTTCTAATTCATGCACTATATTAATTTACCACACAAATATATTTCCTGCACTATATTACTTATCCATGGAGAATATTCAATTAGGAAAGTGTCTTATGAGTTATTGACAGATTTATGTGGAATATTTAGGTTAAAAGGTCAAATAAGTTATTATTAGGTTTATGGACATAAAATTAGGCTCATTCGATTCAACGTAGTTTTCTGATTATTATTATATGTACATCTACATGGTTTACTTGCAATTTGGAAAATTGAAATCTTGTAATTATTCATGTTCTACGTATTTACTTAGGCCAGCGTCCTAATAGAGAAATGGTGCCCTGTGTGTGACTAGCATTTACGGTACGTATTTACCAAGCCCTTCGCGTAGGCATATATATTATAGCTTTACAATGCTTTTTATTTATATTATTTTGACATTTAAGATAATACCCTGCTTGAATTATGTCAAATATATGATATTAACCCTACTCAATTAATATACCCATTTACCTCGAATAAGTCCCAACTTGCTAATTATTCAATGTACGTTTTCAGGAAGTGATTATTAGCATGTTAAACATACCCTGTTCTACTTACGTCATTAGGAACATTAACATTACTATTTACAATTCCAAACACTATTATATGAGTTTCCAAAGTGCGTCAATGTTTTCTGACAAATTGAAACAGATTAGTAAATCAGCCGAGTTTGCCGACTTTGCGCCTCACAAGATTAATAGTTTTTCTATTAGCCCAATTTGTACCTGGTATTTCTTTACCATAATTGTTTGAATGTATGCACGCGCAGTATAAGCCAACTGTTTCGGCCAAGTGTACCTTATTATTGCATTTATGTCTTATTTGTGCATTTGTATCTAGGGAATTATTGTAGCCATGTTTTTATACACACTTTCCGTGTCTCGGCTACTTTGGAAGTTTTTACTTCAGTCTTCTGACCCCAAGTTTTGACCGAAATAAGTTAGCAATAGAAACTTCGACTAGGAAGCTTGCTAACTTTGCGCTTTTGTATTTCATGCTGTATCTGATCAAAAGTAAAGTACAACTTTGAAAACCCCTTTCAACACGCAATCACAAAATAAACTCAACTTGGCTGCTGACAAGTGGACGTTCGGCTACAACGAGAAAATCCAATAAAAAGATGATCAATAAATATACAAAAAATGGGCAATCTGGATGAGTGTGTATTAAGCTTAATAACTCAACCATTTCTGGGCTGATTTGAATCATTCAACACTTAAAATGATCGGGACAACCTGCAGATTCTATTTTTGTGGTCTGTTTAGTGATGCCTAAAGTTTGTATGACGATTTGACCCAGTTTTTGAACATGAAAAAATATTTGTTTTTTGAACAGTCTATCATATACTTTAGACAACAAGGATTCATTTAAAACAAAAATGAGTTCAATATCTCTTTCTAATCAAAAGTTATTGCACTTCAAAGTTTTCAATGGTGTTTAAATTATTTATGCTTATTTTACTGGGGTTTGCAGCATGAAAATTTTGTTATTGAACAGTCTATAAAATACTTTAGACAGAGAGAATTAATATGACAAAAACATTTTTTTCAATATCTCGTTCCAATCAAAAGTTATAGCACTTACAAACTTCCATAATCATTCCATCCAAAATAATTGCACATTACTCATTCACAGTTGGGCCAACTTTTCTCCCTGATAGAGCAAAGCCAAAACCTCAAATTTACACACCAAATAGCCCCACTCAGTAGTATGCCTACCCCCAATTCTGAGTTGCCGGCAATTGATGCAAAACTGCAGCAAAAATAAATAAATGCCACATTTCCATATATGCATTGCCACATGCTGTTCATGCTTAGAATGTTTTTTGCTGCACACAGAGCTCAGCAATGCAAGCAAGCAGTTGCCATGGTAAAATTTTTGTTAAAAAATGAACGTAGGAATTGGATACAGACTTTAAAGTGAGATATTGGGTGGCTACTGCCCAAAACAAAAAAAGTCTCAACTATTCTGAAACATGAACAAACTGAGTTAATATGTTTGTACACTAGGAATATACACAGATTTGAACTTGAGGGGCGGTCATCCTGGGCATGTGTAGTCAACCCCCCAGGGTACCCATGTATAGTATCTACCGTATTACCTCGAATTAACACCCCCCTTGAATTAACCCCCCCCCCTCAAAATACCCCCCCTAAAATTGAGTGTAACGTGAACGTACATGACAAATACCGCAGTTTGTGATCTGTACAATGCAGAACACACGTTAAAAGTGATGGCTAAGTGACGTTAGGGAAGGGTTTTTGTGTATATACAGTTATATATGCCTATAAACACATCTACATCTATGTAATTGTTCGATTTTTCTACATCTGCGTATGGGGAATTTCCAAAAATTTCTGGCGAAATAATAGACCCCCCCTCGAATAAACCCCCCCTCGAATTATACCCCCCTCAAATTTTGCTGGCGAAATAATAAACCCCCTGGGGGTATTTTGAGGTAATACGGTAAATGTTTTGCATATTGACCATTTGAAATTGTAGCAACATTAATCACGCAGTGCAAAAAGTCTAAACTATTTTGCACGGTAGTGTATTAGGTTGTAAACTAATGAAGTGTCTTTTTTCGATTTCATACAAATATACATTTGTGCATCCCACATTCTTTTGTACGTTGACCGATTTTGATGCCATTTGAGTATGTTGGGGTTTGGGGTCTGGGCTATGAAGAAATGTTTTTGTTTCCTCGAATAATCCCCCAGTCCCGAGATAAGGGGGGTCTATAAAAAGGTGGTCATTTTGCATGGCCGATCTACACATTCACTTTGAACCTTACTCACTCAGCCATTTCTGGGCCAATTTGGATCGTTCGACACTCAAAATGATCAGCACAACCAGTAGATTCCATTTTTGTTGTCGGATTAGTGATGTCTAAATTACGTATGCCGATTTGACCCAGTTTTTAAACACCAAAAATAAATTTTTCTAAACAAGCTATCATATAATTTAGACAATGGGGATTCATATACCAAAAAAATTATTTCAATATCTCTTTCCAATCAAAAGTAATAGAACTTTAAA
Source organism: Sphaerolaimus hirsutus (assembly GCA_964036195.1). NCBI lineage: Eukaryota > Metazoa > Nematoda > Chromadorea > Monhysterida > Sphaerolaimidae > Sphaerolaimus > Sphaerolaimus hirsutus. The sequence continues at coordinate 12,041,041 of OZ038453.1, read as the reverse complement.
CTTCCGCCTCCCATACATGAAAATAACTAATCAAGAACGATGAATACAGATAACCTGAGCATAAAAATGAAACTTACAGGTTTTTCTGATCATTTTAAGTGTTCATTGGTGGAAATTGGCTGAGAAATGACCGAGATATGGATTTCTGAAGTCACATGCATTTGCTCGTCATGCAGATTTTTCTATTTATTGTTGGGAGGCGAATGTTTAAAGTGATATAACTTTTGACTGGAGAGAGATATTGAAATAATTTTTGACTGGAGAGAGATATTGAAATAATTTTTGGGCCAGATTTATTCTGTTTGTCTATAGTATATGATAGCAACTTCAAAAAATCGTCTTGAAGAATTATAATTACGATTATTTTTCATGTTCAAAAACCGGGTCAAATCGGCATACGGGATTAAGACATCACTAACTCGACCACAAAAATTGAATATGCGGATTGTCCTGGTTATTTTAAGTGTTGAACGAACCGAATCGTCCCAGAAATGGCTGAGTTATGAAGCTTCAAAGTCAATGTGCATATTGGCCACGTAAAATGACCACCTTTTTATAGACCCCCCTTATATTGGGACTGGGGGATTATTCGAGGAAACAAAAACATTTCATCATAGCCCAGACCCCAAACCACAACATACTTAAATGGCATCAAAATCGGTCAACGTACAACACAATGGAAAGCACAAATGTATATTTGTATGAGATGGCGAAAAAAGACACTTCATTAGTTTACAACCTAATATTATAACTATTCTCAACTACTTTTATTGTCCGACCAGACTTCAGTTCTACATCTCTTTTCTTTTTTCTGTTTGTATTTTATGCCCTTGACTTGTAGAGCCAACCGTGGTATGTGTGTTTAATAAAAATAAAATAGCGGCACAGGTTGTGTAAAATGTATTGTAAAATGTAAAAAAGGTGAAATTTGTGCTGTCTAGCATAGCTTTATATTAGGAATTTTGGTGCCAATTTAGGATTCCGACGACGATTTTGTCACCGTCGACAGCACTTATTCCGAGTTACAAGGTGAAGCATTTTCTGGGGGGGGGGGGTAGGGATCAATAGATATCTGAGTCTTGGGAGGATCGATAGTCGAGCAACCTCTGGGATAGATAGTTAGATTTGGGCATTTTGGAGGAGGAGGTAAAATCCAATCTAGTGATGGAAGAGCGCCAGGAAAAATGGCGCCAAGCGCCAGCAAAGGCGCCATGGCGCCATTCGACATGAGGGCGCCAGGCGCCAGAGAAAGGGGCGCCAAGCGCCAATGGCGCCATGGCGCTAGCGCCCTTTGGCGCCATTAGAGGGTGCCAGCGCCATGGCGCCATTCCATCACTACCCCAATCCCCCTACTAGACTGTTCAACAGCAAGAACACTTTTTTAAAAATTTTTATGCTTACGCTTTCCTAGGTATTTTAAAAACACCATTACGCTTTAGTATCCATACTCAAAATTTGGAAAGTGTATTTTTGGATACCGGTATTTTAACAACTCTGGTATTTCAAGGATATACGGTAACTATTTACATGGGTGCATTTAAATGCATTAAATTTATTAAGATATCTTGTAATTTATATACCGTATTTCCTTGAAATACCCCCAGGGAGTTTCATACCTGTGGGTATTTGGAGGGGCGGGGAGTGAATTCCAGGGGGGGGGGAATTTCGAGGAAACACGGTACGTAAAAAATCTCAACAACTATGAAAATCACACGATATCTGCACTCTGGAAACAATTCAATTTCCACACTTTCGTGGTTCTTGTTAGCAATGCAAAGGAGTCGCGCAAAAAAATTAAAAATCTAAATATGTAGGAGGTAACCTGAAAATAAACATTCAACTTTGCAATGTTCATGCGGACCTTGCCCGGATCATCCAAAATTCCCAAGTTTTTCAATGTTGGAGTTCGCTTGGCCCAATCAGCCTGCACGAGCACACGTTGAAAATTGCAAAAAAAACAGCGGAAAATTGGCGTGGAATGCGGTAAAGAGTTCCAAAATATCTCTGGGAGATTTATTTTTGGAAAATCTCAGAATTCAAAAAAAATCTATATTTTTATTTTCCTGTTTTTTTACCTGGAGCATTTGAATATTTTTTATGAGACAAGAATATAAGAAAATCTCGGCTATTTACACAGGCCCCAGCCGGGGACCGGTCCCCGGCAAAAGATTAAAATTGTCAAAAGTCAGTAATTGGTGTGTATGGGTTAATTCACACAAAATTTGCATGCACAAAATTTCTGCAACACGGTTACACACACCCATGCATATTTTTTTGGGGTGTGTGTAAATTTATTTTGATTTGGCTCAAATTTGGCATGCGCGTACTTATTTGCTTAGTGAGTTTGCATGCCAAATTTCAGCTCAGACGTTTGTCCCCGGCAGGGGACAAATTTTTAGTCCCCTGCTGGGGACGAACGTCCCTGGTCGGGGACCAAAATTATTTGTGTACTGAAAAAATTTTTTCTCACTGGGGATGTTTGACCCCGGTTGGGGCCATTTTGACATTGCTGGGGACCGGTCCCCAGCAGGATTTCAATCACTATACAAAAATACAGTGATCAATAAAAATTAAAGTCTAGATAAAATAGGATTTACTAATCGCCTTGAGCTGAAATTTGGCATGCGAACTCACTAAGCAAAGGAGTACAGGCATGCTAAAATTCAGACAAATCCAAAAAAAAATTATACACTCCCCCAAAGAAAATGCATTAGCGGGTGTAACCATCTTGCAAAAATTTTGTGCATGCTAATTTGGTGATAATTCACCTAATTAACATGCAAACAACCCATACACGCCAATTATAGACTTTTGAAATTTTTTATTTTTTTGCCAGGGACCCGTCCCCAGCCATGACCTGTGTAAATAGCCGAAAATCTCTCATTTATTTTCATTTTTATTTTCAAGGCGTTTTTTCAGAGAGATTTAATTTTATTTAAATTTTCGAGAGACTTCCTTTGAGTATATCTAATTTTATTTTCTGAAAAACACCCATGTTTGGAACGCTAAATGTGAATGGTGTCTGTCCATATCGATATGCAATCCATCCAGATGAGAGATCTCATGATGGTAAACCATTTGGGTGTAAGTTTTCAAATTTTAAAGTGTTTTTCTTCCAAATTGACTTCAAGTTCCTTTTCTTCCAAAAACGGTTTTTGAATTTAGTGTTTGAATTATCAAATTTTTTATTTTTTGTATAGGTACCTTGAAAATGTTATCAGCCAAATTATCACATTTCGAATTTTTTCTGCTGAATTTTAATAAATGCATCTTTCTGTTTTGCAGCATTCCAAGCCGTTACCACAAACAGGTTTACACAATTGTTCTTATGTTCTATGCACACATTTATGTGAAATTGATATTTAGATTTTTTCTCCATTTTAAATATATCCATTTTCAGCTACATTTTTTGTGGGTGTTTTAAAGTTTCCTGACAGGTGCACATCATGATTTGCTATATTCTCACATGTTGATGCAGGCAATTCTCAGATACACCATTTGGATTGTTGCAGTGCACAGGCGGTTGATGCCTGTTACTCATCTGAACCCATTACTCATCTAGACCCTTTTACACATCTAAAGCAAACCCATTACAAAAATGGATTTGAGTGTATTTTAATATTTAATGTATGTATACGATTTTACTGGGAAAGAGAAACCATCATACACAGACACACTTGAGAGAGAGATGAAAGTAGATGGATCCATTGCAGTAAACTCTAATATGTTCTAAAGAAAAAATGCAGTAATTGTGGAAATGCATTTTAGTTGACAATGACGATTAAGTGATTGAATCATCCCACTGAACTCAAATGCATTTCCACAATTACTGCATTTCCCCTTTGGACACATTTGAGTTTGCTTGAATGGATCCATTTTCATTGCACTTATCTGATCTGAAAAGAAAATGAATCCTAGTGCATATGGTGGGTTTAGATGAGTAACAGGTATAGATGAGTAATGGGTAAGATGAGTAACAGCACAGGGTCGCACATGCACCATGCAACACCACTTTAAGAATGTGTAATTTTTATCCACCTGAACACGGAGTATATACTCATTTGTAGGCCACAGTGCGCTGCTGGCTCGGACATTAAACACTTTTTCAGTGCATGGCTGTGGACATTTTGTGAAGCAGCTGTATTCTGAAGTTTCATTCATCAGTTCTTTTTCTACCTGCGTGGAAATGTTGGGTATTTTGTACGAGTGGAAATGTAGTGCAAAAAAACTTGAGTTTTGAAGTGAAAAGTCAGGTCAATGGAAGTAAAAAAGTTAAGTGGTAATCACCTTAACAAACCAGTTATTTACATATAATATGATAAAAGCTGCTGTTTATGACCCGGGCAATGCATAACACATGTTAAAAACAATAATTGTGTTATTCTAGAACATGGTTTATACCATCTACACACTTATACAAGGTTGTAGACTCTCATACATGGTGTTTTTTTGTTGCATTTTTCTACATCTGCATCATAGGCGGCGTAAGTGCTTGTACGCTTCTGAATGTCACAAGCGGGATTTTTGGTGTCACAAGCAGAAATTTCCCTGTCACATTGTGACATTCACAAGTGTGTATTGTACAAACGAGCCTGAAATCTCAAAATCGCTAAGATTCGCACCATTTTGCCAATTTTTACCTATATAATCACTATTTCCATCTATTTATACATGGTTATATAACTATTTGTAGCCGTTTTAATTGTATTTATAGCAATTTTGAGATTTTTGGCTGGCTGCCAACTTCACATAAGGGCTTCGGTAATAAGGTGTCACAAGGTGAAATTTTAACTAATGTGAATGTCACAAGCACAAATGGGGACCTTGCGCCGCCTACGATCTGCATACGTTATTAGTACTGGGAGTTAAAAAAATTTCTGGCGAAAAAATACCCCCCCCCTCGAATTACCCCCCCCCCCTCAAAATTCTCACTCTGAAGAAATAAACCCGCTGGGGGTATTTCTAGGAAATACGGTAGATGAGTAATGGCACAGGGTCAAACTAACATTGTCCATACACTCACTAATGTCCTCAGAGTGCCTATCACATGCTGGGGGTAGTTTCATCCCACTCATGCGTTTCTTGAATGCATCTTTATCTTCAAGCACTTTAAAAACTAAATTGAATGGATTACATTGTACAGTGTCTTCATTGTCTCCGTCACAGTCGTTTGATGTCTCAGTTTCATTGATTGCTTCCTTTAGCGCGAGATTGAATGCAACCTGTGGATTTTTGTGTTGGTTTTGTCTTCAGTGGATAATGGGTATACTCGGCAGACCGCAAAGTAAATATGCGCCCTAAATTATTTATGTCTTAGTCGATAACGCGGTGTGATATTGGCCCTGTGTGAGTAAAAGTGGGTGTCCAAAACTTTGAAGTTTTGAAAATTTAAACTAAAAATGTATATACCGTTCATCTAATGAATTTATGTTGATGTTTGTTTACACTTCCGAGCTTACAATAATTAAACATTTAGTTCTACCTCGACGTTGGTTTTGGGCGATTTGGTGGGCAAACGTGGCGTTAACATTTTCACAATGGTGCTACGCTACGTTGGCTGCGCAACGTTTATTTCCGTTTTTCCAGTGCCCCACTTGTGTTTTGTGTGTCTATTTGGCCAAGGATAGGATTGGAGGTATTGAGGATCTGACACAAAGTTGACGCTGTGATGTAAATAGGTGTTTTTCCAATTTTATTTTTACTATTAGAAAGTATTTTTTAGATGTAGAAAAGTTTGAAAAATGGTGTGGCAACAAATTTGTAATAAGTTAGCTAAAAAGAAAAATTCTACATGCAGTTTAGATTGCATAAAATTAAAAGAGTAAAGTTTTTTTTAAATTGATTAGAAAAGGAGTGACGCTGTTGTCACATGTTGTAGTGCGTGAATGGTCAGTGATGACTGAGGACACATAAGTTGATGATTGGCTTTTGCTGCAATTTTGGGGTATAATGCCGTGTCTGTTGGTCTAGTATGCACTGTACATTCTTGCATTTACAATTGAGAGACAAAAAGTTGATTTCAGAACGATTTTACAGAGTACACTGAAATATAGTGGTGCGGTGATGATTGGTGTTGAGATGAGAGGTAATTAAAAGAATTGAGTCTAACTTTACAAACATGATTTCATGTTTAAATGCCTACTCCCTTGGCTTGCTGTGAGAGCAGCCCAGTCCGCCGATCTCATCAAAACAAGCACCCATACAGTGACAAGTGTACTCATTTTTTGATTAGATTGAAAGTTCGGTTGTTTTGGGGTGCGGGTTTTGTGCAGTGCGTATGGGACTAAGAGTCATGGCTAAGTAATTTCAACTCTGGTAGCAGAGTGAGTGGTAGCAGCAAAAGTGGTTATTCTATAGAGACAAGTGTCTTCGGTTGTTAATGGCTGTTGCGTTTCGGCATGTGGCAGTGAATTCACTTAAGTTTTGGCTGAATTTATGTTGTTTAGTTTAAAATCCATGCAATCTGAATATGCATTTGAGTTCATTGAATAAAACAAAGGGCTGAATTTATCAAGTTTCAAGTTGCCCATCATTTGTATTGTGTTATACCGCTTCCACATTTATTTCAATTTTATATTTTGAAGAAAAGAGGTAAAACTCAAATGTTGTTAATTTTTCTCTGATATTTTAGTTTTGCAACTTCGCTATTTTTTATTTACCTAATCCCAGATCGTTTTTGAGTATTTCCTTTTCCCTAAACTGATAACTTGGCATTTGGATATGTAGGAATTTATGTAAATTTTGTGATTGATCTTTATTATACAAAGAGATGAAATAATAAGCCGCTCATTTTTTCTGTTTTCTCTGAGTATTTTGATAAGTGTGAAGGTGATTTGATTTGAGTGTGTACTTTATCATTTTGATGGAATTTCCGCTAGACGTCTTTCAAACGGTACCGTAATTCTGATTTTTCCTTGACAGTCAGTGTGAAAGTTATTTCATTTGCCTTACCGGTATCCTAATCTTATCATGGATTAACCTCCTTTCGATATTTTGTCATTGTGCATTAATAACATGTGTGCGTCTTACGTTTTAAATATCAATTTTGTGTTCATTTATTATGTGCTCTTTTTGCTAATGGGATTATTGTTCGCTTGTCTATTTGTGTCGCTTATCGCCATGTGTTTCCCCGTTCGTGGTGGTGGTTTTGGATTTTCTGTAGAGTTCGCTGAATAATTTTTGAATCGCCCGCCATTTTTTTCGCGCTAAAACTTGTTTTTACAGTATTTCCCGTGTTTTTCCTTTTCTCTCCATTCTTCTCGCATTCGTTCATTTCGTTTCCCATTCCGTGTGAATTCTTTGTGTTTTTGTGTGTTTTGATCGACATATCCCGTAAACTGACGCCGTGAATAATTTTAGGTATGCCCGTTTTAAAATTCTGTGTGTCCGTCAAATTGGCTGTAAGTGTTCTTCTCGTGGTATGTGGAAGCGCTGTCTGGACTTGGCTTATGTTGTTGCGTATAAAAGCGTACCGTAACTTAGAGTAAGGGTCAATTCAGTCGGATTGCTTTGTTTTTCTTGGAGTTTTTCGAAAGTCTTGTGCCGCTGGTTAGAAACTCGCTCTCAGTTGTTCCCTGTGCTCTACTTTGGATGTGTGAATTTTGAGTCTAAAATCGCCTAAAATAAAAACTCTTCTAAAGAAAAAACTTTGGACCCCTTGGTGTAAATTAGACATTCAACTAAACTATTGCGCGTTGATAAAAACACCATTTGCTAATTGCTAACAAAATTGATGTAGCATACACCTGTGGATTCACTCCGGTGGATTCACCATTGTGCGCTGCGATTTTATCGGTAGTCGATTTTCCGTTGCCTTACTTTGACGCTCATCCAACGTGCAAGTGCAAGACCGGTAAAACTTGGCATAGTGCCATAGTAGAAATTGGTTGAGTAAAAAGTAGTCGGGTGAAAATTCATGACACCTGCGCACACTAGTTTTCACACAAAATTTCAAAAATTCATAAATGAGATTTGAACGTGTTTGAGTTATCCAAAACGAGTCATTTCAGTCTCCATCAACTGTAGTTGATGGCCAACTCGTTGTAGAAAACTCAAATGCGTTTTAAAGTGATTTGTGAGTTTTTGTAATTTCGTGTGAAATTAGTGTGCGCAGGCACATTGTACCATAGTTGTTAAAATGTATTTATTTTTACTCAAGAAATATATATACTCGAGTACAGAGTAAATACGTTTCCTCAGGAAAAGAACCAGTACTCGCTTTTATGTATACTTTTTGAAAGTACTCGTGTACAGAAAACGTATTTCAGATCATCTTATATAGAGACTTTTTAAAGGAATAGTCATGAAAAAGTAAGAAAATGGGCTAAAATAGGTTAAAAAATAGTCGAAAATGGGACTTTAACCCCATATATAGAGAAAAGTGGTGAAAAACAGGCAAAAAGTTATGTAAATTCGTGCAATTGTGTGAAAATTGGGCAAAATTCCTCAAAAATACTCACGATAAGGTTTTCATGTGGAAAAGTACATTTACTCACGTTTACTCATGAGTAAAAGTAAAAAAAGTTACTTAACGTTTTCTGTACTGAGGGGGTGAGTAAAAAAAATGCTTTACGTTTACATCTACTTTGAAAAAAGTTATGTACTTTTAACAACTCTGTATTATACTTATGTATGCACTTCACAAAAAAGAAAAATATTCGAAAAAAGAAAAAGGCAGGGTCGCGTGCAGGAATTTATGTTTTTTCCCTGAAAGTTTTTTTCTTATTTTGTGGAACAATTTTCATTTTATTGACGATGACGTCATGATGGAGTGTTTCCTTCAGAAAAATGCATAGCATGCGGTCCGCTGAGTATACACACCCCATTTTGTGATGCTAAGTGGAATTGGAAAATTGCATTGAAAATTATCCCATCTGTGACCAAAGGGCTATTTACACAGGTCCCGGCCGGGGACCGGGACCCGGCAAAAAATAATTTTTAGTCAAAAGTAAATAATTGGCGTGTATGGGTTTTTTGCATGTTAATAAGGTGAATTATCACCAAATTAGCATGCACAAAATTTTTGCAAGGACGGTTACACCCGCCGATGCATATTCTTTGGGCGGGTGTGTAAAATTATTCCGATTAGTCTCAAATTTGGCATGTGTGTACTCCTTTGTTTAGTGAGTACGCATGCCAAATTTTAGCTCCGGGCGGTTACCAGTTTATTTTATTTATACTTTAATTTTTTTCAATCACTGTATTTTTGTATAGTGATCAGAATCCTGCCGGGGCCCGGTCCCCGGCAATGTTGAAATGGCCCCGACCAGGGTCAAATGTCCCCGATGAGAAAATTTATTTTTCAGTAAACAAAGAATTTTGGTCCCCGACCGGGGACATTCATCCCAGGCAGAGGACAAATTTTTAGTCCCCTGCCGGGGACAAACTTACAAAATAACACATACACGCCAATTATTCACTTTTGAAAAAAAAATTTTGCTGGGTCCCGGTCCCCGGCCGGGACCTGTGTACATAGCCTGACCAAAGTAGTCCACACAAAATAAGGCAACATGCCCCAGATTTTATTAGGAAAGATATTATTATTAGGATTATTAGATCCTGTCAGATAAAAGATGAATAGCTGAGCGAGCCGCCAGGAAAGATAGATAGCTGGCCGATTTGGGAGGCAGTCCCTCCCCATTGGAAAACACTAGAACGCGATTACATGCCGAGCGGGTTTACATGCCTAGGTGACCTACATCTCTCCAATGGGGAGGCTGCCTGCCCCAAAACGGCGAACTACCGTAAATGCTCCAATAAGGCGACTGTCGGTTTATTGTTTTCAGCACATTTTTGGGGGTCGCATTATTGGAGGGGTCGCTTTATTGGAGAGGGTCGGATTGCATTTTTCGACGCCTCAACAACTCAACTGTTCTTTAAACTCGTATGAGCATGGCATCGTAAAATAATATTGTAACGCAAAAATCCCCACAAAGCCACAAAATTTGCTAAATTTGTGGCAAAATTTGCCGAATTAGCAGCGTCCGAAGATTGCGACATCATTTTCTTACGTCCGTTTTTTGTTTTTTATTTTTCTTTGGGGGTCGCATTATTGGAGGGGGTCGCATTATTGGAGAGGGTCGCATTATACTTAGACAACGTGCCAAAGGGGGTCGTACTATTTGAGAGGTCGCTTTATTGGAGGGGGGTCGTCCTAATAGAGCATTTACGGTATCTATATATACTGAGGCAAATTTTTGGGCTGCTTTCCCCTGAGCCCCCCCCCCCCTCAAATGGTTCACCTTATCTATCGAATTTTTTACATGGAGCAAAATTTTGAGTGATTTGTAATAAAATTTTCACTCAAAATTGGTAATTCTTGTTCCATTTTGTCAATTCTCACCATAAAATCGCTATTTTAGAATATACACATAGTTATATAATTACCTTTAATGCTCTATTAGGACGACCCCCTTTCAATAAAGCGACCTCTCCAAGAGTACGACCCCCTTTGGCACGTTGTGTAAGTATAAAGCCGGATTTACAGCATAACGATCAATAGCAGGTGATGCGACAAATTGCATGCAATGGCCATCGACAAATTGAGTTTAGGGCATCACCGCAAAATTGATTTGACGGTGGAACATTTTTCATCGAACGTTTTTCATTCAAATTCGAGTTTCACATCTCGCACATCATAAATTTTTGTAAAATATTGATTATTAAACATGATTTTTAATAAAAAACTTGAAAAAATAAAAAAATATGTAATTTTCCGGTGACGTTGAATGTGTCGCATCATCTCCTATTAATCGTTATGCTGTAAATCCGGCTTAAAGCGACCCTCTCCAATAATGCGACCCCAAATAAAAACAAAAAAACAAAAAGGGACGTAAGAAAATGATGTCGCAATCTTCGGGCGCTTATAATTCGGCAAATTTTGCCGCAAATTTAGCAAATTTTGTGGCTTTGTGGTGATTATTGCTTTACAATATTGCTTTACGATGGCATGCTCATACGAGTCAAATGAACAGTTGAGTTGGTGAGGTGTCGAAAATACAATGTGATATGTGACCCTCTCCAATAAGGCGACCCCTCCAATAATGCGACCCCCAAAAATGTGCTGAAAACAATAAACCGACAGTCGCCTTATTGGAGCATTTATGGTATAGTCGGCAGACATGATATTATACAGGTTTGGTCCACTTATGTTTCCCTTCGCTGAGCGTCAATGAAATTCAACATCTTACTGAACAGTGAAGTGCGATACATCTTAAATACGGTAGAAAAACGGTGCACAGTGGGTCATGAATATGTCAATATGTATAGTCAACAGACATATCATTCTACAAAATTGGAAAGTTATATTTTGTTCTTGTAGAGCGAACGAGAAAGGAATTTAGTAAAAAAGAAAATATAAAGATAGTAAGAAGGAAAATAAAAATGTGCTGTTCTTTACGCACTCGTTTACTCCATATTTTGTGCCGATAGGTGCTGCAAATTTTTGATTATACATTTACCTACGTTTAATCTGATTCATATTTAGAAAAGTTACACGCTATCGATTCATTTTGACGAAAACTTGTTACGTTCAAAATTTTGAATTCAGAAAACGTTCCCGCTTTGTATTTATTCAGATCCAGACGCCGCTTGGATGGCATCATGCCAAAAAACTCAACTACACTTTGACGGGGGTTTGAATTGTGCGGGCACAATTGAATAGTCTCATTCCGTATATGTGTAAGCACGAGTCACCAAAACAGAGTTCTACGGGTTGGATACAGCGTGCATGATAGTGCGGTGCGGTGCCGTTTTCTGGCTGGTGCCCCAGGGTGCCAGGTGCCCTTTTCATGCGTTGGCAAAGGTGCCGGTGCGGTGCGGTGCCATTTTTCCCGGTGCCTTTAACATCACTACTCCCAGTACTAATAACGTGAAGTGCGATACATCTTAAATACGGTAGAAAAACGGTGCACAGTGGGTCGTGAATATGTCAATATGTATAGTCAACAGACATATCATTCTACAAAATTGGAAAGTTATATTTTGTTCTTGTAGAGCGAACGAGAAAGGAATTTAGTAAAAAAGAAAATATAAAGATAGTAAGAAGGAAAATAAAAATGTGCTGTTCTTTACGCACTCGTTTACTCCAATTTTTGTGCCGATAGGTGCTGCAAATTTTTGATTATAAACACCTTCCCAGTCACGTCCGGCACTCTATTTTTGATCGTACTTGTGACACCCTATCTCCAGTTCTAGGGCGCGCCAGAAGCTGAAACTTGGGGGAGATATTGGCGCAACCCCCTTCTACCTCGCATGAATTAGGGGGGTCGCGGCGACCCCCCTAATTGATGCGAGGTAGAGGGGGGTTGCGCCAATATCTGCCCCAAGTTTCAGCCTCTGCGGCACCCTAGAACTGGGTATAGGATGTGAGAAGTAAAATCAAAAAATGGGTGCCGGACGTGACCGGGAAGGTGGTTACATTTACCTACGTTTAATCTGATTCATATTTAGAAAAGTTACACGCTATCGATTCATTTTGACGAAAACTTGTTACGTTCAAAATTTTGAATTCAGAAAACGTTCCCGCTTTGTATTTATTCAGATCCAGACGTCGCTTGGATGGCATCATGCCAAAAAACTCAACTACACTTTGACGGGGGTTTGAATTGTGCGGGCACAATTGAATAGTTTCATTCCGTATATGTGTAAGCACGAGTCACCAAAACAGAGTTCTACGGGTTGGATACAGCGTGCATGATATGACATCATGCAACTCATTGTATAGTATCATGTCTGCCGACTATACCTATCTATAGATATATTTTACCTACAGACCGATTGGGTTTACATGTCTACAGGCACACGGCCATTGCAGACCCATGCAACACGTTTACATGCCAACCGGGTTTACATGCCTAGGGGGCCAACATCGACAAGACCACACACATCTCACCTGCTCATGTGAAACTTTTGACGGCGTTACACATTTACACATCTCTAGTCCAAGCTCGATCTCACAAGATCTTATACACGGCTGCACTGAGTAGTTGAATCGCTGATAGCCATTCTGTTGTAGTACTTTGTTCCAACTGGGTATATTGAAAGGTATAATAAATATGTGATTGTTTCGCGTTGTTGCTGTACAAAAAATGAACCTTTTTATTTTTGTTGTCTACCATTGTTGACTATTGATTAACCAACTATTATAGTCAACTACATAATCAGCTCAGACATGTCTCATTTTAGATTTACTAAACTGCAACTTTTCTCACAATTTCTACCTGACCAGGTTTGATAAATGTACTGAAAATCTGAAACCAATTTTTGCATGGTTTCGCAAGCATCAAACATTCAGCTTTCAATTCAGTTGATTGACATTTTGAGAAATGCATGGTTTAATTTGGGTTATTTGGTGGGGCGGTTATTCAAAGGAGGGTTATTCAAAGGGGAGTTATTTGAGGGGATGAGTAATTTATCTGTCAGAAATTCCCATGGAATGCATGCTTAATTGGGTGTTAATATGAAAGGGGTTTAACTATTTAGCTCCATCTATACCTGATACCTAGCTATTCGGATGGCACTAAGCATTAATGGGCTCCCTGTGTGAAACTGTGTCCATTGCCAATAATTTATATGGTGTATGATAAATAATAAAATGGGTTCACATCGTTTTCTATGGCGCCGTCGGCGCCCGGCGCCATATTTCTCGTGTTTACATCACCAACAAAAACCTTCCCACTAACAACGCATACATGTGACGCAAATTTTGGCTAAATTGCTTGTCTGAAGTGTCCGCACAATCTGTATCTTCATAAGGCTTGGGTAAACGGTAGTAGTTTTGTTCCTGAACAGCCAGAGAAGAATGCATTCCTGGAGAAATGCTCAAGCCCAGGTCTTCGGGGATTGGTGCGTAGTGGGGCGAGTGCACGTGCACCTGGGAATTGTGGGCGGGGCTAGGGTGTTAAAGTTCCGTTTTCAATTTAGTTTTTCTCTTTACGGGGAATATTTTTCATTTCCATTTATTCCAGTGACTTAGTAATTTTTTTCTGTTTCCATTTTTTGGTTTTTCCGGCCCATTCTCCATTTTCTGGTAAACTTTCAGTTTCTCTTCCTCATTTTCCATTTTCTGGCAAATTTTCTGTTTGTTTTTCTGCCTTATCTTCAATTTTCTAGCAAATTTTCCCTTTTCCTGCTTCATTTTCATCATTTTCCGTTTACTTGCTCAACTTTTTGTTTTCAGTTTCAGCCAAACCGGTAAACATGCTGCAATTGTATGGGAAATTTTTCTGGTCCACCAAAATTTCTGCAAAGTTTTTTTGATTTCTAAACAAATTTCTGCAAAAAAAAACTTTTTTCCGTTTCCTGGAAATTACTGCTCAGAGATTTAAAAGTGCCGTGGTTTTTCTTGCCCAGGCACCATTTCCTCTGGCACTTGTTTCTTTAGGTAGACATCAGTTTATCACAAGACATTACTTGGTCAGTGAACACAAAGCACTTTGTGAATTAGATTTTCACAAACCTGTTTGAAAATTGGTGCCACATACAGTCCAATATAGCACAATATCAATACTTTGAACACTTAGGTATACGCGGTGGACATCACACTTACTATGAAAACCTACCATAACCCATCTGAACAATGAACCAAAAATTATACAGTTTTTTCATCATAATATTTAATGTTTACTATTGAAAAATTTATTTCATAATTTATCACAAGATTTTATTCATTTAATTATGGTAGGTTTTCATACTAGGTGTGCTGTCCTCCGAGTATAACAGCTTGTAACACCAAAATAAAATAAAAACACAAAATACTCACTCTAAAGCCAGCACCAGAGACCAGCCCAGGTATATATTGTTTATTCTCAGAGTACAGAATCAATGATAAACCAGACTCTGGACCAACTTTTGCTGTTTTATGGCCAAAATTTGTTGTAAATGTGTAGCACAAACCATAATTGGGGTGTACCTGACAATTTTGGTAATTATTGATGTTAGATGTTTGAATGGAACAAGAAGTTTCTTCTGTTTGAACTGAATGAAGTATTCACTTTACCATTTCTTCCACTTGGGTATGATTACTTAAAAATGTATGTTAATTTTCAATTGACAGATTATGTTTGTTATATATAGTGATGGAAAAGCGCCAAAGAAAAAGGGTGCCAATGCCACGGCAGTTTTTGCCTTGACACTTGCGCCAGGAACCAGCGACAGGGGGCTTTTTATCAGTATTTGAATTTTCCTTTAATAAATCTCAATAAATTTTAGTAAGAAATCGATTGTAAGTGTTTTTAATATTGAAATAATTTTTTTTAAATAAACTTTATAAATAATTACTAATAACAATTCAAATTTTTGCTTGCCATCGTTAATACTTAGTCAACACTAGTGATCTAAAAGCGCCATGGCGCTGGCGCCTGGTGCTAGCGCCAAAGCAAAAAGCTTCATGGCGCTTTTGGCGCTTGGCGCGATTTTGCTGTGGCGCCATGCCCATGAAAAGCGCCATGGCGCTTTTGGCGCTTGGCACTATTTTGCTCTGGCGCCATTGGCGCTTGGCAATGGCGCTAGGACTCGGAAAAGCGCCATGGCGCTTGGCGCCAAAGTTCTGGCGCTTTTCACATCACTAGTCAGCACAGCTCACCCATTTAGTGAAGTTCCTGGTGTCGCACACCCGGTATTCAAAAACGCATTCCATCAACATGTCGCGCAGCTGGTGGCCCATGTTGTAGTAGTCAATCTAAATGAATTTTTACGATGTAGATACTGTTTAAATGTGTGAAATCCCTCTGAATCGATTCCTAGTTTTCGCCCATGCACACTAGCTGACAGCCGAAATTTGCAGAATGCTGCGATTACAGCTCGGGCATAAAATTGACTGGGTGGAAAATTGATTTTCGGCGCAAAATTGATTAAAGATGAATGGATAAAAATACAACATTGTCATTTCAGTCAAAGAAAGCTTAGATGTAGACGTTTCTTGTGTCCAAAGCTCATGTGTTTATTTTAATCGTACTGGGAGGGTAGGCGGCGTAAGTGCTTGTGCGCTTGTGAATGTCACAAGCGGAATTTTTGGTGTCACAAGCAGAAATTTCACTGTCACATTGTGACATTCACAAGTGTGTTTTGTACAAACAAGAGTGAAAGCTTAAAAAACGCTCAAAATCGCTAAAATTTGCTCCATTTTGCCAATTTTCTCCTTTATAATCACTTAGCCATGGTTAAACACCTATTTTGAGCCAATTTTATTTATATTTATAGCGATTTCAAAGTTTTTGGCTTGCTGCCAACTTCACATAAGGCCTCAAATAAAAAGGTGTCACAAGGTGAAAATTTGGCTAATGTGAATGTCACAAGCGCAAATTGGGACCTTGCGCTGCCTATAACTGGGAGTTATGAATTTTAGCACAATTTATCCAATTATGCGCTGTAACTTGCATAAAATTAGAGTGTAGAAAATAAAAAATTGCGCCAAAATTCATAACTTCTAGTACAATTAAAATAAATTGATGAGCTTTGAACACAAGCCACATCTGCATGTGCGCTTTCTCTGGCTGAAATTAGAATGCCATATCTTTATGCATTCACCTGTAATTAATTTTACGCCCAAAAATCAATTTTACGCCAGTCAATTTTACGCCTGAGCTGTAATCACAGCATAATGCTACGATTACAGCTCGACGTAAAATTTCAGCATAAAATTCCATCGCAAAATTGATTACACGAAAGTGGATGATGATACAGGTCTGCAATTTTTTATGGATATTTTGTCTATCAATACCTTCATTGTGTCCAAGAGTGAACGTCCACGGTCACTGCTATTTTAAGTTTTTTTGGTTAGATGAACCATTTTGCTGGTTGGCGAGCTTTTATCGCCTGGCCAAAAAACCCTGTATTTTGAGGATGTTACTGTGTATTTTTCGCTATGGCCAGCACCTCGCGCCGGTTTAAGCGTTTACCAGCTTAAACATTACTGAAAGTTTTTCGGTATCCAAAAGTTGTATATTTTCCAAAAAAGGAAAAAGCGGAATTTGCTTCATGACTGTGGAGTGTATTTTTCGTGAAGCTTTTAGCACATAGGCACAATTCTCTATTTACACGCAGACCCTACTAAAGTTACCTCAACGCCCGTCGCGTAGCGACGCAGCTTCTTCGGCGCCGGTGCGTCGCCGTCCGTCTCCGAAGCCGCCGGTTTTGCAGACTTCTTCGGGAAGCGAGCCAACGAGTTGTGCCGCTGCGGTGGAGCCATGGCAAACGAGCTAAGTTTCGGGGTGAAGATCGGGTGAAGATCGGTTGTGTCGAGTCGAGTGATTTTTTGAGTGTAGCTGGGGCTCTTTTATATTTTGCCACGGTGTTGTTTAATCGCTCTTCGTATTTCGTTGCAGCACAACAGATGGCGGCGACCCTTTCATCTCGTGGATTAGAGAGATCCGGCTTGGAGATCGGGGCATTTGCGAGAGTTAATCGTCGCATGAGGTGTGTTTCATTTAAACGTATTGTTGCGTCATGGACTTTTGTTGCGTGGTATTTGGAAATGCATGAATTTGCATGTGGTTGATTAGATTGTATGTTAGATATACCGGTGTGGGGATTATCGTTGTTGTGTAGGCCGAGTTATTTTTTGTAAGTATTTGGAGCCTATTTTTTTGGCATCCATTTGTTTACGGTTGTGGCGTAATCCCAATTTACCGGTATATCTAGTGCATGGTGTTGAATTTTATGGTGTCGATCCATACGCAAATTTCACGCTGGGTGCAGAGTCCATGTTTTGTTGCTAAATTTGGGTAGTTGATTATTAGTTTGGCCAATGTGGTGCTCATTCTATCTATTTCGAATTCCATCGAGCTAAGATTCTTCATCAACAGCACTATTCTGTTAGTGCTGTCGGATAGCTCGCTACAAATTTCCAGATATCTTTTGCTCTGCGAATACAAAGTGTTGTATCCGAGTCCGGGGGGAACGTTACTTGAAACGTGTGTATTTTTTACGATGCTGAATTTATAATCATCTGTTTTATTCCACAGGTCGAACCGTGGCCTTTGGTTGCTGATCGACACGTTCAGGTCAAGGAAGTGCACCTTGGATCCCTTTTCGGTGGGGTCAGGTTCGAGGGTAAGTTCTGAGCCGTATATGTCGGTGCAGAAAGATGAGAACTGTGGTTTGTTTATGACTAGGATATCATCGACATATCGCTTTGTTCTGTGTAGGGTCCGTGCAGTGATGTTATTGTTCTTGTCCCCAAGGTATCTGTATTCCATCCCCGCGAGTGTTAGGTTTGCTATGTCGCTCGAGGCGCTTCCACCCATAGGTATACCTAGTGTCTGCTTGTAAATTGCGCCACAGAATTTTACGTAAGTGTTGTCTAGCACTGTGTTTAGAAGGTTTTCCGCTTCTGTGACTTGTAGGATTTTTCCAGGTTTATTTGAGGTGTTTTGTGTTGCAGATTTTTTGTGTATGCGGAAGCTACCGTTTTTTATTATCAAGTCCATTAGGAAGTTGATGTGTGTCTTTATGAGTTGGTGTGAAAGTGTGGTGAACATATTTGCAAAGTCATATGTGTGTATGCTGTTTATTTTTTGCTGTTTTTGCAGACTTTGTGCTACCTCGATGCTATTTTTGCATAGCCAGTATCGGTTTGTTCCGTTACGTTTTGTGATGACTTTGCAATATTGTTCTAGCCTCGTTGTGAGATATTGTAAGATTTTGTGCAGATCCCATGCAAGGCTGTTGATATTTGAGCTTTTACTACCAGCGATAAATCTGAATTTTATAGGTGTTTTGTGGAATTTTGGCGTGGCATATATTACTGGGAAGGAGTCGCTGAAGCGATCCATTTCACCATTTTGTTTATTTGTTAAAGTTTCCAGTTTGTTTGTTATCGCCGCACCTTCTGATTCTACGCGGCCAATGTGTTTGTAGGTTTGGTTGCCACTGTGTTCGAATACCCCGTTTTTTATGCCTAGTTCATTGGCTATTAGTTGAATATAGAATTTTTTACATATGAAAGCATAGGTGGCAGCTGCTTTGTCTATAGGCGCGATGATGTATTTCATTTGTAAAGATTCCAGTGCGCTGTGTAGTTGCTCGTTGTTGTAGGTTTTCGTGTGGTGAGGTTTGCAGAATATTGTTTTCTTGATTATTAATGCTTGTGACTTAGCCCACCATATTTTTAGGTTGTTAGCCTCTGTTGGGTATTTTTCCAACAGGTTTGTCTGTATTTTTTCCAGTGTCTGTAGAGCTTTTTTACGGGTATGTGCTTCGTTAGGAGGTGTTGGTAGTCGATAATTAGCTCCGTAGCTGAGTACTTCTCGTAGTTCCTGATTAGGACAGATGCTTAAATCACCTGTGATTATATGTTTGTGATGGTTATCGATGTAGGGACTATGTTGACATTCGCAGGGCGTTTCTCTTATTTTTTGGAATTCCTGTACTGTGAGCTTCTTTAGAGTTTTGTTGTAGTTGAAGGCTTTTACTCCGAACGGTGTATTGTAGCTTGTCGAAATGAGGATGTCGTTCAGGCTTTCTTTTATTGCTTTAGGTAGGTGGGCGGTAGTTTTTTCACTTTTTAGACACTTGGTTAGTCCGTTATTGGCGTCGCAGGGGTTGTCGTAGTGGTATGTGTATATCTTTGGGTTTTTTGGTTTGATTTTTTGTGCAGTGCTTCTTTGCCGTTTGGCGCAAAGCATTGCTGTGTATTTGGTGTACGTATCCCAAGATATCTCTCTATTTTCCATTTTGTGTTGTGTTTCCCTAATTGCCATTTCAGTGTGTTTTTCTTTTTTCCTAAGGCATTTTTGGTATATTTCCCTGTTTGTGTCGTTGTTGTCTGGGTTCAGACCTGTAAAAGTGTTGCTAGCCCTTTGTGTCTTTTTCTTTCTAGTACCGACCCTTGGCAATGAAAAGTTCAGGAACGGTAGTCTTGCTTTTTCATTGGATATGTCTGTTTCCGTAATGTTCCCGATGCCTTTTATTATGCTGTTACCTCCCATTGGGTAGGCTGTCATTAGTGCGTTGATGTATTTCATTTCACATTCGGCGAAGTTTTGGGGTTTATGTTTCCCTATTTCACCTTCCTCGATTTTTTCTAATATGTTTAATGTTATTTTGTTAGGGTCGCATTTGTGTGTCTCGAAATGTCTGTAGAAGTGTGTATCTACCGTATGGATTCCTTTTGCTGACTTTTTTATGTGTCCGAGGTGTTGTGTAAACCGTTGTTTAACCTTTTGTTTTGTTTCTCCCACGTATTGCATGTGACAGCTTCCACAGGTCATCATGTAGATCACATTAGTTGTTTCACACCCTAGCCCAGGGTGGTGTATGAATTTGTTGCCTGTGGTTGTGGATGTATAGAATCGACTAGTACTTAGGTGCGTGCATGCCGAGCACCTGTTTGACATGCACTTAGTCAGAATGGCACCTGTGGATGTTTCGACGTGTTCAACTTGCATGTCGTCGCATGTCTGCAACTTCCATGCTTTTTCACCAGACCGGGTAGTCCTGAGTAGGACTGTTGGGTTAGAGTTAAGAATTTTCGGCACATGTGCAATATTCATGCTGCGATATGGTGCATCGGTTGCCCCGGATGCGGTAGCATGAGTGGTATTGCTTTGAGTGCTTGAATTCATGGTTGCTTGAGAAGGGGTTGGTTTGGTGTTTTTCTGATAAAAAACTTGGATGATGAGATTTTTTGGTGTGTGGTGTGTTATTCGCAGGTGCTGGGTGGATACCAGGTGCATCAAAACTTTTCCTGTTTGTCAATCAGGAGTATTTTCCAAGTGTCGAAACGTTGAATTTTACTTTATAGTCGATGTGTATGAGAAATAGTGCAAAAAGCGTGTGGTCTCGATTGTCGACGTTAGGTTTCGAACCCGATGTCTGTGCGCTGTATGCATTTACAGTGTGTGTCGTCGATAATCGATTGTTACGTAATTAGGCGGTTGTTTTAGAAAAATGATGAACTGGTTGAGCTGGAAAAAGTCAGCTCAGCCAATTTATCATCAAAATCGGAATCCCTATCAAAAAATGCCCTTCAGATGAGCTTGAACTACCAAATTTCTTTGGTCATCATTGCCGACTATCTAGAGGAGCTGCGGCTTATCACTCTGTAGCGCATACCACTGCGCTACCGCCCCTACGCTCGCGCGGTGTTTTTATGTGTGCTATTATCTGTTTTGGTATCGATTTTGTCATTTGACTGATGTATTGGTCGAGAAAATAGCTATTGTGAAAGTTGAGATTTTCTGATTTTTGAGGAGAGGCGTTTTTAGATGAAGTTGTGTGCAAGCAGCGTGGTGAACTACCGATTCGGGCTTATTGTGTGTGGTTGTGTATAGGTTTTTTGAGATTAGTTTTGCGTATGGTCCCTAATGGTGTGTCCCAAAATCTGATTTTTTATGGTTTTTATTAGTGTAATGTCGGCAAATGTCAAAAATGTGAGAGTAACAAGTTGGGGGCGAGACGATGAAATGTGACAGCGTACCAAATACTACTTCCTATTTACAAATGCCATTTACATGCTAAAATTTACCGGAAAAAGAACGGGCAAAACACATCTAGACAATTCACATGAATTCTGCATAATCACTTAGTCGTTTTGTAGGCACCCGACCGCGGCGTGTCGGGCGCTGCGCTGGCCCGCCGCTTGTTTTTGCTGCGGCCTCGCACCGTTTGCCATGAAGGTCCAGCGGGGGGAGAGGTTTCTGTGGGGGTGATGCGAATACATTGTAGGTGGTTTTTTGGAGATGATAATGGTTGGGGCGTAATTTTTTTGGGTTGTGTTTCAGGGTTCGGTATTTTTTGCAGTAAAACAGTGAAGTGTGAGTTTTTTGCAGAACTTTTGGTAAATCTGTTGCGGGTGACGGGGTAGATGGTGGGGATTTTTTGTTGGGTAGGAAGTGGTAAGTGGAAATACACCTTAAACTTTTTCCAAAACTGAATTGCAGCCACGGTCAAATCACCTTGACTCTGGTTGGCGCCACGACGCGGATCCTTCGGTGCTGGGTGCGGCGCCTCGGTTGAGACGACCACGGTGTTCACGACGGTGGTGGGGCCATTGGCGGGGGCCCCGTTGGCGTTCGCGTTGGCCGCGGCGAGCTTGCGCAGAGAGTTTTTGCGCTGCATGGCCTTGGGGTCCGCCTGAGAGTGTTTGGTGTGTATGATGATGCGAACATCGGGTAGGTCGATGATGCGCAACATTTTCAAAATTAGAGGGTCTCTATTCTTACGGACCTTGGCCTTTAGCCTCCCGTCAGCTATCAGGTCCGCAAATTTCAGCTCAAATTCGCCCGCGTACAAAATTTCCAGGGGTTTGGAATCGCGGGGGGCATCGATGGGGGCAGAGCCAATTTTTGGGCCGTTTAGCATGAAAAATCGGTGCGTGTCGCTCGAAAGGGTGGCGAAAAATGCCAAACTTTTGCAGCTGGATTCTTCTGCAAGTTCGGTCTTAGTTTTGTCTTTTTGGATTTGAATTTTACCGTCAGCCACGTTTCTGAGGCGAGGGGCGTTTGCAAGCAGCGTTTCGGCTGCTGTGCAAGTGGCGAATTTTGTCTGAGCGGGGGGGTGTGTCAATGGTTAGCGATGTTTTTTGGTGGAAAAAGGGTGAGGTGGTTCTATGAACTACATATTGATATTTGAAAACTAAGAAGCTAATGTTTTGATGTCTTTTTGCTTTATTCAACGACAATTAGTGCAGAGAAAAAATTTTTTTGGCGTGTTTTTTTGTATCTTTTACCGAAATAATATAGCATGTTGGAGTTGCAAACCAAAGCAAGGGAAAATCTTTTTACCCCACATACCACCATAACACCACCCCTGAAATCAATCGTGTCCAATTCGCGCACGCAGATGTGGTCGCCGCCCAGTCCCATGGCGCCCGACATGATGTTTCGAACGATGACTTTGATCTCCTGTTTGCTCGTTTTGCGCGGGTCGATGCCGTGGTTCTTCCAGATGACGTTGTAGCGGTTGACCTCGCGGGCCAAGAGTTTGATGGCGGCAGCGTTCGATTCGGGTGTGGGAGCTTCTGGCTGTGAGTGTTGGGGGAGGTGGTTGTGTGTGGGTGTCGTTTGAAAGAAAGCATTAACGTAGAAGAATGTAGCATAAGCTTACGGGATTTCTTATTGTTCGCAGTGACCAATTCTCGGTATGCGTAAGAAATCCATACAATAGTAACGATTTGTTCTCGTCACTGATGAACCACTCTGGCGAACATCAGCACGTGAACCGACCTGTGAGGTGACACACAGAAGTCTTCACTACGTGTCACTGTCACAGGATTTTTACCAGAAGGTTTTTGTAAGTCATATAAGGAGAGAGAAAAGACACTGTATATACAGCGCCGTGGATGCACTAGCGGCTGTACATTGACAGTGAAATTATTTTAAGTTTTTTTGGTTAGATGAACCATTTTGCTGGTTGGCGAGCTTTTATCGCCTGGCCAAAAAACCCTGTATTTTGAGGATGTTACTGTGTATTTTTCGCTATGGCCAGCACCTCGCGCCGGTTTAAGCGTTTACCAGCTTAAACATTACTGAAAGTTTTTCGGTATCCAAAAGTTGTATATTTTCCAAAAAAGGAAAAAGCGGAATTTGCTTCATGACTGTGGAGTGTATTTTTCGTGAAGCTTTTAGCACATAGGCACAATTCTCTATTTACACGCAGACCCTACTAAAGTTACCTCAACGCCCGTCGCGTAGCGACGCAGCTTCTTCGGCGCCGGTGCGTCGCCGTCCGTCTCCGAAGCCGCCGGTTTTGCAGACTTCTTCGGGAAGGGAGCCAACGAGTTGTGCCGCTGCGGTGGAGCCATGGCAAACGAGCTAAGTTTCGGGGTGAAGATCGGGTGAAGATCGGTTGTGTCGAGTCGAGTGATTTTTTGAGTGTAGCTGGGGCTCTTTTATATTTTGCCACGGTGTTGTTTAATCGCTCTTCGTATTTCGTTGCAGCACAACAGATGGCGGCGACCCTTTCATCTCGTGGATTAGAGAGATCCGGCTTGGAGATCGGGGCATTTGCGAGAGTTAATCGTCGCATGAGGTGTGTTTCATTTAAACGTATTGTTGCGTCATGGACTTTTGTTGCGTGGTATTTGGAAATGCATGAATTTGCATGTGGTTGATTAGATTGTATGTTAGATATACCGGTGTGGGGAAAATTGGGTGGGTGTGGGGTTTATTGTGAAAATTCAAAAATTTTGATTTTACGTTGAAATTTTACGCCAGCTGAAGTGAAGTCGATTCTACGCCAGGTGATTGCGTGCAATGACATAGCGTATAATTGATTTTTCTTCAGCTGGCGTAAAATCTCAACGTAAAATCGAAACTTTTGAATTTTCACAATCAAATAGAAGTGAACGTGGACGATGACCCTTGGTCACAATGAAGGTATTGATTTACATATTGTCCAGGAAAAATCGCAGACCTGTATCATCCACGTTCATGTAATAAATTTTGCGATGTAATTTTAAACTGGAATTTTACGTCGAGCTGTAATCGTAGCATAACTGACAGATATGTTTGAACACACTTCAGCGTACATAATCCATCATTTATGATCTCCGTCAAAAATAGTTGACTGACTCATTATTGCAATTAACGTATCGTATTTCCTCGAAATACCCCCCCCCCCCTCGAAATACCCCCCTCGCTTCACCCCCCCCCCCCACTCAAAAATCGCATTCTGAAAAAATGAACCCCCTGGGGCCAGATTTGTAGGTTTGTAGGGTAGGGCGTACGCCCGATAGATTTTTTTAAGTTCAGCCGCATCGACGCACATGCACCGAGAGCAAGGCGGTTTATAAAATATGCGAAACCATCCCTTAAGGTCGCCGATATTGCAATATGACGTATATCACTTCGATTTTGGCACGAAAATCATGATTTCGTCATTTCTTGGCCGTCGGCCAATTCGTTTTTTTATTTTATTTTGTCGGGCGGGTTACTCGCATAAGTCACGCTTTTGTACGCTCGTGCATGCATTTCTTTCTTGTCGCTGCCCTCATGGTTTCGGTTGCAGACAGTGAACACTAAAAAAGTGACCACCTGACTACACAAAAGCGTGACCTATGCGAGTAACCCTCCCGACAAAATAAAATAAAAAACGAATTGGCCGACGGCCAAGAAATGACGAAATCATGATTTTCGTGCCAAAATCGAAGTGATATACGTCATATTGCAATATCGGCGGCCTTAAGGGATGGTTTCGTATATTTTACAAACCGCCTTGTTCTCGGCGCATGTGCGTCGATGCGGCTGAACTTTAAAAAATCTATCGGGCGTACGCCCTACCCTACAAATCTGTAGGGAGAATTAAATCTGGCCCCTGGGGGTATTTCGAGGAAATACGGTAAATGTTTTAAAAACAATTTTTGCTTGTTAAAAAACTGTTAAAAAATTTCGGCGCGTTTTTTTCGTTTCGTTTATAACTAGTACACTATCGAAATTTGTGAAACTCATAAATATGTTTTGAACACATTTTTGTTTACCAGAACATTCCTTACCGGTCGCAGTTTAACAGTAGTTGACAGAGTGCTAGATTTTAACGAAAAAAATTTCCCCTTGAATAATCCCCCTCAAATAGTCCCCCTCAAAAAAGTCTGACCAAAAAATTTTCCCAGAAAAAACACGTACCCGGTCATTGTACATGCCTCGGTACGCCTTAGCCAATGTTTTAGCTTCTTCGCTGACTCCTTGCGGCTGATTTTCCTGCTCACCCATGGTGAGTACTTCAGCCAGTACTGAATCGTCAATGTCGTCAACTGGTACGACATCCTGCGTGGTATTAGGGACTCGTTTGATGTGTGTATGTACTTTGTAGTTGAACGCATGTATTTAAATACATTTGCTCAAGTGGTACATATACTCGAGTACTAGGTAAATCGGTACATTTACATTTCCTTTGAAAAGGTACCTTTACTCCCCTTCATACTTTTGAAAAGTACTTGAGTACAGTAAATGTATTTCAGAAATTACAATATGGGACATAAAAAGTGACTATTTACACCATAATATTTAGAAAAAAAGCATTGAAGGTGAGTAAACCTGTGCAAAACGTTATGAAAATTAGTGATTTGACTGAAAATTGGGGCAAAATTTGTCAAAAAATACTCGCTTTTACGTTTTCCATTGAAAAATGTGTCAATTCAGTACTCAGCTCTACTCATGACGTTACTGTACGTTTACTGTACTCAGTGGGTGAGTAAAAACAGGAAGTAGAAATAGAGATATAGAAAAAGTTGAAAAAATTCATGAAGCTGTGGCGTCTGCAGTCGCTTTATTTACAAGCACCCAACCGATTTTTGTATGAACGTCACAATGTTCACAACATGCGCCAACCTTCAGATCAGTATCCTCTAAAACTTTGTCCATTCGCAGTGGATTCAAGTTGCATATTGTCACGGCCGGGAAAGTGGCTGATGGATTGTTTGTCACCCTCACAGTTGTCACAGTTTTGTATTCGAGATATGCTTGTATTTGTTGGTAGATTGTGAAACCTACATGTGGGGTGGGGTGTAGGATGTCAACTTTCCGTTTTCCGGCAGCTAAATTTTGTTACCCTTTCTGTTTTCCGTTTTCCAGCTGATAATTTTTTTTACTTTTTCCGTTTTCCAGCAGCTTAAAAATGTTACCCTTTCCGTTTTCCATCAAAATTTTTTTGACACCCTAGTACACGTATAATTAACCCCCATGGGGGCATTTCGAGGTAATACGGTAGGTAAAATTGAAATCAGTTTCATGCAGGGGCAAAATTTTAGGGGGCGCCCCCCCCCGCCCCCGCCACCCGTTCTCCGAATCCCGTATACAATCTGCCCTGTTCAAAAATCTTGCCTACGTCCCCGGCATGGAAACCCGCATGGCATGTGCTGGCATGTTGCCCGATTGGCATATATGGCACGGTAGATGCAATGCGGGTCTAGATGCCAATCGGGGAGAAATTAATGCCATCCGGGTCCAGATGCCAAGCGGTTTACATGCCAAGAGGCACAGACCCGATAAAGATATTGTGCATATGTGATATTTAGGAAATTGCGATCTGAGTGGACAGGGCAGACCCTGTAAAAAGCCCTGTAAATGCCATGCAAAGTGTTAAAAAACGTTTAACATGCCCTGGAAAATGTCTAGAAAATGTGTAATTTTCTTCTAGTTTTAACTGTAGTTTCACGTTTTACATGAGACTTTACATAACATTTGACACTGCAAAACATTCGACATTTTACATGGCTTTGTATTCAATTCTGGGGGTCAATTCCGCAAGTGGAGAAAAACGTTTTTGGAAGCGGAAAGTACAGTGAGAGGTCATGAATTTCCGTAACAAGTGAAAGAAATGTGAAACTTTAAGAGAGAAGTAAACTTAAAGCTGGGCGCTTCAAAAACATTTATTTTTTATTTATCCACTTGTGTTAATAACACGGGGCAGCTTTTACTTCACACTGTTTCCATCATCACCAACGATGGGTAAGTTCTCCAAAAAAAACACTTTCTGTGTTTTGAGTTTTTCAAAAATGAATACCTGTGTTTTGAGTTTTTTTCTCATAAAAAAATTTGAGTAACTCTGTTTTTATTTCTGTGTTTTTTTGTAAAAACTCGAGTTTTTTGAGTTTTTTACAAAAAAACTTGAGTTTTTTACCAAAAAACTTGAGTTTTTCCAAAAAATTATGATTTACGGCATTTCGATATGGAAACAGTGGTTTTCTTATACTATATTAGTTTTGCACATGTTTTAGCCCCACATAACATCTGTGTATTCATTCAAGTGTCGAAAAAGTCCATAAAATGTCCACAATGAGGACATCCACATCACAACACCAGCATCAACTAAAGGCCCAGAAATAACAATTTATGCAGTACTCCAAAATTCTTCAATGGATGTGCACTGTATGGAAGGCTACATAATTGATTTTAACAACAACTACTGTATTACCTTGAAATGGGGGTTTATTATTTCACCAGCAAATTTTGACAGGGGGGCTTATTTGAGGGGGGTTATTATTTTGTCAGACAATTGCATAAGGATCATGGTAAATAGTAGGCATTTACATAACCAAAACAAGTTATAAATGTACAAACAGGACATATTTGAAATAAATGTGTATATAGCTGCACAATCTAGTACAGTCTATGTGTAGCTGCAATGCATATAGTTGGTGAAGCTGGTTGGTGGTTGCTGGTTCATTGGCTGGAGTACTGTCTGCTGGCCTGGTGGGGCTCAGCTATCACATATTTAAACAACAAAATGGGAAAGAGGATCACACACATATCACTAGATGTACTTTTTGTTAATTCACAGTTGTATGCCTAGGATGACTTTTATCACATGAAGTCACTGCTAACTATATTAGCAGTAATAAATACACCATATACATTGGATAATACATGTACATCATCCCAGAGGGGGGTACCTATTTGGAGGGGGGCTTATTATTTTGCCATTCCATTTTGAGGGGGGTTAATTTGAGGTAATATGGTATACTGAAACATGTTGAAACTTAAATTGTCAATTCCACCAGGATATGTGCAATTGTGCATGCCATCTTTAATTTCTTCTTTCTTTCATAATAAAATATGAATACATCTATGTACATATTATTTACATATACTATACATGCATATCTTATCTTGTTTAATTAATTTAGCTGAATTCATGTCAATTCAACCACTTTGCTGAGAAAAACTCAAAAAACTCAAAAAACTTTTCTGTGTTTCCGTGTTTCTGTGTTTCTGTATTCTCCAAAAAAAAACTCATTTGAGTTTTGAGTTTTTCAAAATTTGTGAGTTTCTGTGTTTCTGTGTAAAACAAAAACACAGAAACTCAATGAGTTTCTGTGTTCAATTTCTGTGTTCTTTCCATCGTTGATCATCACACACAACAGCAGGGGCTTTATTTCAAAAGAAATCTAAATACAAAATGTCCGCCGGTCTATCAAACCTGTGTAAGCGTAGGCAACCAGAACTGCGAGCATCCACAAATATCGCCATCCTGTGCGCGTGTGTTTTACATCCTGAAATCCATGCCCCCCGAAATAGTCCAGGAAATCTTTGCTGATTTCTTTCCGGCTGCCATAAGGCATTTTTAGCGTTTCCTCCTTCCAAAACTGGCAAATACAAAAATATACAAATGTAGGTGTTGTTACGCAAAATGGGCGCACTTCACATACCATATTTTCTTGTATAGTTCCTCCCTTGAATAACCCCCTCGAAACACCCCCTGTAAGACGAGTGAGGAAAAAATACCCCCCCCCCTGAACAATTCCCCCTTAAGAGATTTGATAAATTTGTTGTGCCCAATTCTAACACTTTTTTTATGAAATGCATATTTCATGGAATGAGTAGATATAAATATGCTTGAAAATTTTAACGAAATAATTCCTGCCCTTGAATAATCCCCCCTCAAAAGTTCCATCAAAAAACTCTGACGAAATAATAATTCCCCAGGGGGATTATTCAAGCTAATAAGGTAATTGCTTAATCATTTCACTGGATGATAACTTTATTAGAATTTTACCGCTCATTGTGAAATTGGGCGTGTATTTGGTGCATAGCAACCTAAACAGTGCTGATCAAGTATTTAGTGAGCATGACCAGGCAATTTTGTTAAACTAATGGAGTGTGAATTGTTGTGGATGTGGTGTACTGATGGAATAGTAATATTTGCCATGGTGCTGGTAAAAATGCACTGTAAAATATCATGAAAAATGTCAAGTGCAGGTAAATGTAAAATGACAAGGTTATTTTGCATTTTACTTGACATTGAGAGAATTTTGTATGAAATATCTGATTGAGTGATGGAAAAGCGCCATGGCGCTGGCGCCTGGCGCTAGCGCCATACAAAAAGCGCCATGACGCTTTTGGCGCTAAAACGCTCTGGCACCATTGGCGCTTGGCGCCGGGATATGAGAAAACGCCACGGCGCTTTTGGCGCTTGGCGCCATTTACTGGTGGCGCTATTGGCGCCTGGCGTCGGCATTTAAAATAGCGCCAAAAAAGCGCCAACCATGATCATAAAATTCTTATGATTCAGTGAAAATAAATAGACAAGCCAGTTATGACAAATGACTGAATAAATAGGTATTGATAAATATAAGGGTGAAAGGAAACATTTATATTAATAAAATATTGATTAGGTAATAATTGGGGCGAATGTATATACCGTATTTTCTCGAAATACCCTCAATGGGTTTATTTTTTCAGAGTGCAAATTTTGAGGGTGTATTTTGAGGGATGGGCTTATTATTTCGCCAGGAGTTTTCGTAAAATGGGTGCATCCCTTGGGATTTTAACGATGTATGAAACATTGTAGTGGTTGATTGAACTTTAATGGCAAAGTTAAATCAACTACTGCGACATCAGCGGTATGTCACAGCTATGAATTGATTATTCTACAAACGAATTGCAGAAAAAATTTTTGGCGCTAGCGCTATTGGCGCTTGGCGCCATTACCCTCTGGCGCCATTTGCGCTTGGCGCTAAGGGTCAGAAAAGCGCCATGGCGCTTTTGGCATGGGTGCACTGATACGCACATATGCCCGTTACGCACATTTGCCCGTTTTTTTCACTTGACACTTTTTTAAAGGATTTTCAGATAAAGTCGGCGGACATTTCATCCTACAAAATCGGAGAGTTAGAATTCGCTCGTGAATAGAGCGAACAACGAAACTTGTGTCCCACGCTAGATCATATTAGAAGTCGGACGCTAGAAATTGAAAAAGAAAATCATATTAAAAGAAAAATGGACGTTTCGCTGCGTCCGTGTGTGCCGCGCCCTAGTTATCTACATTTTCAACGTTGCTCGTTGACAGCGAAATAATTTGACCGTTCAAACAATCGTTTTACCGTTCAAACTACCGTTTTTGTTTTTATTCTATTTTTTCATTCGTTGGCTCTTTTCCAACAGAAGAGAACTTCTAAAATTTCGAAATCCGCTATAAATATGAATAAAATAAGCTCACAATAGCTATATAACCATGTATATAAACAAAAATAGTGATTATGAAGGTGGAAATTGGCAAAGAGAAGCAAATTTTAACTATTTTTAGCTAACTTTCAGTTTTCACTCTCATTTGTATAATACGCAACTGGTAACTGGGATAAGGGCCAAGTTTTCATACGTGACCCGATCTATTCCAATCGTTAAAATATTGCGTCAGAATTAGGGTGTCAAATTTCCGTTTCCGTTTTCCGTTTCCGCCTTTACGCAGGAAAAATTTTTACCTTTCAGTTTTCCAGCAGCTCAAATTTTTTACCTTTCCATTTTCCGTTTTCTGGCAGCTGAAAATTGTTGACCTTTCCGTTTTCCGTTTTCCAGCAGCTAAAAATTTTTTACCTTTCCGTTTCCGTTTTTTCGGCCCATTTTTCCGTTTCCCGGCTGAAAATTTTTTACCTTTCTGTTTCCATTTTTCCAGGCCATTTTTCCATTTTCTGGCTCGATTTTCAGTTTTCTGGCATTTTTCCATTATTTTTCCAATCTGTATTAATCTTTTTCCACTATGGTGTTTTTTCTACCAGGTTATTGTGTCATTCATAATTTTTATCTGTATCCAAATCTGTATCGGACGTGCTCACAACGATGTGAAGAGAGAGACATGCTCACAAAACTTGGAGTCAAGATGTTTTCTGCCGATGGCTCGATTCTGGAAATCCCACCTACCTGGCCAGTCTGCGCAACATCACCACACAAACTGATTTGGCTGATTTGTGAACCTGTGACATCAAGTTACGACCACCTGCCTATCAATTTGGGAAGACTGCTGATTCTGCAAATGTTGCCAAATGGTCAAGCCCTCATGCAACACATCACGGAAAGTGCAGCAGAAGTCCTAGTCAATGGATGTTGGATAAAAGACCTGCTGTCAATGCAAGATGTGAAATTTGTTCATTTGATTGAGGAAACTCTTTTGTGTATAAGCTTTTCTGTTTTCCCATGCAAACATTGTTCAATTGGTTTTTGTAACTTCAGATACGTGAAACTTGTAAACTCTGTTGTATCTCTTACCTTGTTTTGATCATCTGAGGTCATATAATCCGGTTACCCCATGAGGAGTTGAGTAGTAGTGTAGATGGGGTTATTACCAAACCCGCGATTGTTATGTTTCAAGTGCACACCACCTGTGACCTTTTGTGATGCATGTTCAGTTCAGCACTGTGCAATTAACTTGCTCTCCCAACTGTGTCTTGGGGTGGTGGGCCCCCGGTGTCAACCCACATCTACTCCAACTTTATTGTTGTTGTAGTGTATTTTTGCTACCTTTTGATGATTTTTTGTTGGTTCAGTTAAACTTGAACTACAAGTGAAGTTACTGGCATGATTCATAGTTGCATAATGTACAGCTACCACAATCAAAGCCAAACAGGCAAACCTGCATGCAAATTTGTTCATTTCTGTGCAAATTTCACGTTATTTTTTCTGTTTCTGTGAAAATTTTGCTTTCCGTTTTCCGTTTTCCGGCATTTCATTTTTCCGTTTTCCGTTTTCCGGCTGATAATTTTTTTTTACCTTTCCGTTTTCCGTTTTCCGCTGAGTGAAATTTTTTACCTATCCATTTTCCGTTTTCCAGCAAAAAATTTTTTTACCTTTCTGTTTTCCGTTTTCCGTAAAGTGAAAATTTTTTTACCTTTCCGTTTTCCGTAAAAAAAAAATTTTGACACCCTAGTCACAATACCTAATGCCGTCATGCACTCTCCACTGGAGAGATTGACGAAAATGTTTGTAGGGCGATACGTCTGCCGACTTTATGAGTGAAGTGAAAAACGCTGCGCAATAACATTAGTGAACTTTTTTGCCTTCACTCATATCTGAAAATCACTTGAAAATGTGTCAAGTGAAAAACAGTGAAAAATGGCTATTACCATATTTCCTTAAAATACCCCCTGGTGGCAATCCCAAGCCCTGCAAAGTGTAAAGTAAATTGTCAAATGTAAAGTCAAATGCAAAGTAAACTGTCAATTGTCATGCAAAGTTCAGTAATAAAATATTTTCTTTTTTGTTTTGATTGACACTTTACTTTGCATTTGACTTTACATTTGACACTTTACTTTACACTTTACAGGGCTTGGGACTGCCCCCAGGTGGTGATTGTTTCAGAGCAGAGTTGTACAAATACTGGTATTTTTGGAAAACGTAAATGTAAATGTAAATACCTTTTCCAAATCAAAAGTATAAATACTAAAACGTAAGGTATTTTTTAAATACCTGGGAAAACGTAAAATAAAACGTAAACGTAAAAATTTTTTTAAGTGCTTCCACTGTGAGAGGACAAGAAAAGCCATGTTTTTACAACATTACAGACAATTTACGGTTGTTCCTATGATCTCCACCCACATATTCTGCTTTTATTTTATCTAGAGAGATGAAAAATAGTGAATTTTTGGAGGAACGAAAAATGAGACAGTGATGCTGTGATTATCACCACCTGGTTTTGGGGTGTCACTGTGATGACATATCATTTTGTTGCATCGTGCATTTATTGTCGTCATCACCAGACTCATTCATTGACAGTTCAGTATGCAATTTGTTTTGAAGACATTTGATTGATGGATAAAACCAGCGTGCACCAAATTAGCATTCACAAAACGATCACACAGACCGCGCAATGAACACTCACCTCAATTCAGTTCTAATATTTTCAATACCTAAATGGTATTTTTTGTGTACATATTTACATAGGTGAGTGTTGCGGAGTGTGAACAGAAAGCATTCTGTCTAATGTCTATCCCTTTGGGACCTTTTACACATTGTTTGAAAGTGCATTTCTGAGAATAAGCTATTAAATGTTTTCTCAAATAACGTTTTTTACGTTTTCTCTGGTACCCGGGTATTTTGGCCAGGAAAATGTAACAAAACGTAATGGTTTCTTTTTGAAAACGTAAACGTAAACGTAAGTATAAATACCCGAATAACCGGGTATTTCGGGTAAACGTAAATACATTTTTCCAACTCGGTTTCAGAGTGAGAATTTTGAGAGAAAAACGTGAAAAATGCAACGATAACCACCATTTAAAAGTTTTTACAGCCTTATACAAGGATGTAGATGGTATAAACGATGTTCTAACGTAACACAGTAAGTGTTTTGAACGTCTGTTATGCATTTCCCGGACCACAAATTCATAGTGCCCATTTTGAAGGGGGTATTTCGAGGGGGGGGTTTTTCGAGAAAATAAGGTAATCGAAATACCCCACAGGGGGTAATGAACCTGGTAATAAACGTGACCAAACGGGATACCTGTATATACAATACGGATACAATAAGTGTATGTGTACCTGCGATAATGCGAGTACAAACAAAGATGATGCAAGTAATGCATCATGTATTTATATTGCATACATGATAAACCATACTCCAGACGGGCGGGTTATTTAGAGGGTTTTTTTTCAGTTCGCTCAGTCCTGGGTTATTTCGAGGGGGTTAATTCAAGGGGGTGGGGTTATTTCGAGGAAATACGGCATGCTGTTTCCCGCTACCAGACGGCTCAGTATTAAAATATTTAGTATGCTATGCTCCGTTTACTTTTAAGGCAAATGCGTGGATCAGCTTACAAACTACGTTTTCAATATCGCTAATGGCATCAATTCATATCAATAACACTGTCATTACGTATGCGTAATGCCCGGCCAAACTTTATTGTTCTCTAGTCACATGACAAAGTGACGTCAAAACAATGTAGCGCAAATGCGAACTTTCCATCATATCAATCGATCAAATCACACACAAACACAAAACCATCACATTTAACATCCACCATCAAAATAACATCCCACCCCATTTCACTTTCTTCCAACCCTCAAAACACCCTTGCTGTTGCGGTCCTTTTCACTGACAGTTATGCTAGTCGTCCCTCCGACGCTCCCTGTGTCCCGCGCGGTTATCGACGGCATCTCGCTCGCGCTTGGCATCGACGTTTGCGGGACACTTTTTTTCGGACAGTCTCAGTTGTGACCTTTTTTGGCCCACTGGTTTCGGGACGGAACTTGATGACTTGAGGCAGCATTTGTAGATGAATATGACCTGGGGGCAGTCCCAGACCCTGTAAATTTTTAAGTAAAGGGCCAAATGTCATGCAAAGTGACAATTGTCATGACAAATGTAAAGTAAAGTGTCAATTGCCATGACAAGTGTCATGTGAAGTGTCAAATGTCATGCAAAGTGTCAATTGTGTATCCAAATCTTATATGTATTTGTATCCAGATCTTATGTTTATTGTATCCTAGACTTAACTACAAAACAAGATTTGGATACACAATTGACTTGACACATCATGACATTTAACACTTTGCATAACGATTGCACTTTACTTTACACTTTACAAGGTTTGTCACCAGGGCGGAGAGCAGCCAGAACAGGACATCTGTGAGAATGTTTGGTACAGTGTAAAAAAGACATGTTTTAAAAAAAGTAGAGGATACTCTTGCGAAACGTCAGTCTCTAAACTTTGTTCTAGAAACTAGCAATTCAGTATTTTGAAAGAATGATTCTATTTTATTTTATTGGGTTTCTTGGGCAAATGTACACAAGGAAATGAGAAAACTTCAATCAACAGACAACGTTCAAAACCAGTTTTTTGAACAAGTCAGGTAAAAGATTGGCTTTCACACAAACTAAACCAACAATGCCAGAATAGAAGCCCATTTCATGCAGAATGTGTTTCCTATACATGTCATCTGTTTGCACCTGCAAAACAAAAGAAATGAACCTTTAAAATAAACACCTTCCTGGTCACGTCCGGCACCCTATTTTTGATTTTACTTGTGACATCCTATCTTTATTTCTAGGGCACGCCAGAAGCTAAAACATGGGGAAGATATTGGCGCGACCCCCCTCTACTTCGCATCAATTGGGGGTGTCGCGGCGACCCCTTACAGGGTGGGTTGCGCTAAGTGCAAAATTTTTATTGGCTGTTTTAGTGTCCCGCACAGGTCCGGCACCCACT
The DNA here is from genome assembly GCA_964036195.1 of Sphaerolaimus hirsutus. NCBI lineage: Eukaryota > Metazoa > Nematoda > Chromadorea > Monhysterida > Sphaerolaimidae > Sphaerolaimus > Sphaerolaimus hirsutus. Next base: position 12,005,190 of record OZ038453.1, on the reverse strand, counting down.
TATTTCTGAGCTGTGGGAGGGGTATAAATCAAAAAATTTTGGGGATGTGTTACCAACATCCCTCCCATACTATACACTATTCAATAATGTGAGGTTAATGTGAAAAAATTCTAAAGATATCTTATTTTCTAAAAAGCACCACCTCCCAATAGATGGATGACAAAAAATCCACTTTTTGGAACTTTTTTATTAGACATTTATAAAGCTGGTTTACGATACTTTAAAGGGTAGGGTTTGATGTTTAAAGTTATGTAAAGAACCTCACAGGAACAAAAATTTACAAAATTTACACTTTGAAATTACCCCCAAGTAGATTTTGCAATGCAGGCATTTTAGAGGTAAGGTTCTTTACATAACTATAAACATCAAACCCTTCCCTTTAAAGTATCGTAAACCAGCTTTTCAAATGTCCAATAAAAAAGTTCCAAAAAGTGGATTTTTGTCATCCATCTATTGGGGGGGGGGTGTTTTTTAGAGAATAAGCAAATTTTTAGAAATTGTTTACATTAGTCTCACATTATTGAATAGTGTATAGTAGGGGAGGGTTGTTGGTAACACATCCGCAAAATTTCAGATTTATACTCATTTATACACAGCTCAGAAATAAGTGGGTGCCGGACCTGTGTGGGACACCAAAAAAGCCAATAAAATTTTTGCACTTAAGGTGACCCACACCGAGAGGGCCATTTTACAGGGCATTTTACAAATTTTTATGAAATACCTAGTTCTTTTTACCATAGGAAATAAGATCATGCATTTGCTAAGGTGTGTTCAATAGTAAATCTTTACATTTCTCAGAAAGTTGGCATTCTCTGAACCAAATGTAAACGTATGGCGCTGCACACACTAGTTTACTAACATAAGTAAACTCATTTTGGGTGCTCATAAATTGGCTTTGAATGCATTTGAGTTTACCAAAATGATGTATCGGTAAACTACAGTTAGCATTCAAAAAATAACCCATGATTTATATTTTCAAAAATCACAATAAATATAAATAACCCGTGATTTATACATATTTATATTTTTTTCAAATTCTGAGTGATATATTTATATATATTAAAATAAATAAAAAATCACTGAGAAAATCACTCATACATCGTACTAGGTAGATACATTGTGGTTTAATGATTGCACTTTATGACTAAACAATGTAATCTGTGCAAAACAATTGCATGAGTGATTTTCTCCAGAAAATCGTTCTATGTTCATGTAGAGCATTTTTTAGTTAAGATATTGTGCCTACACTTTCACCATGATTTTTAAAAAACTGAAATGGCCAAAAATGATGAGATTATACAGTTTTCCACTATTGAACGTAAACTGGTGGACCATTTAAATGGAAAATTCACTACATCAATTTTCAAAATATTCTCATGTGCAAATGATCAGCCCAATCGAGCTAAAATTTTGTGTGAATGTGCGGCCAACATTTCTTTACATTGTCCCCAAATGGCACCCCCCAGCACCCCCCTGGCCAGCCGTGACAGCCTCCTATATATTTTTTGCAATTTTTTTTCTGGCAAATATAAATGGAAAATTTTGGAATCCCACACAGCATATTGCTGCGGGAAAGCGCGCTGCCATTTTTGGCATGCTGCTAACACAACCATTGGATACGCTTGTCCTGGCAGTATTTTGATTGAAAAAAAATCACTGATGGATCGCTCAGAGCCGCACATAGGTTGCAGGGTGATTTTTTCCCGCTACTGTCCCCCCACTGCTGCTGCCTCACAAAAATCCATCCTAAATTGCAGATGTCAGCCACTTCATGACATTCAAACATATTGAGAACTTTATAAGTGCAAACATTTTGATTGTGATTGCAAAAACCACAAATTTTCACTTTCTGTGAATCACCTCTTCATCTTTCTGGCCCATTTACACAAAATACAGGACACATTGCCAATTGTCCCCTGGTATATGTTTAACAGATAATTGTTGCCTGAATTCAATGGGCACTAGCATTTAATGATTTTCATGCAGATGCTGCAGAGGCCGGTCACGCTTTTATGGAAATGCTGCCTTTGAACAGTGGTATTTCCACTGATGGCCATAAATGCAAACTTTGTGCAACAATGTGGTGCAGGACCAGCCACATGTTGCTCATGACATTTAGGAAGCCAGTCCTGGCCGCCATGTGCTGTATGATAAGCCTGGGGCTGCATAAGACACATTAGTTCCAATATACGTTTTGTTCAAAAAAATATTTCAGGTTTGATCTTCTGCAAAATTTTGGTGTGGGGATTGTGTGGGTTGTGAGGGGGTGGAAAAGTTGCAGGAAGTTACCATCTCATATGTCACAAAAAATCAGTGGCCTAAACCATCCCCAACCGATTTTATAAATAAATCAAAACAAAAATTTGTATGGATTTTCCATTTATATTTACCAGAAAAAATGTGAAAAAAAAATATTTTCAGCAACAAGGGTGGCTTGAGGTGGTGCCACTTTGGTTACATATAGTATATACTTTGGGGCACCCTCACACTAAGTGACAGCCTGATGGCTTGCTGGTGTGATTTTTAAAATGTTATTTTGTGAATTTTCCATTTATATTTTCCACCAGTTTATATGGTCAGTTTTCATAAGGCATGAATTTTTGTCAGGTGGTGTTGGCAAGTCACTAGTTTGGACTTGTGCTTACCTAATGTGAAACACTGCAAAAAAATGGGTGTGTGGATGCGCGGTGAAGAATCATGAAGTTTCTTCCTGCCAACACTTCCCGACGATTCACCAAGAATGCTGGAGCTTCCACACACATCACAAAAATCCGCATGAAGACACTTCACGCTTCTTAATATGGCACTCCCAGACAAATGTATGCATAGGGGAAGCGTGTGGAAGTGCTTGTGCCGTGAAGTGTCTTCCACATGTTTGGATGCGTGTACAGGGTGAAGCCACGTGAAGCGGGTGGAAGACACTTCACCGAGATTTTCATGATGTTGGTGGAAGCCGGTGAAATTGTGTGGAAGCGTGCCGCTTCACACGCATCCAGCCTGCTTCCACACGCTTCACAGATCCATCCTTGCTGTGAAAACTCAAATGGTGATATCACCATCACTTAGTTTTCATTTTGGTGTGACAAAGATGCCAATCATTTGAGTAATTGCTGAGCACCTATTTAGCCAAATGTCCATTGGACAACCAGGCGCTCAAGGTTGAGTGCAAATGTTTGCAGCGCAAAATGTTTTTTAACTTGTCATTGAGGTTGTAGGTTGAATTTTTCTGTTTCTGATATTTGCTTGATGTTTTCACTTGTAAAATATTGTATAAATATTGTGGAATGATAATAAATAACTGTGGGATTTAGTACAGTACATTTTTTGCTTGCAAATTGTAAACAAAGCCCAGAATAAATAAATAGTATGCATTTGCAGGTAATAAATGGTAATAAATGTGTCCCAAAACATACCGAAAACAGGTAATAAATGTGTCCAAACAGGATATATTTGGACACATAAACGTAGATAGCTACACAAACTAGTATATGTGTTGCTGCAATGAAAATTAGCAGTAATAAATACATCATGTACGTACATGCATACATGGGGGTTTATTATTTCCCTGGCCCATTTTGAAGGGGGTTAATTCGAGAATAGGTTAATTCAATGGGGGGGGGATAATTCAAGGGGGGCAATACGCTATGTGATGTGATAGAACATGAGGTTCTTTATGAATATTCATACGGTGCCAAAACTAAAAAAACAACAATAAGTTCAGTAAAAGTTATCAGCTCAAATCTGTGAAATCACCCACTGTTCTCTGCTATTTACCGTATTTCCTTGAAATACACCCCCTTGAATCACCCCCCCCCCCTCGAAATACACCCAGGTGTTTTCGAGCAGGGAAAAAAATTACCCCCCCCTCGAAATACCCCTCTCTGGAATGATGTACATCATGTATACAATGTACACGATGTACTTATTGCCACCGATTTGCATCACAACTACACATAAACTGGGCTGTGAAGCATACGTCTATGAGTACAAATATATCCCGTTTGGTTGCATTTATTACCAGTTTGTTGTATGTGAATGCATGCTCTTTACTACGGTACTTCACGAAAATTTCTAGCGAAAAAATAAACCCCCCTCGAGTAAGCTCCCCTCGAAATACCCCCACCCCTCAAAATTTCCACTCTGGAAAAATAAACCCCCGGAGGTATTTCGAGGAAATACGGTACATATTTATATTTGCGCAAATAGTCTAATACCTGTTAGGGTTCAAACGGGATCCCAATGACGATCCCGAATACCGAGAAATTTCGGGATTTTGTGGTCCCGATCCCGATCCCTCAATCCCGATCTCAATCGAAATTTGAAAAAGCCAATCACGATCCCAAATCCCGAGATTTTGAAAATCCCAATCCCGATCCCGAAAAAGATGTTACAATCCCGATCCCGGAAAAATTCACAGATGCAAAAGGTGCCAGAAATGACACTTTTCAATGGCGTACCAATGAATCGATACATTGTTTTGGATGCCAATTTAATCCAACGTTTCTGGGATCCATTGTTTTTGGTGTTTTGGGTTATTTTGTGAAATGTCAGGAAAAAAACCCTGAAAACCATTTTTTGAAAACCCTGAAAACCAAAATCCCGATCCCAAAAGGTCAATCCCGATCCCAAAATTTCAAAAAGCCAATCCCGATCCCGATCCCGAAAGGCCAATCCCGATCCCAAAATCACAAAACAGAAATGGGTGGCTGGGCTGGACTCTTACCAATCAAAAGTTATAGCACTTCAAACTTCTGCCTTTCATCCGTATCAATAACCGCAGGCCCAAATCGATATATGCAGAACTATAAATCACCGATTTGACCTCAAAAATGAACTCTCCAATCATTTGTGATCATTTTAAAAGTCGACTGACAAAAATTGGTCAACAAATGAACGAGTTATTGATGTGCAAATTGTGTTATTTCTGGGTGACGTCCAATTTTTTTAGAAAAATTTACTTTTTTTCAGACCCAACATTTCTTGGGTCAGGGGGGTCGTAGAAAGATGCCATCGATCTTCACGTTAGCCCCGACATAGAATTACATTATATTCAAATATCAATAATTTTCACTCAGCGGTTGAGGAGTGACGTGCACGCGAACACAGTCGGAACTCACCTGAACAAATTTCCCTTATGAGATGACAGTGGAGAGTCTCAACTATGCTGGCTGCTAGTATATAATGGATAAAGGTATCACCCTGAAATTTGTCTTGAAACAAGTGGTAACCATTATCTTTATCGTTCAAATTCCAACAGCCAGCATAAATTACTGGATTAGCATTTGTATTCATCTCTATGTGCGGCCAAAACTGTTTTTGTGAGTCCGATGGAACCATGTAATGTTTGCATTTGTTAGAGCTCGTTTTCCACATTGTGGATGTGCTGTGATTGTAGTTGCAGAGGGTAGTCTAACGAATTTCACTCTTAAATCAAACAACCAAACAAAACTAGTTTTTTCTTTGCAGTGCAAAATAAGTGTAAACAATCAGCCCTAAGCATTGGATTGTATTTATGAAGTTTCACACTGACTAAAAACAGAACAACATTTTATAGTGCCTCTATTTTTCTCTTATATTGAATATCTTTTTAATACAGTGATTGAAATCCTGAAATTGAATTATTCAAAGCAGGAGTTATTTATGAAAATCCCAAAATTCAGTAAGTAATTTCTGTCCAATTGTGTGTATGAATGTGGATAATTGTATTCAAATGTGATAATATTTATTTTGTGCTATCTATCCTATACCATATATCTTATCTGCTCTGCTAGCTATTTGTGTATTTATTCATCCAGTGCTATTCATCTTTTCACCAGGTTGGCCGCCAGGGAAACACATGCATGCATTTCACAAAAAAAATCTGAAACACATTCCCTCATATTTCCGTTCAGAATCAGAGACACATTTGCATGAGTATTCAGAAAATACATTCATTTTGGTATAAACATAATGTCAATGCATAACCGACTTTTGTAACCCATTCTGAATGAGAAGTTGAGAACATGTTTATGCATTAAACAGTCAACAAATTTCCCCTACAGACATAACTGCTGTCAGACCCAATAGCAAATATTGATATCTCCAAAATTTTAAAAAGTGTTAACAATATTGTAAATGTACAATGCCAGTGTCTGTAAATATTGATCTAGTAATGATAATTTCAGTTATAAATCAGCTTTCATTGACGATCATGAGAGTATAGCGATTGTTAACCTTCTCAATGGGTACAAAAGTACGTCGATGGGTAAGCCAAAGTACGTCGATGGGTAAGCCAAAGTGTATCGATAATAAAGCCACACACGGCTTAAAAAAGTATCTCGATTGTTAACCCAGGGTATATTGATTGAAAAGCCAATGTCGCGATTGGTAAGCCGCAATACAAACATACCACACGCATACATACATACATACGTATGGATCAGAAGTAATTAGATGCGGCGGCAAGATAAAAGACTTTTCGGTAATGACTCCACGCGCACATGTGGACACTCTGGATGGAGAAATGAAGTGGATAAAGGATATTTCAGTCTTACAAAGGGATGTAGGGAACAGAGTTGCGAAAGTGTATTTACACTTACCCAAAATACCCAGGTAAATGGGTATTTATACTTACACTTACACTTACACTTTCATAAAATACCCATACACTTTTTTTACACTTTCCATGGCAAAATACCCAGGTACAGAAAGTGTATTTTTTTCTTTCAGATGGCCCTGTTTTATGCTTTTGAGAAAGCATAAAATAGGGTCATGTACAAAAAATGCATTGAATGTAGAAAATATGGCAAATGTACAAACTAGCCTTTGATCTACAACCTTTGATCAGTACTCATGGAATGGTATTCTACAGTTTCATCATGCTTTTGTAAAAAGGACAAGATCAATGGAAGTTCACCAACTGGACACAAAGTCAACTTTTGCATTGACATTTGCTGCATGTCCATTCTTGCATTTAAACAGTGTCTATCGCATTGCTTAATCAGTAAAATATCAATACAGAAAAACTGCCATTATTAGGGAACTTCATCTCACTGCAGTATTTGTTACAGTCTGAAATGTTTCATAAAAGGCTGTAAAATGTGAAAAAATGCATGAAAATGATAAATAAATTGATCTAAGGGTGAGAACAGTGGTGTTTTCTAATGCTCAACAGTGAGAGCTCTTTCTAAAAAAAATTTTTACACTTACACTTTTTTTTACACTTTCCTAGGTATTTTTAAAATACCTTACACTTTTGGTATCCATACTCAAAATTTGTAAAGTGTATTTACACTTACACTTACACTTTCCAAAAATACCGGTATTTTAACAACTCTGGTAGGGAACAGGCATGGGGAAATCTCATGCATGAAAAAAGCAGGTTTGTTTTTCATTTGCTATTCATTAGCTCATTGCATCATTTTTATTCTGTTTTCGCATTTGTTACATATTTTTGTTGAATCAATTTAATCCATTTGTCTTATTCAAAAGATAGATTTTTTCCTGTTGAAAAACCATGTCAAATCGACGTATAGAAATTAGTCATCAATAATCATACTGCAAAAATAGAATCTGCAGGTTTTTCCAATCATCTTAAGTGTTGGTTGATATTTACAAACTTTTTTTGTATATTTGCGCACGCGTGATTCTTAATAATGCTAATGTACCCATTGGCGCCGCTCATTTTTGTACGCAGTTTGTACATTTGATGAAAGGCGCCCAGTCATAATTGCCTTATGTATTATTTGTACATATTAACCTCAGTAATTATTCCATGTATTAGTATGTACGCACGCGGCTTACCAATCGAGACAGTCGGGTTAACAATCGATACACTGTGGCTTACCGATCGATACACTGTGGCTTACCGATCGAATCAAAAATAAAAATTGCCTGCGGCTTACCCATCGACACACTTTGGCTTACCGATCGAGAAGGTTAACAATCGGGATTCCCTCGAGGATCATTCATAATGAGAGATCAAGAAAAATTTATCGACCATAAGATATGCAATGCAGGATAATGCATAAGATGTGTGTAGATCATTTTTGTAATTAAATATCAAATCTTTAAATCAATAAGAATTGTGCCAGGTGGTAGTGGGGATTTTCATACAGATAGTAAATCGTGAAATCCACATGTATAGATGTCCAAAAAGAATTTTTTTATACTTTTGCGTTTTCTCAGTGTGTTGGATGTAGTGATGGAATGGCGCCATGGCGCCATTGGCGCTTGCGCCCTTTTTCTGTGGCGCCATTGGACCTGGCGCCCCATTTCCAAAAGGCGCCATGGCGCCATTGGCGCTTGGGGCCCTTTTTCCGTGGGACCCTTGGCGCCTGGCACGCACCCAAAAAAGGGTGCCAGAATGGCCAACATGGTTTTAGGGTGAGTTTTGACAATATTGACAAAATTAACAATATTGAATGCATCAATAATAGTTCTTTAACTTAATCAGAGAAATTGTTGTTGTGACATTGGTCAGATGGGGGTGCACTGATACGCACATCTGCCTGTTACGCACATTTGCCCGTTTTTTTCACTTGACACTTTTCCAAGTGATTTTCAGATATGAGTGAAGTGAAAAACCCTGCGCATTGACATTAGTGAACTTTTTTCACTTCACTCATATCTAACGATGGCAAACCCTCCAAAAAAAAGTATTTAAATTTTTAAGTGTTTTTTCCAAAATGAATTTTCGAATTTTCGAATTTTCCCTGACATTAATTTTCGAATTTCAAATTTAATTTTTGAATTTTTGAATTTTCGAATCTTTTTTGGCAATTTTCGAATTTTTTGGGCTATTTTTCAAATTTTTTCAAATAATTTTTGATTTTTTTTGGGAAAATATTGAATCTGAAGCTTTAAACGCAGAATTGGGACTGTTTTGGATGTGGGTGACACACTGAGTGTACTCAGTGCATACAGTGCTGACTTCACAAGATACGGGTACTTCTCAAACCAATACTTGAAACCACTCTTATACTCCAGCGACATTACACCTTACAATGAAATCTACCATACCCCATCTGAATAAAAGGACAAACATTACATTTTTTGATTATATTTATCAAATTGCTTTGATAAATATGATGAATTTTTTTTAATTTTGGTTCTTTTATTCAGATGGGATATGGTAGATTTCAATGTAAGGTGTTATGTGGCTGGAGTATCTCTTTGATCACATCCCTTTTACTTATAAATATGTGCAGTTCCTTTGGGCAGTCCCAGACACCTGTAAAATGCTCTGTGAAATGTCAAGTGTTATGCACATCGTCTAAAGTCATGGAAATGCTGTGGAAAATTTCAAATATGTTAGCCATTTTCAAGGGCATTTTCATAACTTTTGACACTTGCAAGACATTTCACATTATACATTTCAATGTTTTTGGACGTTTTTTTTGTTTTGTTTCGCTTTTTCATACGCACCGCGTATCATTTGTCGTTTTATTTTGCACGTTGAACCTATGAGTGCGTTTTTTTGCCTTGAATTCCCTAAAAAATTCGAAAAGTATTTTTGAATTTTTGAATTTTTGAATTTTCGAATTTTTTGAAAAATAAATCGATTTTTAAGTGTTTTTTTCTGGGGGTGAAATAAAAATTCGAAAATTCCAAAAAAATTTGAAAATTCGAAAATGTTTTCAAATTTTCGAATCTTTTTTTGCCATCGTTACTCATATCTGAAAATCACTTGAAAATGTGTCAAGTAAAAAACAGTGAAAAATGGCTATTTTTCACTGTGTTTTTTTTCATCTGACACATTTTCAAGTGATTTTCAGATACCGTAAATTTTCTAATTTGGCGACAGTGTTCCAATAATATGACATCTCCAATAGTGTGACAGGTTTGGGCACGTTGTGTGAGAATAACGCGACACTCTCCAATAGTGTGACACCTGAGAAAAAAATGAAAAACAACTTAACGATGTGGCAATCTGCGGAATCCGCGGATTCTGCGCTTTTTGTTCATGAGAGTCGCTGGGCAGTTCGCAAGAGCGCCAGCCGCGTCACAACCGCCACTATTTACCATGTTTATAGCTTTACTATGTCATGCTAACGTTTGAGTTATGTGGACAGTGACGTTGTTGATTTGATGAAAAATATAATACAACACTCTCTATTAATGCGACATCTCCAATGTACTGCCGCGTCCAAATACTGCAGAACACACGTTAAAACAATGTCGGTGTCACGTTAGAACAGTGTACATACCATCTACATACTAATATTAGTCTACAGAACCTTATAAATGGCGGTTTTTGTTGCATTTTTCGACGTCTGCGTACGTTTCAGACGACAATTTTGTACTTGGTTTTCAAAAATTTTCTTGTGAAATTATACCCCCCCCCCTCGAAATACCCCCCCCCCTCGTTTAAACCCCCCCCCCTCTCGGGACCACTATGAAACAATCACCCCCCGGGGGGTATTTCGAGGAAATACGGTACTTCTAAAAGTCGACAAGTGCATAAATTGCCCATAAGGCAGCCTCGGCCTCCCCGGGAACAAAAATGTTCTCTGGTGCAAGAAGGCGACAAGTCCAATTCCCTCCCAGAAACAGTTTTGCTCTGACCGAATGGAAATTTATGGGCCCAATTTTTCAAATAAAGGTTGAGAGCAGGGGCTGAAAATTTGACACTTTATTTTCAACATATGGACTTATTCCAGTTCATTTCAACTTATTGGAAAGCATGAGAGAGCCAAATTGGACACGCACCACGGTCCTGGAATTGGGTCCGAAACTTTAAATGCGATTTACCCAAAATCACATTTAGTATGGACTTGTCGACTTTTAGAAGTAGAGGCCTCATAAATTTATATAGGTAGACCACCTTGATTAACAATAAGATAGCTAAGCAGTTAACACCACATCCCATCTCACTTTCAACAGTTGACATATAACATCCCAACAATGTGTATCATATCAACAGATTTCCACACACCAAAAACCAAGTTAAAACCGCTTCGGTGGCAACTCAGAACTTCCAATTTTCTCAATGATATCATCACACTCCTGCGGCCTGCGCCTTTTAGCCACCAAACGACTGATCAATTCCAATATTTGTACAACGCTTAGTAAACTCATTCCACAATATAGGCCCAGGTTTCCACCAATGTTTGACAACATGTCTTTGATTTCCATAAATGGGGATTCAGTTAGTGATTGGTAGTTTAGCTCCTGGAAGAGGGTTGTTTCTTAATGTGTCAGAATGTTTTACCATAAATATCATTGATAATTGATAACTTGGTTGTATGGTTTGAATTACCGTATTACCTCCAATATAAGGTACCCTCTAATATAAGGTATACCTCCAATATAAGGTACCCTCTAATATAAGGTATACCTTTTAGCCTTTTTGCGCATGACGAAATAAATATAAGGCATACCTCTAATATAATGCACAGCTGGCTGCGTGCCAGAAGTAGATAATCGTAAAAACCGTTGCCAAGCATGGCGGGAAACGATTCAAATGGTGCCCAAGGGCACTCAGACAACTCTGTGTCAATTTGTATTAGGCCTGGTTCACTATTTCGTTACATTCCAGTTCGATAAAGTGAATTGCATTGTTTTTCACTTTTGGTAATATGTTTGAAAATTCTGACGAAAACAATATAAGGTATACCTCTAATATAAGGTACCCTCTAATATAAGGTATACTAAAACGCCGAAAAAAACTGACGAAATTAATATAAGGTATACCTTATATTAGAGGTAATATGGTATAAATGTAATGTAGAATTTATTCAGACCGTTGTTTTTAACACTATATTTACGTATACCTACCTACAGTATTTCCTCGAAATACCCCCCGGGGGTGATTGTTTCAGAGTGAGAATTTTGAGGGGGTATTTAAAGGGGGGGGGGAGCTTATTATTTCGCAATAAATTTTTTGAAATTCCAGTACAAAATTGTCGTCTGTAACGTACGCAGACATAGAAAAATGCAACGATAACAGCTATATATAAGAGTTTATTGACTTACCTATATAACTGTGTAACACTCTTCTAACGTAACAATTGATAGTTTTTAACGTGTGTTTTGCATTGCCCATATCACAAACCGCAGTTTTGTCATGTACGTTCCCTGTACACTCAATTTGGGGGGTACTTCGAGGGGGGCTAATAAATTCATAGTGGCCATTTTAAGGGTGGGGGGTATTTCGAGGGGGGTATTTTGAGGATATACAGTAAGTATTTACATAGGTGCATTTAAATGCATGTAATTTATATACCGTATTTCCTTGAAATACTCCCAGGAGTTTCAGACCTGTGGGTATTTGAAGGGGCGGGGAATTTCGAGGAAACACGGTACCTAAAAAATCTCAACAACTCTGAAAATCACACGATATCTTCACTCTGGAAACAATTCAATTTCCACACTTTCGTGGTTCTTGTTAGCAATGCAAACGAGTCACGCAACAAAAAATTTGAAATCTAAATATGTAGGAGGTAACCTGAAAATAAACATTCAACTTTGCAATGTTCATGCGGATCTTGCGCAAATCATCCAAAATTCCCAAGTTTTTCAATGTTGGACTGCGCTTGGCCCAATCAGCCTGCAAAAATTTATAAAAAAATTCTATATTTTTATTTCCCTGTTTTTTTTTCCTGGAGCATTTTAATTTTTTTTTTGTGACGAGAATATAAAAAATCTCTCATTTATTTTCATTTTTATTTTCAAGGCGTTTTTTTGGAGAGATTTAATTTAATTTCAATTTTCGAGAGACTTCCTTTGAGTATATTTAATTTTATTTTCTGAAAAACACCCATGTTTGGAACGCTAAATGTAAATGGTGTCTGTCCACATCGATATGAAATCCATCCAGATGAGAGATCTCATGATGGCAAACCATTTGGGTGTAAGTTTTCAAATTTTTAAGTGTTTTTCTTCTAAATTGACTTCAAGTTTCTTTTCTTCCAAAAACAGTTTTTGAATTTAGTGTTTGAATTATAAAATTTTTTATTTTTTGTATCTATTTTGAATTTGTTCCAAATTATCACATTTTGAATTCTTTCTGCTGAATTTTAATAAATGCATCTTTATGTTTTGCAGCATTCCAAGCCGTTACCACAAACAGGTTTAAATGTACACATTTATGTGAAATTGATGTTTAGATTATTTCTCCATTTTAAATATATCCATTTTCAGCCAAATTTTTTTTGAGTGCTTTATATTTCCTGACAGGTGCACATCATGATTTGCTATATTCTCACATGTTCTCACATGCAGGCAATTCTCAGATACAACATTTGGATTGTTGCAGTGCACAGGCGGCTGATGCCTGTTACTCATCTAAACCCATTACTCATCTAGACCTTTTTACACATCTAAAGCAAACCCATTACAAAATGGGCTTCGAGTGTATTTTAATATCTAATGTATATGATTTTACTGGGAAAGAGAAACCATCATACACAGACACACTTGAGAGAGATGAAAGTTGATGGATCCATTGCAGTAAACTCTAATATGTTCTAAAGAAAAAAATGCAGTAATTGTGGAAATGCATTTTAGTTGACAATGACGATCAAGTGATTGAATCATCCCACTGAACTCAAATGCATTTCCACAATTACTGCATTTCCCCTTTGGACACATTTGCGTTTGCTTGAATGGATCCATTTTCATTGCACTTATCTGATCTGAAAGGAACATGAATCCTAGTGCATATGGTGGGTTTAGATGAGTAACAGGTATAGATGAGTAATGGGTAAGATGAGTAACAGCACAGGGTCGCACATGCACCATGCAACACCACTTTAAGAATGTGTGATTTTTATCCACCTGAACACGGAGTATATACTTATTTGTAGGCCACAGTACACTGCTGGCGCGGACATTAAACACTTTTTCAGTGCATGGCTGTGGACATTTTGTGAAGCAGCTGTATTTTGAAGTTTCATTCATCAGTTCCCTTTCCACCTGCGTGAAAATGTTGGGTATTATATACGAGTGGATATGTGGTGCAAAAAAACTTGAGTTTTGAAGTGAAAAGACAAGTCATAGGGACTAAAAATCACGTGATAATCACCTTCACTGACCAGTTATTTACTTATAATATACCTACCTGGCTGGCTACCTAATTGATATGAAAAGATATAGCTATAGTTGTTTCTCATATGGCGGAGTGATACAATATGCTGGTTTTAATACCAATTTTTAACATAAGTATGTGTGTGATCAAGTTGGATCATGGAGCCTCCATGAAGGCTGTTGCAGTTTTTAAATCAAATCAATTTGAAATTGACAAGACATGCAACAACTAAACATGTGTTTTCAAAATGTCAAAATATTGATATGTTTTTTCTTTTGGAATTTAGTTACCTGTCTTCCATTTACAATTCACATGAAACTATCCTTATCGCTTGTCAATCCAAACAGAGTAATCCAACATGGAAGGAAACTAATGGCTAAGCCTCTTACTCATCTAAAAACCCATTACCCATCTATATCGACCCATTACTCATCTAGACCCTTTTACACATCTAAAGCTACCACCCATTACACAAATTTATTTGAATGTATTTAAATACCTAATGTATTTGATTTTACCAGGAAAAGGAATCCATCAAACAAAATGCTGCGATTGTGTAAATGCATTTTAGTTCACCAAGATGAGAAATCGATCATCGATCAATCAAATCACCCAGTAAACTAAAATGCATTTCCACAATTACTGCATTTCCCATTTTGAACACATTTGAGTTTACTGGGATGGAAAATTTTCATTGCACTTCATCTGAAAAGAAAATGAATTCTAGTTCATATGGGGCGGTTTAGATGAGTAACAGGTATAATAGATGAGTAATTTGTAGAATTAGGTGCGTAACAGGTCTAGATGGGTAATGGTTTTAGATGAGTAATGGTACAGGGTCAAACTCACTTTGTCAATACACTCACTAATGTCCTCAGAGTGCCTATCACATGCTGGGGGTAGTTTCATCCCACTCATGCGTTTCTTGAATGCATCTTTATCTCCAAGCACTTTAGAAACTAAATTGAATAGATTACATTGTTCAGTATTTTCATTGTCTCCGTCACAGTCGTTTGATGTCTCAGTTTCATTGATTGCTTCCTTTAGCGCGAGATTGAATGCAACCTGTGGATTTTTTTTGTTGGATTATATCCTCAGCGGGTACACACCCCATTTGGTAATGCCAAGTAGTATTGGAAAATTGCATTAAAAACTATACCATCTGTGGCCAAAGCACTCCACACAAAATAAGGCACCATGTCCCAGATTGTATCAGAAAAGCTATTATTATTAGGATTATTAGGTCCTGTCAGATAAAAGATGAATAGCTGAGCGAGCCGCCAGAAAAGATAGATAGCTGGCCGATTTAGGGGGAGGCAGCCCCTCCCCATTGGAAACCACTAGAACAACGTAGTAATGTTAAAGGTATACTCGGCGTACTTGATACTCTGCCCTCGCACTGATTTATGTCTTGTGTTGGAAGCGTGCCAATGATTTTTAAATCATGCGATTTCCGTAAAAATATGAAAAAATTCATCGATGTGAATATGTTAATGAATAACATTAAAACAACAATTCGATTTTGTCATCTTTTTATGAAACGCGGACGCGTTAACTAGGGTGTCAAATTTCCGTTTCCGTTTTCCGTTTCCGCCTTTCCGCAGGAAAATTTTTTACCTTTCCGTTTTCCGTTTTCCGGCAGCCGAAAAATTTTTACCTTTCCGTTTTCCGTTTTCCGGCAGCCAAAAAATTTTTACCTTTCCGTTTTCCGTTTTCCGGCAGCTGAAATTTTTTTACCTTTCCGTTTCCGTTTTTCCGGCCCATTTTTCCATTTTCCGGCTGAAAAATTTTTACCTTTCCATTTCCGTTTTACCAGGCTATTTTTCCATTTTCTGGCTCGATTTTCAGTTTTCTGGCATTTTTCCATTGTTTTTCCAATCTGTATTTATCTTCAATTGGCTCATCCCATTGTGTTGTTTTTGTCTCTTGGAGCAGCATTGACAACTGGGATTTCAGGGTCAGTGAAACAGGTGCTGTGAACCCAATTGGGTCATATGCTGACACCAATAATTTATTCAAGTTTCATCTGGTTGGTGTTGTGATGCTGTCAATTTGCAATTTTGGTGTTGATATTGCCAGCATGTCCATTCAGTGATTTTATTTGATGCCCATTACTGCGACAATTTTATTCACCTTTGGACTCCTGTCGTTTTCTGCTATTTCATTCATGACTGATCTGGAGTTTGACAGCCATTCCCTCATGTTCATAGAACATTGGTTAAATAAAGCTTTGACTTTGTAATATAGTTCTAAAGCTTCAACTTCATTTGTGACACTCATGATGAAGTTATTGACATAAATGTTGTTTATTATCATCGCCAACTGGTTTCATTCCCATTCATTTTCTTCATATTCATTCATGTTGTTTATTGTCACATTTAAATGGTATTTTATGACTGCTCCCAAAATTGCTGGGCTGCAGACAAGTCCAAACAGTACACATTTAAAATGAAGTACTATTAAGTTTTTTTCAGTTACTGGTTTTGAGGCATCTTTCAGCCAGAAAAATCGTGTGTAGTCTCTAGCTTGGATCTTTGTTGAATCTTCTTATCAGTGATTTAAACTGCACCAAGGCTTCTGCTTTTCCCGTGGGCAGGTCACTGATACTCTTTTTATACGGCCAGTCAATATAGTATCGTTTGTTGTTGTCGTTAAATTTTATGCTATTTATTATCATCTCCTCTGCAATGTTGTCATCAATTGCATAGGGGTCATCAGTGATTCCCACTGCTTCTAGACTGTGAAATTGTTGTAGTGTTTCCTTTCCTATGGCCACTATGGCTACTTTTTGATGATTTTTTGTTGGTTCAGTTAAGCTTGAACTACAAGTGAAGTTACAGGCATGATCCATAGTTGCAGAATGTACAGCTACCACAATCAAAGCCAAACAGGCAAACCTGCATGCAGGTTTTCCTTCTGCAAATTTGTCTATTACCGTGCTAATTTCACTTTATTTTTTCTGTTTCCGTGAAAATTTTGCTTTCCGTTTTCCGTTTTCCGGCATTTCATTTTTCCGTTTTCCGTTTTCCGACTGACAATTTTTTTTTACCTTTCCGTTTTCCGTTTTCCGCTGGGTGAAATTTTTTTACCTTTCCGTTTTCCGTTTTCCGGCACAAATTTTTTTTTTACCTTTCCGTTTTCCGTTTTCCGTAAAGTGAAAAAATTTTACCTTTCCGTTTTCCGTTTTCCGTAAAAAAATTTTTTTGACACCCTAGCGTTAACCATCGTTGGCACACTTCCATCGGGAACCACGCGTGCAGGGTGTAAAGTAACCGGAGTATAAGAATGGCACCGCACCGCACCGGCACCTTTGCCAATGCTTGAAAAGGGCACCTGGCACCCTGGGGCACCGGCCAGAAAATGGCACCGCACCACACCGGCATCGGTGCCATTCTGAAAAAATGGCACCGGCACCGAACGGCACCAGCCGGTCGCCGGTGCTGGCACCGAAAGGCACCGCACCATGTCAAATTTTTCAGAACAATTCGGTGTTCAGAAGCGGTCAATGTAGGCAGCTCTGTGCCATAAACAAGCTTTGCTGAGATAAAAATCCCATTCTGTTGTTTATGTTGATCGTTTTTCTATTTTGTGATATACACATAGGTATGTAGTTATAGACGACCTATCTTTAGCAGTATTTTACCTACATACCGGTTGGATTTACATGTCTACAGGGACAGGCACAGGGCCATTGCAGACCCTCGTAACACGTTTACATGCCAACCGGGTTTACATGCCTAGGGGGCCTACATCGACAAGACCACACACATCTCACCTGCTCATGTGAAACTTTCGATGGCGTTATACATTTACACATCTCTAGTGCAAGCTCGATCGCACAAGATCTTATACACGGCTGCACTGAGTAGTTGAATCGTTGATAGCCATTCTGTCGTAGTACGTTGTTCCAACTGGGAATTTGAAAGGTTGTTATTGTTGTACAAATAAGTAAAATTTATGAACCTTTTTCTTTTTTTGTTTTCTGACTTTCGGCGCTATGAACATTTGCTGATTATTGATGAGGTATTCTAGATTTTGGGTAGATAGGGAATCGCTCCCCCAGAAGGATACATATTTAGCTAAAAAAATTGGGGGGGGGGATTGTGGGAGTTCAATATATTGGCTTTTTCAATGTGTAGAAGGGAGAAAAAGGACGAAAATCGCTAAAAGTAGGTAAAAATAGCTAAAAATGGGAATATAAGCACATTAGTAGAAATTAAGCTGAAAATAGGCAATAACACAGATAAACAAGCGATTTTGAGCGAAAATTAGGGTAAAATTTCCGAAAAATCATTCTAGATAGCTTGATAGCCGGGCGATTTGGGGGTGCGGAGTTCAGAGTATAGTAGCCAAAAAAATTTATATCTCCAACAAAAACCTTCCCACTAACAACGCATACATGTGAAGCAAATTTTTGCTAAATTGCTTGTCTGAAGTGTCCGCACAGTCCGTATCTTCATAAGGCTTGGGTAAACGGTAGTAGTTTTGTTCCTGAACAGCCAGAGAAGAATGCATTCCTGGGGAAATGCTCAAGCCCAGGTCTTCGGGGATCGGCGCGTAGTGGGGCGAGTGCACGTGCACCTGGGAATTGTGGGCGGGGCTAGGGTGTTAAAGTTCCATTTTCCAATTTCTGTTTCCTCTTTTTACGGGTAATTGTTTTTAGTTTCCATTTTTTTCCAGCTATTAAAATTTTTTCTCTTTCCAAATCCGTTTTTCTGGCACATTTTCCATTTTCTTGCAAACTTTCAGTTTCTCTGCCTCATTTTCCATTTTCTGGCAAATTTTCTGGGGGGGGTTTTCAATTTTCCAGCAAATTTTCCATTTTTTTGTCTCATTTTCATTGTCTTGCTCAACTTTCTGTTTTCAGTTTCAGCCAAACCGGTAAACCTGCTGCAATTGTATGGGAAATTTTTCTGTTTGCACACAAAATTTCGTCATTTTTTAAAAAATTTTCTGCCGATTATTTTCCCTTTCCTGCCAATCAGGGCTTGGAGATAAGTGCCGCGGTGTTTCTTGCCCAGGCACCATTTCCTCTGGCACTTGTTTCTTGAGGTAGACATCAGTTTATCACAAGACATTACTTGGTCAGTGAACACAAAGCACTTTGTGAATTAGATTTTCACAAACCTGTTTGACAATTGGTGCCACATACAGTCCAATATAGCACAATATAAATACTTTGAACACTTAGGTATACGCGGTGGACATCACACTTACACTGAAAACCTACCATAACCCATCTGAATAATGAACCAAAAATTATACAGTTTTTTCATCATAATATTTAATGTTTACTATTGAAAAATTAATTTCATAATTTATCACAAGATTTTATTCATTTAATTATGGTAGGTTTTCATACTAGGTGTGCTGTCCTCCGAGTATAACAGCTTGTAAGACTAAAATAAAAAAACCCACAAAATACTCACTCTAAAGCCAGCACCAGAGATCAGCCCAGGTATATATTGATTATTCTCAGAATACAGAATCAATGATAAACCAGACGCTGGACCAACTTTTGCTGTTTTATGGCCAAAATTTGTTGTAAATGTGTAGCACAAACCATAACTGGGGTGTACCTGACAATTTTGTTAATTATTGATCTTGGATGTTTGAATGGAAAAAGAAATCATCTTCTGTTTGAAGTGAATGGAGTATTCACTTTACAATTTTCTTCCACTTGGGTATGATTACTAAAAAATGTGTGTTAATTTTCAATTGACAGATTATGTTTGTTTTGGATAGTGATGGAAAAGCGCAAAATGGCGCCATGACGCCATGTGAAAACAGAAAAGGGCGCCATGGCTGTTTTTGCTTTGACGCTTGCGCCAGGCGCCAGCGACATGGCGCTTTTACATCAGTATTTGAATTTTCTTATTTAGGAAGAGATCGATTTTTAAGTGTTTTTAATATTGAAATAGTTCTTTAAAATAAACTTGATAAATAATTATTCATAACAATTCAAATTTTTGTTTGCCATCGTTAGTGTTTTGTCAGCACAGCTCACCCATTGAGTGAAGTTCCTGGTGTCGCACACCCGGTATTCAAAAACGCATTCCATCAACATGTCGCGCAGCTGGTGGCCCATGTTGTAGTAGTCAACCTAAATGAATTTAATGTGTGAAATTGCCTTGAATCGATTCCCAGTTTGCATCTACGCACACTAGTTGACAACCGAAATTTGCAAACGTGACAAATCTGTTTGAACAGTTCGGCATACATTATCAATCATTTGTGATCCCGTCAAAATTAGTTGAGGCGTCTAATTCTAAAAGTCGACAAGTCCAAAATTCAAAAATTTCGATTTTACGCTGGAATTTTACGCCAGCTGAATAAAAATCAATCGATAAATCAGCTACGCTAGGTGATTGCATGCAATGACATAGCGTAGAATTGATTTTTCTTCAGCTGGCATAAAATTCCAGCATAAAATCGAAATTTTTGAAGTTATTAATTTTACGTCAAAATTTACACCTTCTACATCAACATTTCACGTCAAACATTTTACGTCACCAAAAAATTTTGACGTTAATTTAATTTCTACTTAAATAATGATTGTTTGATAAAAATTTTTTTGGGACATTACACACAATTACTAGAACTTTCTACCGTATTACCTCGAAATACCCCCCGGGGGGTGATTGTTTCATAGTGGTCCCGAGAGGGGGGGGGGGTTAAACGAGGGGGGGGGGGTATTTCGAGGGGGGGGGTTATTGTTTCACAAGAAAAATTTTCTAATCCCAGTACGAAATTGTCTTCTGAAACGTACGCAGACGTCAAAAAATACAACAAAAACCGCCATTTATAAGGTTATGTAGACTAATATTAGTATGTAGACGGTATAAACACTGTTCTAACGTGATTACGACATTGTTTTAACGTGTGTTCTGCACTACGCAGAACACAAACTGCAGTATTTGTCATGTACGTTCTCTTTACACTCAATCTGGGGGGGGGTATTTCGAGGGGGGGGGTGATTGTTTCATAGTGGTCTCGAGAGGGGGGGGGGTCAAACGAGGGGGGGGGGGTATTTCGAGGGGGGGGTATTTCGAGGAAATACGGTAATTCTGAAATTTCAATGCTGTACCTTTGCCTATTTTGATGTAATCAATTTTACGACGTCATCATTTCACGTCAAACGCCGCTGAGCTGTAATTTCGGCTTAAGGGAGGCGCAACGCGGGCGGGAACAAAAAGTTTATCGCGTGCAAGAAGTCGACAAGTCCATTCCCACCCCCAATAAACAGTTTTGCTCTGACCGAATGGAATTTTATGGACACCCCATTTTTCACATGTAGGTTGAGATTAGGGGCAGAAAATTTGACACTTTATTGTCAACATATGGAACTTAATGGAAAGCTTGAGAGAGCCAAATTGGACACGCACCTATGGCCTGGAATTCGGTTTGAAACTTAAAATGCGATTTACTCAAAATCGCATTTTGTGGACTTGTCGACTTTTAGAATTAGACGCCTCAGTTGTCGGACTCATTTGTCGAATATAAACACCTTCCCGGACAAGTTCACCACCCATTTTTTTATTTTACCCTTGACGCAATATCTGCGGCTATGGGGGGATTAAAGAGCTGAAAATTTGTATATATATAGTTTCAACAATCCCCTACTCCGCATCAATGGGGGGAGGCACGGCGACGAAGTACAGGGAGGGTTGCCGTATATGCAACATTTTTTCCCGGCGTTTTTAGTGTCCCAAACAAGTTCGCCACCCACTTGATTGGCTGCACTACGGGGGCCATATCTCCTGCTGTGGGGGGGTTAAAAAGCTGAAATTTGGGGGATGTCTTGACAACACCCCCCTCACTATTCACCGGCGGGACGACCGCCGGCGACCCACTACAGCATCAGTCGCTGCGTTTAAAGTTGTTGTTTTAAAAAACGACCCAAGTGTCCCACACAAGTTCACCACCCAATTCGTTTTAAAAAGTGAATGGTTTAGACTCTTAAGAAAAAATAAAGTTGTTGAAAGCAGTCCACCACCTTTTTTAAATGCTTTGGTTGATGTGAAAATGTAAAAATGTGAACCCAGACTCCATTGGGACCCACAATCCCGACCCCAGAAACTAAACACAAATCCTGATCCCAAATAATTATAAAAAATTTCATCAAACATTTGAAAAAACTATTCAGACCCTGAACTAGTCCTGATCCCAATCTTGAATAATTTAAAAAGTATCCAAAATGAAAAATCTGAATGAAAAACTATCCAGAATGACCCCACCCCAATACCGCACACAGACCCCAGTCACGATCCCAATCTCAAAAAAAAAATCCCAATATGAAAAAAATGATCCCAGACAACCCTCCAGTAACGATCCCAATCCCTAAGAAGAATAATTATATCCAGTTTGAACCCTAGATCTCCTCATTGAAATTTTCTCTGTAGGCACTGGCAAACCTGAATGGGACACCCACCCCCTCCCTAAATGGCAGACAAAAAAATCACTTTACACCAAATTTTTGTTTCACAATTGAAAAGTTGGTTTACAAAGTTCCATAGAGGAGTCTTTAAGGTTCAATATTGTGTAAACAACATGACCTCTAGAATGCCTCCATAAGGAAATTTATTTGGGGTGAATGAAAAAATGAAAATTTTGGCAAATTTTGTTCCTGTGGCGATGTCATTATGATGTCATAAAATTCACCCCAAATAAATTTCTTTATCGGGGCATTTTAGAGGATATGTTGTTTACGCAATATTGAACCTTAAACACTTCTCTATGGGACTTTGTAAACCAACTTTCAAAGTGTAAAACAAAAATTTGGTTTAAAGTGAAATTTATGTCTGCCATTTAGTGAATGCAAGGGTGTACCACTCAAGTTTGCCAGTACCTACTGTGAAAAATCTAATTACCATTTTTCCTCAAAATTCCCCCCTCCCCCTCGAAATTCCCCCCCTCCCGACCAGTATTAACTTTTAACCCCCCCCCCTCGAAATATCCCCCCCCAAATTGAGTGTAATGAGGATGTAGACGCGGTTTGTGTTCTGCGTAATAAAGATATAAACAATGTGTTTAACTATTGTTAAGACAATAATTAAGGTATGTTAAACAGGGTTTGTACCATCTAAATAAGTACTGATATAAGTCTACAGAAGTTTATAAATACATGTCAATTATTGTTGCTTATATGTTTTCTACCTCAGCGTACGTTAACAATGACAAATAAGTACTGGGAGTTCAAAATTCACTACGGGGGCCATATCTCCTGCTGTGGGGGGGGGGGGGTTAAAAAGCTGAAATTTGATGGATGTCTTGACAACACCCCCCTCACTGTTCACCGGCAGGACGACAACGACACCTGACCGCGATCCCAATACCGATACCGAAAATTCGTAAAACCAATCGCTATCCCGATCCAGAAAAGTCGATCCTGTTTGAACCCTAACCTCCAATGACATTCCAAATGAATTTGTGCTCAGGTTTGCCCCCACAGGACCTTTTTTTAAAACGCTATTGGGTGGTGAACTTGTGTGGGACACTCGGGTCGTTTTTAATAAAACAACGTTAAACGCAGCGACCGATGCTGTAGTGGGTCGCCGGCGGTCGTCCCGCCGGTGAATAGTGAGGGGGGTGTTGTCAAGACATCCCCCAAATTTCAGCTTTTTAACCCCCCCACAGCAGGAGATATGGCCCCCGTAGTGCAGCCAATCAAGTGGGTGGCGAACTTGTTTGGGACACTAAAAACGCCGGAAAAAAATGTTGCATATACGGCGACCCTCCCTGTACTTTGTCGCCGTGCCTCCCCCCATTGATGCGGAGTAGGGGATTGTTGAAACTATATATATACAAATTTTCAGCTCGTTAATCCCCCCATAGCCGCAGATATTGCGTCAAGAGTAAAATAAAAAAATGGGTGGTGAACTTGTCCGGGAAGGTGTTTATCAATCATTATATCATTTATTAAAAACAGGTATGTCAGCTGTGGAAATTTCGCTTGTCAGGTGTGCATATGTTTATTGAAGCCGCACACTCTACAATAGTACACGATCGAAATATGGGAAAATCACAAATCAGTTTTAAACACATTTAAGATTACCAAAACCAATCCTTACTGGTCGCAGTTAACGGTATTTGACAGACTGCTTAATATGGGAGCCTAAAAGCTAAAATACATTCAAAACAGATTTATAAGCTTCCCAAATTTCGGTGGCGTATTCGCGTCTCCATTGAGGCAAAACTGAGACGCGTATACATACCCGGTTCTTGTACATGCCTCGGTACGCCTTAGCTGCTGTTTTAGCTTCTTCACTGACTCCTTGCGGCTGATTTTCCTGCTCATCCATGGGTAAAACTTCTGCCAGTACTGAATCGTCAATGTCGTCAACTGGTACGACACCCTGCGTGGTTTCGGGAACTCGTTTGAGGTGTGTATGTACTTTGTAGTAGTGATGGAAAAGCGCCAGGATAAATGGCGCCAGGCGCCAAAATGGCGCCAACAATACGAAACAATCACCCCCCGGGGGATATTTCGAGGAAATACGGTACCTATTTGCAGTCTATGTGATATAAAAGAATCAACATGAACCCAAACATGCAATGCTGCGAAATATTCCAAAGGTGTAAGTGTTAAATATCACCTAAATGACATCATTCAGCTGAAAAAGCATTTTAATATGGCCGATAATAATCACGCATCCCGGCATCCCGGCATCTTGGCGCCATTTCCGGCGCCATCCAAAACAATGGCGCCGGGCGCCAAATTGGCGCCAGCGAAAATAGCGCCAAGCGCCAAGGGCGCCATGGCGCCATTCGAAAAAATAGCGCCAGGCGCTAGATTGCGTCACAGAAAAGGGCGCCAAGCGCCAATGGCGCCATGGCGCTGACGCCCTTTGGCGCCATCAAAGGGCGCCAGCGCCATGGCGCCATTCCATCACTACTTTGTAGTTGAACACATGTATTTCAAAACATTTGCTCAAGAGGTACATATACTCGAGTACTAAGTAAATAGGTACATTTACATTTCCTTTGATAAGGTACCTTTACTCCCCTCCATACTTTTGAAAAGTACTTGAGTACAGTAAATGTATTTCAGAAATTACAATATGGGACATAAAAAGTGACTATTTACACCATAATATTTAGAAAAAAGCATTGAAGGTGAGTAAACCTGTGCAAAACGTTATGAAAATTAGTGATTTGACTGAAAATTGGGGCAAAATTTGCCAAAAAATACTCGCTTTTACGTTTTCCATTGAAAAATGTGTCAATTCAGTACTCAGCTCTACTCATGACGTTACTGTACGTTTTCTGTACTCAGTGGGTGAGTAAAAACAGTTAGTAGAAATAGAGATATAGAAAAAGTTGAAAAAATTCACGAAGCTGTGGCGTCTGCAGTCGCTTTATTTACAAGCACCCAGCAGATTTTTGTACGAACATCACAATGTTGACAACATGCGCCAACCTTCAGATCAGTATCCTCTAAAACTTTGTCTATTCGCAGTGGATTCAAGTTGCACATTGTCACGGCCGGAAAAGTGGCCGATGGGTTATTTGTAACCTTCACAGTTGTCACAGTTTTGTATTCGAGATATGCTTGTATTTGCTGGTAGATTGTGAAACCTACATGTGGGGTGGGGGTGGGGTGTACGATGTCAACTTTCCGTTTTCCGGCAGCTGAATTTTGTTACCCATTCTGTTTTCCGTTTTCCAGCTGATAAATTTTTTTACCCTTTCTGTTTTCCAGCAGCTTAAAAATGTTACCCTTTCCGTCTTCCATAAATTTTTTTTTGACACCCTAGTACACGTATAATAAACCCCCATGGGGGCATTTCGAGGTAATACGGTAGGTAAAATTGAAATCAGTTTCATGCAGTAGCAAAATTTTAGGGAGCGCCCCCCCCGCCCCCCCCCCCCCCCAATCGCCGAATCCCGTATACAATCTGCCCTGTTCAAAAATCTTGCCTACGTCCGCGGCATGGAGACCCGCATGGCATGTGCTGGCATGTAGCCCGATTGGCATATATGGCACGGTAGATGCATTGCGGGTCTAGATCAGGGTTGGCAAAATCTCAGAAAAAAATAAAAATAACATTAAAAAAAATGGAAAATTATAGAATAAAATAAAATAAAATAAAATGAAAAAAACAACAATTTTACTAAAATTCAAATTTTTGTAAAATTTTAGTAAAATTGTACAATAATTCAAATTTTTGTACAATTTTCGTAAAATTTTACAAAAACTCGAGTGTCTGTTAAATTGTATAGAAAGTTTTCTATCATGTTGCTTAAGTTCCTAGCACCAATTTGCAGAACTAGTGCCTTGTTGTATCTTTCATTGTTGTGATTGAAACATATCATTGCTCAAAACTGCAAATTTTCACATTTTAAAAAATATTTTCACCTTAAAGATCACTAATTTATGTGATTTGCTTCCCATTTTCGTCGTTCCATACCTTGAAAAAGCCTATATGTTGAACCCCGCAAGCCCTCCCCCACCCAAATAAAACAACCAAATTTTAGGTATCTTCCCTTCAGAGGAGCAATTAGATGCATATATCCAGCACCTCCTGAGGTTCAAAATGCAAAATGCCTACCTCACAACTCATGTCAAAAGTTTACATAAAATTTTTTGTTGTATTCATCTGCATGCTTCTAGCATGCACATTGTTTTATGTCCTTGCATCCAAGATTTCCGATTTTTTGTAAAATTTTTGTAAAATGGTTTCATTTTATTTTATTAATGACATTTCAGAATAAAATAAAATAAAATAAACTGAAACATGAATAAAATAAAAATAAAATACAATTTTAATAAAACTAAAATACAATTTTAGTAAAAAGAATTTTACTAAAACCAACCATGGTCTAGATGCCAATCGGGGAGAAATTAATGCCATCCGGGTCCAGATGCCAAGCGGTTTACATGCCAAGTCGCACAGACCCGATAAAGATATTGTGCATATGTGAGATTTAGGAAATTGCGATCTGAGTGGACAGGGCCAGACCCTGTAAAAGGCCCTGTAGATGCCATGCAAAGTGTTAAAAAAACGTTTAACATGCCCTGGAAAATGTCTAGAAAATGTGTACCGTATTTCTCCGTGTAAACCGCCCCCCCCCGTGCACAACGCCCGGGGCGTTATACAGCTTTATAGCGCCCCGGGGCGTTATACAAGGTTTCAAAAAACAAAACAAAAATTGAAAATCACACAACAAATAACACTGCGTAATAATGAAATGTGCGCCCAATTTGAACCATTTCAATGCTATATCTGGCGGCACTGCGCCGCGTCTGCGCGGCATGCACGTTTTTCAATTGAATAAGCTGCGCGTTGGGAACAAAAAAATGTAAATATATGTTTTGCACGTTCACAAAATGTGAAAATCCTATAAAAATGTGAAAATATGGTGATGTATAACGCCCCCCTCCCAATAAATTAACGCCCGGGCGTTATACAAGTTTTCAAAAAAGGTTGGTAAAAAGTGGCCCGGATTTGTATAACGCCCGGGCGGTTTACACGGTATACGGCGAAATACGGTAATCTTCTTCTAGTTTTAACTGTAGTTTCACGTTTTACATGAGACTTTACATAACATTTGACACTGCAAAACATTCGACATTTTACATGGCCTTGTATTCAATTCTGGGGGTCAATTCTGCAAGTGGAGAAAAACATTTTTGGAAGCGGAAAGTACAGTGAGAGGTCATGAATTTCCGTAACAAGTGAAATGAAATGTGAAACTTTGAGAGCGAAGTAAACTTAAAGCTTATCGCTTCAAAAATGTTTATTTTTTTATCTACTTGCGGTAATAACACGGGGCAGCTTTTACTTCACACTGTTTCCATCATTAGAACATATACATTTTTGAGAGAACTGCGTGCAAAGGATGCCTAATGCAAAAGATAGGGGCACAATCACAGCCTCATTTTTTGCCCGATTCGTGTGTGTTTTTGCTAGTGATGTTAAAGGCACCGGGAAAAATGGCACCGCACCGCACCGGCACCTTTGCCAACACATGAAAAGGGCACCT
This sequence comes from Sphaerolaimus hirsutus, assembly GCA_964036195.1. Lineage (NCBI taxonomy): Eukaryota > Metazoa > Nematoda > Chromadorea > Monhysterida > Sphaerolaimidae > Sphaerolaimus > Sphaerolaimus hirsutus. The sequence continues at coordinate 11,977,196 of OZ038453.1, read as the reverse complement.
GGCACCCTGGGGAACCGGCCAGAAAATGGCACCGCACCGCACCGGCACCGGTGCCTTTTGGAAAAAATGGCACCGGCACCGAAGGGCACCGGCGGGTTGCCGGTGCTAGCACCGAAAGGCACCGCACCGGGCTGGAATTTCTGAAGTGAGTTTCTCAGTGGTCTCACTTTTGGAAGCGCATATTTCCATGAATTTTCAACCGATTTTGATGGTTGAGCACTTAAAATGATCAGAATGATGTGGCAATCACTTTTATGAAGCAATTACAATGATTACAAATGAAAGATAAAATGTTTAATTCACTGCAATGTCCATAGCCACTATTGTCTACTGATCGGAATCGTTGCTGTACAGAGAATGGAACTATCTCTGTCATAAACTGACAACAAATTTTGAACAAACTAGTAAGATAAATATAAAATATAAAAATGATGTAAAATTCAACAAAATTTTAGATTCGTTCATCAGATCACGTATCGGGTATAATGGATTTCACAGTAGGTATATTTATTTGATGGGAGGCTTACAAAAAAGGCAAAAACGGTTGGGTAAATATATCGCTGTTTTTTGAAATATGAATACGCACATACTATGGAAAAATTGCACAGCACATGAAGCCTTGGCCGGTGCCTTTCCCGGTGCCTTTTACTTTGGCCCGGTGCTAGCACCTTTGGCACCGGCAAAAAAATGGCACCGCACCGCACCGGCACCGGTGCTATTCTGAAGAAAATGGCACCGGCACCGGCATGGCACCCCTGAAGATTGCAATGGCACCGCACCAGCACCGGTGCTGGTGCCCTTCGGTGCTGGTGCCCTTCGGTGCCCAGCACCGGGGCACCGGTGCCCCGGTGCCTTTACATCACTAGTTTTTGCACACAATGCAGTCACTATTCATTAGTACAAAATGCCCTTTACAAACACGTTACAATCTTGACAAACAGGGTTAGTAGATGGCAAAGTTGCTTCCCAAGAATGCAATTGCACATGTATAGGGGGTGGACTTGAGTTTTTAGGGGCTGAGTTTACAATTCAGGGTTGAGTTGATGGGTGTGTATAAATTAGGGTTGAGTTGACAGAAGTTTAAAAATAAGGGGCTGTTGACACAAGTTTACAAATTAGAGGCTGAGTTTATGGGAGTTGAGTTGATGGGTGTTTGCCAAATTAGGGGCTGAGTTTATAGGAGTTAACAATAACATTACCATAATCCTTCAGTGAGGCCCCCGGGGCTAAAAAATATAAATTGTGATATGATGCATTTGTGGGTTACTGATTACAATGATTTGAAATATGCACTCCATTCTGACAGTACATTACCATAACCCTGAAATTGAATCCCTGGGGCCAAAACTTTCAAATTGTGAAATGATGCATTGTGGGTTTCTAATTGCACTGATTTGATATATAATGCACTCCATTTTGACACTACATAACCCTGAAAACTACATAACCATAACCCTGAAAATGAACCTCTGGAACCAAAAACTTTCAATTTGTGAAATCATTCATTCTTGGGTTTCTGATTGCACTGATTTGATATATGCACTCCATTTTGACACTACATTACCATAACCCTAACAATGAACCCATGGGGCCAAATACTTTCAATTTGAGAAATGATGCATTTTCGGGTTTCTGATAGCACTAATTTAAAATATGTAGGGGGTGCCATGTTTGAGGGGTCCCCTGGGTGCCATTTTTGGGGGGTCCCTAGGGGGTGCTATTTTTGGGGGGTCCCTAAGGGGTGCCATTTTTTGGTAGTCCTCAGGGGGTGCCATATTTGTGGGGCCCTAGGGGGTCCCATTTTTGAGCGGTTCCCAGGGGTGCCACTTTTGGGGGGTTCCCCAGGGGATGCCATTTGTAGGGGGGTCCCCACTGGGGTGTCAGTTTTTGCAAGCCTCTGAGTAGTGGGTACCTATAGCAGGATTCTCTCCAACCTTCAGTTGGGTTTTGTGGTTCTCTACAATTAATACCACAAGGATTTACAAACACATAAAGAACAGCAAAGCACAAATGTAACCAATTTAAGATAACAACAAAGTTTGACACCTTGCAAAAACCACACTATCATATCACAAAACCTATACCACACAAAATGCACACTGCCCAACCATTTTACAGAAGTTTACAAAAAATCCATTCCAAAACATTGCATCTTTGGTATTGGTCTTGTTATTGTTGGTACATTACATACCGCATTTCAAAACACATGCCTAGCATGTGGGCAAACTTAACTAAACTATCATATTTCCTCCAATGGTATTAATTGTAGAGAACCACAAAACCCGACCGACGGTCGGAGAGAATCCTGCTAGTCACACACAACAGCAGGGGCTTATTTCAAAAGAAATCTAAATACAAAATGTCCGCCGGTCTATCAAACCTGTGTAAGCGTAGGCAACCAAAATTACGAGAATCCACAAACATCGCCATCCTGTGCGCGTGTGTTTCGCATCCTGAAATCCATGCCCGCTGAAATAGTCCAGGAAATCTTTGCTGATTTCTTTCCGGCTACCATAAGGCATGTTTAGGTAGCTTAGCTTCTTCCCAAAACTGTCAAATGCAAAAATATACGGATGTAGGTGTGATGCAAAATGGGCCCACTTCACATACCGTATTCGCTTGAATAATTCCCCCTTGAACAACCCCCTCGAATACCCCCCCCCCCTGTAAAACGAGTGAGGGAATAATAATCCCCCCTCGAATAATTCCCCCTTTAGAGATTTTATCAATTTTTTGTGCCCAATTTCGACAAAAATGGCACATTATTGTGTTAATAAGGCATATTTCATGAAATGAGGTCATCGGGTGGGCGCGCCAGCGCCATCCCTCGCTGCCGAGGGAGGGCGCAAGCGACCCACCCATAATATGGTCGGACACACCAAAATGCGGAAATCGCAAATTTAAAATCGCAATAACTTCAGAACGCAATGCGCTAGTGCAGAACCGACTGCACCATTAAAAAGCCCGTGTCGAAAAGTACCACCATGCAAATTTTCACATACAACGGTTGAGTTCGGAGGAAGTTATTACGGATTTTCTTTTTCAAGTAGTGTTGTTGTCGTTGTTCTTGTTGTTCTTGTTGTTCTTGTTCTTCTTGTTCTCCCGACAATCTTCAAACTGCAATAACTTCCTTGAAACACGACCGATTTTCATGGTTGATGGCTCATATGAAAGAGCATATGATGCCATTTCTTATTTTCGGGAATTTTTGTCACAGGCTCCGCCCACTTTGGGACGGGATCTGTTTGAAATTTTCAAACCTCGATAAATTTAAAATTTGAATACAAATGCGGCAATAAAAAAAATTTGTTGGTGTGCGCCATGACTAGAGATTTCGAATGAGCTAATTTTTGGCGATTTTGGTACAGATTTACAAAAGTTATTCAAGTTTGCTTATTTTGTGTAATATGCGCAAACATGCCTGAACTACTGCTTGATGTGATACTGAGCATGTGACCTTGCATGGTGATTACTATCAGGTCATAAATGTCTAGTGGTTAATGTCAAGTCAAATGTCAAGTTATAAATGTCAAGTCAAATGTCAAGTGATAAATGTCAAGTGATAAATGTCAAGCAATAAATGTCAGGCAAAATGTCAAGTGATAAATGTCAAATGATAGATGTCAAGTGATAAAATATTAAGTGATAAAATATCAAGTCAAATATCAAGTAATAAATGTTAAGTGGTAGATTTCAAGTGAAATGTCAAGTGAAAAATGTCAAATTATAGATGTCAAGTGATAAATGTCAAGTGAAATGTCAAGTTTAATGTCAAGTGATAAATGTCAAGACAAATGTCAATTGATAAATGTCAATTGATATATGTCAAGTGATAAATGTCAAGTGATAGATGTGAAGTTATAAAATATCAAGTGATAAAATATCAAGACAAATTTCAAGTGATAACTGTCAAGTCAAATGTCAACTGATAAATTTCAATTGAAATGTCAAGTTTAATGTCAAGTGATAAATGTCATGTCAAATGTCAAGTCAAATGTAAAGTGATAAATTTTAAGTGAAATGTCATGTCAAATGTCAAGTCAAATGTCAAATGTCAAGTGACAAATTTCAAGTGAAATGTCAAGTGTAATGTCAACTCATAAATGTCAAGTAAAATATCAAGTCATATGTCAAGTCAAATTTCAAGTGATAAATGTCATGTCAAATGTCAAGTTTAACGTCAAGTGATAAATTTCAAGTGAAATGTCAAGTGATAAATGTCATGTCAAATGTCAAGTCAAATGTCAAGTTTAATGTCAACTGATAAATGTCAAGTGATAAATATCAAGTGATAAATGTCAAGTGATAGATGTCAAGTTATAAAATATCAAGTGATAAAATATCAAGTCAAATATCAAGTGATAACTTTCAAGTCAAATGTCAACTGGTAAATTTCAACTGAAATGTCAAGTTTAATGTCAAGTGATTAATGTCATGTCAAATGTCAAGTCAAATGTCAAGTGAAAAATTTCAAGTGAAATGTCAAGTAATAAATTTCAAGTCAAATGTCAAGTTAAATGTCAAGCTTAATGTCAAGTGATAAATGTCATGTCAAATGTCAAGTCAAATGTCAAGTTTAATGTCAACTGATAAATGTCAAGTGATAAATATCAAGTGAAATGTCAAGTTTAATGTCAAGTGATAAATGTCATGTCAAATGTCAAGTCAAATGTCAAGTTAAATGTCAAGTGCTCAAATATCAAGTCAAATGTCAAGTTATAAATGTCAAGTTGTAAATGTCAAGTCTAAAGTCAAGTCAAGTCAAATGTCAAGTGATAATGTCAAGGTGAATATAAAGTGATAACTTTCAATTGAAATGTCTAAGTCAAATGCCAAGTGAAAAATTTCAAGTGAAATGTCAAGTAATAAATTTCAAGTGAAATGTCAAGTCAAATGTCAAGTTAAATGTCGAGCTTAATGTCAAGTGATAAATGTCATGTCAAATGTCAAGTTTAATATCAAGTGATAAATGTCAAGTCAAATGTCAAGTTTAATGTCAACTGATCAATGTCATGTCAAAAGTCAAATAACAAGTCATATGTCAAGTCAAATTTCAAGTGGTAAATGTCAAGTCAATTGTCAAGTTAAATGTCAAGTGCTCAAATATCAAGTCAAATGTCAAGTTATAAATGTCAAGTTGTAAATGTCAAGTCTAAAGTCAAGTCAAGTCAAATGTCAAGTGATAATGTCAAGGTGAATATAAAGTGATAACTTTCAATTGAAATGTCTAAGTCAAATGCCAAGTGAAAAATTTCAAGTGAAATGTCAAGTAATAAATTTCAAGTGAAATGTCAAGTCAAATGTCAAGTTAAATGTCGAGCTTAATGTCAAGTGATAAATGTCATGTCAAATGTCAAGTTTAATATCAAGTGATAAATGTCAAGTCAAATGTCAAGTTAAATGTCAACTGATCAATGTCATGTCAAAAGTCAAATAACAAGTCATATGTCAAGTCAAATTTCAAGTGGTAAATGTCAAGTCAATTGTCAAGTTAAATGTCAAGTGATCAAATATCAAGTCAAATGTCAAGTTATAAATGTCAAGTCTAAAGTGGCAAGTGAAATGGCAAGTAAAAAGAGAAGTGAGAAGTGAATTGCAAAGAAAATTGGCAAAAGTCAAATGAGAAGTGAAATGGCAAGTAAAAAATTAAATTGAAAAACTTTGATAAATGGATACTGAACTGTGATCAATATTTCTAGTTAATTTTTTTTGGTGAACAATCACATTATGCTATTGTCACAAATATGAGTTGTACATAGAATTATGATACACTCCTTAACTCTCCTATGGTGGACCAATTTCGTTTAAGAGACATTTCTCAATGAGTTTTGGATATGTCATTTAACACATAGCATATGCAAATATCGTTGGCACATGCTGGCACCATGCCAGCCAATATTTGTAGGATGAAATTCACCCTGTCACATATAAACTTGGCCCTCATCCAAGTTATGGGTTGCATATTTTTGATCAAAATATACTGCTGTTTGATGTGATACTGCCACTATATGGGTCTTCAATGGTTATAATTTCAAATTGTGCAATTTTATGGAGTGGTGCCATCTATACCAAAATAGTGCCATTTTCATGGAGTGGCGCCAACTACTCCAATCCGGCATCATTTTCATGGATGGCGCCATCTACTCCAAAACAGCAGTGCCATCTACTCCAAAATGGTGCCATTTTTGTGGAGTAGCACCATCTACTCGCCAGCATATTTATATATTGTTCAGCAAGACACCTACTGGGTGTCATTCGGGGAAGCCTGGGCCACTGGCCACACAAAAGAAGTATATCAGTAAAAAAATGGCTAACGCCAAACAAAAAGTGGACGCTGCCTCCACAGCAAATAGAGATGAAGTGTGTCTCTCAAATCGACATGAAGTGCGTCTCTCAAATGGACATTAATATATATTGGATGCACAAAAGTAATGTATCATTGCTTAGAAAATGGCATACACTTCACTGATAACACACTTTACTGTGGTTACATATCCCACCTGAATAAAGAAACTATTTGTATTACATCACAAGAGTTACATGTATTGACTGTTAAATGCACAAAAGCAATATATCATTACATCTGCATTATGAGAAATGTCTCACATGGAACCCAGACTTTTACTTATTCAATAGTTTTCAAGGCAGATTACAGTGTTAGACGTACACATCCATGTAAAAAAAGTTTCACACCCTTCAACTATCTGAGACAAAAAGGAAAAAAATTCACTCAAGTTTATCATAGCAGCGTGAGCTTTTTGGTTTTAAACACACACACATAGCACAGCTCACGCAGCTGTGATAAACTTGAGTGAATTTTTTTCCTTTTTGTCTCAGATAGTTGAAGGGTGTGAAACTTTTTTTACATGGATGTGTACATCTAACACTGTAATCTGCCTTGAAAACTATTGAATAAGTAAAAGTCTGGGTTCCATGTGAGACATTTCTCACAATGCAGATGTAATGATATATTGCTTTTGTGCATTTAACAGTCAATACATGTAACTCTTGTGATGTAATACAAATAGTTTCTTTATTCAGGTGGGATATGTAACCACAGTAAAGTGTGTTATCAGTGAAGTGTATGCCATTTTCTAAGCAATGATACATTACTTTTGTGCATCCAATATATATTAATGTCCATTTGAGAGATGCACTCATGTCGATTTGAGAGACACACTTCATCTCTATTTGCTGTGGAGGCAGCGTCCACTATTTGTTTGGCGTTAGCCATTTTTTTACTGATAAAAATACAAGTGGATAATTTTTTGATATTCATCTTTCGCGGATCGAGCACCAGTGCCATTGGCGCTTGGAGCTGATTCTCTGTGGCGCCCTTGGCGCCCTGTTACGGAAAGGTGCCATGGGCCATGGCGCCCTTTTCTGACTCTTTTTCTCATAAATACTATGTTATCATCAAAAACGACATTTGTTAAAATCGCTTCCACATGTAAAAGGTAGTAAGCTTTTACATTTCCTATGTGTTCAGTAATTTTAACAACTCTGGACTGTTCAAATGTCAAACTTAAGAAATTTATTGTATTTATTTATGTTATGTATTTAATTTATGTATTTAAGCGTAACACATCGTATTCACAAACAATCAAACAAACGTCTGCAATAATGCAAAAAATTAAGGGCACCAATCCAGACAAAAATATTCGTCAAGTAAAATATTACCGCAACAACGTAATTTTTCACGACACCGTGCGAAAATAAAATAATTTTAGAGAACACCCTACATTGCCGGCCCTACATCGAGGAAATGTAATTTTCATCCCGCCACAGAGAAGTAAAATATATATTTACCTAAGCGGATACGCTGTCAGTTCCCCGGCCGCTCATATCAAAACAGAGTTGTTAGAGCTACTGTACTCTACAAACTAGATGTAAACGTAAAGTATACTATTTTTACTCACACGAGTACAGAAAACGTAAAGTAATTTTTTTACTTTTACACTGCTTAAAGGCGAGTAAATGTATAAAAAACAGTATTTT
>OZ038453.1:11904458-11968998 GCA_964036195.1 Sphaerolaimus hirsutus | reverse complement strand
GAACTATTTTTTCACCCTGACACATCAACAAATGTTCATCTGAAGCGTTCAAACCGCTGAAAAATATATGAACGTCTGATTTTCGCTGTTCAGAAAACGTAGCCGTCAGTGACTTTTTAACACCATTTTGCAACGGTGGCTGAATGAAAACATTCAGCGTATCATTTTTCTTCACGGCGGCGATATTTTCTTCACTGATATCTGCCCTGGCTAATCCTGAAGTCGCCTTTTTCAGTGTTTGCGCTAAATCGGTTTTATTTGTTGGACATACATCTGGACTTTGAGATGATGTGGGATATACGTGCGAACAGCCTGTGGGGTAAAATGGGAAATTTGAAAGGTTTTTGGGTGCAACTTTTGGAAGTGGGCGATAAATTTCAAAAAATTGACATCATATCACTGAGAAAAGTGGTCTGCAGATTTTTTTAAAATCCTACTTTATTCAAGATAGAAAGCATCTTTTATATCATTTTTACGTACAGTTATCTCAAGATTGTCAGTTCCCCATGTTATCATCTATTTCCCCAGGTTATTTGCAGTCCACACTAGGGTGTCAAATTTCCGTTTTCCATTTTCCGTTTTCCGGCGAGGTGCAAATATTTTTCCGTTTCCGTTTCCGTTTTCCGGCAAGTGCAAAAAAATTTCCGTTTCCGTTTCCGTTTTCCGTAAAAAAAATTTGTTGACACCCTAGTCTACACACTAGTTTGACAGTTTTTCAACTGCTCTCTCTGTGTCAACTCAGGTTTCGGTTTCACGTGTCCCACAGCGATTTTCCAATTCATTTGATGTGATATCTATTTTTCTACATTGCCGCATGTGCATCTGGAGATCGCTCTGCGGCATGTGAGGCCAAAATCTGAGTGCACACAGACCAGTTGACACACCTGCGTAAGCTAGTGTGCGGGCTGCCATTGGGTATTTTTAAAACAACTCCACACTACAGAAAAGGGTAAAATGGCAAGAATTAACTCACTTTTACTGTTTTTCCTGTTCAGTGGCGGTGATTTCTCTTTAGTTTCTTGCTTATAAACATCATCATCAGAATAGCACTGTTTGTGATGTTTTTCCAATTTCAAAAAAAGATTATTTTGCGCAATTTGATTACTTTGCACACTGTCCGCACTGTTTCTCCTTTTTAATTCAGCGTAGAAAGCGTCTTTCATTTCCATTATCAGGTACATTAGAAATTTGTTCCACAGTGCTCTGCCCTGTTCTGGGGTGCAGACGTTGGCGGCTGAAATTATATTTGAGACAAATTAATGCTTAATTAATTGAGTCATACAAATTAATCTCTGATGCTCCGTCACGTCAGACAGTCTCTGTCAGATGGGAGTTGGCACTGATCCTAAGAAATGTAACGTAGTATCACTTAGCTTAAAAAGATTGTGATGCATAAAAATAACTGAAAAATACTACCGTATTACCTCGAATTATCCCCCCCCCCCCCCTTGAATTACCCCCCCCCCCCCTCGAAATACCCCCCTAAAATTCGGCTGAGGAAATAATAAATCCCCCCTCGAAATACCCCCCTAAAATTGAGTGTAAAGAGAACGTACATCACAAATACCGTAGTTTGTGATCTGTACAATTCAGAACACATGTTAAAAGTGATGGCTAAGTGACGTTAGGGAAGGGTTTATGTGTATATACAGTTATATATGTACGCCTATAAACACATATACATCTATGTAATTGTTCGATTTTTCTACGTCTGCGTATGGGGAATTTCCGAAAATTTCTGGTGAAATAATAGACCCCCCTCGAATAAAACCCCCCCTCGAATTATCCCCCCCCCTCAGATTTTGCTGGCGAAATAATAAACCCCCTGGGGGTATTTCGAGGTAATACGGTAAATTCAATATTTAGACATACTTGTGTCTACCGTTTCCTCGAAATATGCCCAGGGGTAGTGATGTAAAAGCGCCATGCTACCGCCTGCTAGCGCCAGAGCCAGCGCAAAAAGGCGCGTTTGGCGCTTGGCTCTATATTGCTGTGGCGTCATTGGCGCTATGCTCCATGCCCATGAAAAGCGCTTGGAGCTTTTTTTACCCGGCGCCTGGAACAAAATTCCTGGTGACGCTATTTTGCTCTGGTCTGGCGCCATTGGCGCTTGGCGCTGGGGGTCGGAAAAGTGCCGTAGCGCTTTTGGCGCTTGGCGCTGGGGGTCGGAAAAGTGCCGTAGCGCTTTTGGCGCTTGGCGCCAAAGTCCTGGCGCTTTTTACATCACTACACAGGGGTTTATTTTTCAGAGTACAAATTTTGAAGTCGGTTAATCGAGGGAGGAAGTAATTGGAGAGGTGTTATATTTTCGTCAGATTTGTTTTGTAAATCACAAACTGCAGTGTTTGGCAATTACATTCTCTTTACACACATTTGGGCGGGAATATTTCAAGGGGGTTTATTTTTGTGTGCATTTTGTGCATTTTGAGGGAGGTATTTCGAGGAAATATGGAAATCCAATTTGATCTATTTTTCTCCAATCTAATTTGTCTACCCAGGTAATTTGATTTAGCTGGTCCATAGTATGTATCAAAAATATGCAAACTTGTATATGAGTCAGTCCACGAGTCAATAGCCACTCCAGGAACAAACCCTGGACACCGATAAAAAAAAGAATATTGCAAAAATGGTCCTAAAGTACACCAATGGGTCCAGTGAGTTGTGAAATACATGTAAAATTTTCATTCCTATATATTGCATATAATTGAAAGTGAATATTTCCAAAATTGGGCATTTCTGACATTATTCGCTGTTGGGCACTTGCCTATAAAAATATAATGGCCATATTTTATATTGTTGCAAAGCTGAGAATGTGCTCTTTCAGAATCCACATACTTTTCAGGGATTTGCTGAAACCAACTTACCTAAAAACCAAAATATGCTGGCAGAGCTGATTCCAGCTGATTGCGTCTTGATTCACGCCTTAACCGTGTCTGGGACAAGGCAGTAGACACACACTGTTGCGAAGTCAAGAATGTCCTCTAACAGAATTCACAGACTTTTTGGGTGTTCCCCTCAGGTCACATATACCTAAGAAAGCAAAACGTGCTATGTGCAGTTTTCTGTGGCACAGTCACATTGCAATTACAGCGAAACCAGGCAAAACTATCCACTATGATTCAAGAATGTCCTCTATCAGAATTCACAGACTTTTTGGGGTGTTCCCCTCAGGTCACGTATACCTAACAAGCAAAAACGTGCTGGCAGAGATGATTCCAGCCAATTGCATCATGATTCACACCTTAACCATGTCCGGGACAAGGCAGTAGACACACATTGTTGCAAAGCCGAGATAGTCCTCTATCAGAATACACAGACTTTTTGGGGTGTTCCCCTCAGGTCACATATACCTAAGAAAGCAAAACGTGCCGCATGCAGTTTTCTGTGGCACAGTCACATCGCAATTACAGCGAAACCAGGCAAAACTATCCACTATGATTCATACCATAAGATAGCTGAGATTGTGCTCTTTCAGAATCCACTGCTTTCCAGAAGGTTCACCGTCACGATTTAACCTAAGAAATCAAAAAGGTGGAAATTTGACAATCTGACGTCATTGCATCACGATTGAGGCCGTAACTGAGGATACATATAGGCTTCATTTTATACCGTTGTGAAGCCCAGAATGTGCTCTTTTTGAATCCACAGACTTTTCAGGGGTTAAATGAAGGGAATTTATCCAAGAGGCCAAAACGTGCTGGCAGGGGTGATTCTGGCCTATTGCGTCGCGAATCACACCTTAACCATGTCCGGGACAAGGCAGTAGACACACACCGTTGCAAAGCCAAGAATGTCCTCTATCAGAATTCACAGACTTTTTGGGGTGTTCCCCTCAGGTCACATATACCTAAGAAAGCAAAACGTGCTGCGTGCAGTTTTCTGTGGCACAGTCACATCGCAATTACAGTGAAACCAGGCAAAACTATTCACTATGATTCATACCACAAGATAGCTGAGATTGTGCTCTTTCAGAATCCACTGCTTACCAGAAGGTTCACTGTCACGATTTTATACCTAAGAAATCAAAAAAGTGGAAATTTGACAATCTGACGTCATTGCATCACGATTGAGGCCGTAACTGAGGATACATATAGGCTTTATTTTATACCGTTGTGAAGCCCAGAATGTGCTCTTTCTGAATCCACAGACTTTTCAGGGGGTTTACCGAAGGGAATTTACCCAAGAGGCAAAAACGTGCTGGCAGGGGTGATTCTGGCCAATTGCGTCGCAAATCACGCCTTAACCGTGTCTGGGACAAGGCAGTAGACACACACCGTTGCGAAGCCAAGAATGTCCTTTATCAGAATTCACAGACTTTTTGGGGTGTTCCCCTTGGGTCACATATACCTAAGAAAGCAAAACGTGCCATGTACAGTTTTCTGCGGCACAGTCACATTGCAATTACGGCAAAACCAGGCAAAACTATTTGCTATGATTCATACCATAAGATAGCTGAGATTGTGCTCTTTCAGAATCCACTGCTTTTCAGAAGGTTCACTGTCACGATTTTATACCTAAGAAATCAAAAAGGTGGAAATTTGACAATATGACGTCATTGCATCACGATTGAGGCTGTCACTGAGGATACATATAGGCTTTATTTTATACCGTTGTGAAGCCCAGAATGTGCTCTTTCTGAATCCACAGACTTTTCAGGGGGTTTACTGAAGGGAATTTACCCAAGAGGCAAAAACGTGCTGGCAGGGGTGATTCTGGCCAATTGCGTCACAAATCTCGCCTTAACTGTGTCTGGGACAAGGCAGTAGACACACACCGTTGCGAAGCCAAGAATGTCCTTTATCAGAATTCACAGACTTTTTGGGGTGTTCCCCTCAGGTCACATGTACCTAAGAAAGCAAAACGTGCCATGTACAGTTTTCTGTGGCACAGTCACATTGCAATTACGGCAAAACCAGGCAAAACTATTTGCTATGATTCATACCATAAGATAGCTGAGGTTGTGCTCTTTCAGAATCCACTGCTTTTCAGAAGGTTCACTGTCACGATTTTATACCTAAGAAATCAAAAAGGTAGAAATTTGACAATCTGACGTCATTGCATCACGATTGAGGCCGTAACTGAGGATACATATAGGCTTCATTTTATACCATTGTGAAGCCCAGAATGTGCTCTTTCTGAATCCACAGACTTTTCAGGGGTTTAATGAAGGGAATTTAACCAAGAGGCCAAAACGTGCTGGCATGGGTGATTCTGGCCGATTGCATCGCAAATCACGCCTTAACCGTGTCCGGGACAAGGCAGTAGACACACATTTTTGCAAAGCCAAGATAGTCCTATATCAGAATACACAGACTTTTTGGGGTGTTCCCCTCAGGTCACATATACCTAAGAAAGAAAACGTGCCGCATGCAGTTTTCTGTGGCACAGTCACATCGCAATATCAGCGAAACCAGGCAAAACTATTCGCTATGATTCATACCACAAGATAGCTGAGATTGTGCTTTTTCAGAATCCACTGCTTACCAGAAAGTTCACCATCACAATTTTATACCTAAGAAATCAAAAAGGTGGAAATTTGACAATCTGACGTCATTGCATCACAGATGAGGCCGTAACTGGGGATACATATAGGCTTTATTTTATACCGCTGTGAAGCCCAGAATGTGCTCTTTCTGAATCCACAGACTTTTCAGGGGGTTTACCAAAGGGAATTTACCCAAGAGGCCAAAACGTGCTAGCAGGGGTGATTCTGGCCGATTGCGTCGCGAATAATGCCTTAACCGTGTCTGGGACAAGGCAGTAGACACACACCGTTGCAAAGCCAAGAATGTCCTCTATCAGAATTCACAGACTTTTTGGGGTGTTCCCCTCAGGTCACATATACCTAAGAAAGCAAAACGTGCCATGTGCAGTTTTCTGTGGCACAGTCACATTGCAATTACAGTGAAACCAGGCAAAACTATTCGCTATGATTCATACCACAAGGTAGCTGAGATTGTGCTCTTTCAGAATCCACTGCTTACCAGAAGGTTCACCGTCACAATTTTATACCTAAGAAATCAAAAAGGTGGAAATTTGACAATATGACATCATTGCATCACAGATGAGGCCGTAACTGGGGATACATTTAGGCTTTATTTTATACTGCTGTGAAGCCCAGAATGTGCTCTTTCTGAATCCACAGACTTTTCAGGGGGTTTACCAAAGGGAATTTACCCAAGAGGCCAAAACGTGCTAGCAGGGGTGATTCTGGCCGATTGCGTCACGAATCACGCCTTAACTGTGTCTGGGACAAGGCAGTAGACACACACCGTTGCAAAGTCAAGAATGTCCTCTATCAGAATTCACAGACTTTTTGGGGTGTTCCCCTCAGGTCACATATACCTAAGAAAGCAAAACGTGCCATGTGCAGTTTTCTGTGGCACAGTCACATCGCAATATCAGCGAAACCAGGCAAAACTATTCGCTATGATTCATACCACAAGATAGCTGAGATTGTGCTTTTTCAGAATCCACTGCTTACCAGAAAGTTCACCATCACAATTTTATACCTAAGAAATCAAAAAGGTGGAAATTTGACAATCTGACGTCATTGCATCACAGATGAGGCCGTAACTGGGGATACATTTAGGCTTTATTTTATACTGCTGTGAAGCCCAGAATGTGCTCTTTCTGAATCCACAGACTTTTCAGGGGGTTTACCAAAGGGAATTTACCCAAGAGGCCAAAACGTGCTAGCAGGGGTGATTCTGGACGATTGCGTCGCGAATAATGCCTTAACCGTGTCTGGGACAAGGCAGTAGACACACACCGTTGCGAAGCCAAGAATTTTCTCTATCAGAATTGACAGACTTTTACCCTCAGGTCACATATACCTAAGAAAGCAAAACGTGCCACGTGCAGTTTTCTGCGGCACAGTCACCTTGCGATTACGGCGAAACCAGGCAAAACTATTCACTATGATTCATACCATAAGATAGCTGAGATTGTGCTCTTTCAGAATCCACTGCTTTCCAGAAGGTTCACCGTCACGATTTTATACCTAAAAAATAAAAAAGGTGGAAATTTGACAATCTGACGTCATTGCATCACGATTGAGGCTGTGACTGAGGATACATATAGGCTTTATTTTATGCCGCTGTGAAGCCGAGAATGTGCTAGTTCTGAATCCACAGACTTTTCGGGGGTTTAATGAAGGGAATTTACCAAAGAATCCAGGACATGCATGCAGGGGCGATTCTGGCTGATTGTGTTGCAAATCACGCCTTAACCGTGTCCGGGACAAAGCAGTAGACACACACCGTTGCAAAGCCAAGAATGTCCTTTATCAGAATTCACAGACTTTTTGGGGTGTTCCCCTCAGGTCACATATACCTAAGAAAGCAAAACGTGCCACGTGCAGTTTTCTGCGGCACAGTCACCTTGCGATTACGGCGACACCAGGCAAAACTATTTGCTATGATTCACACCACAAGAAAGCTGAGATTGTGCTGTTTCATAATCCATTGCCTACCAGAAGGTTGACCATCATGCTTTTATACATAAGAAATCAAAAATGCATTAAATCTACAGATTTTTGTTTCTTAGGTATAGAATTGTGTCTGAACCTTCTGGGAGGCAGTGGATTCTTAAAGAGCACAATCTCAGCTATCTTGTGGTTTGAATCATAGCAAATAGTTTTTCCTGGTTTCGCCTCAATCGCAATGCGACTGTGCCACAAAAAACTGCACACAACACGTTTTGCTTTCTTAGGTATATGTGACTTGAGGGGAACACCGCAAAAAGTCTGTGGATTCTGATAGAGAAATCCTTTGGCTTTGCAACAATGTGTGTCTACTGCCTTGTCCCGGACACGGTTAAGACGTGATTCGCGACACAATCGGCCAGAATCGCCCCTGCCAGCACGTTTTGGCCTCTTGGGTAAATTCCCTTCATTAAACCCCCGAACAGTCTGTGGATTCAGAAAGAGCACATTCTTGGCTTCACAACGGTATAAAATTAAGCCTATATGTATCCTCAGTTACGGCCTCAATCGTGATGCAATGATTTCAGATTGTCAAATTTCCACCTTTTTGATTTCTTAGGTATAAAATTGTGACGGTGAACCTTCTGGAAAGCAGTGGATTCTGAAAGAGCACAATCTCAGCTATCTTGTGGTATGAATCATAGCAAATAGTTTTGCCTGGTTTTGCCGTAGTTGCAATGTGACTGTGCCACAGAAAACTGCACGCAGCACGTTTTGCTTTCTTAGGTATATGTGACCTGAGGGGAACACCCCAAAAAGTCTGTGAATTCTGATAGAGGACATTCATGGCGTCGCAACGGTGTGTGTATACTGCCTTGTCCCGGACACGGTTAAAGCGTGAATCGCGACACAATCGGCCAGAATCGCCCCTGCCAGCACGTTTTGGCCTCTTGGGTAAATTCCCTTCATCAAACCCCCGAAAAGTCAGTGGATTCAGAAAGAGCACATTCTCGGCTTCACAACGGTATAAAATAAAGCCTACACGTATCCTCAGTTACGGCCTCAATCGTGATGCAATGACGTCAGATTGTCAAATTTTCACCTTTTTGATTTCTTAGGTATAACAACGTGACAGTGAGCCTTCTGGAAAGCAGTGGATTCTGAAAGAGCGCAATCTCAGCTATCTTGTGGTATGAACCATAGCGAATAGTTTTGCCTGGTTTCGTTGTAATCACAATGTGACTGTGCCACAGAAAATGGCATGCAACACGTTTTGCTTTCTTAGGTATATGTGACCCGAGGGGAACACCCCAAAAAGTCTGTGGATTCTGATAGAGGACTCTCTCGGCTTTGCAACAATGTGTGTCTACTGCCTTGTCCCGGACACGGTTATGGCGTGAATCGTGATGTAATCACCTCAGGTCACTATTTCATGTGAAAATGCTTGATTATGCTATATATAAGAGGAAACCTAAAAAATGAACTATGATTTTTTTATCAGTGCTATATGGGCAACACATTGAGAAAATAAAATTTTTTTTGAGATGTCCAAGTTTTGGCTATTGACTCGTGGACTGACTCATATATGCAAATATGCAACTTGATTCAAAAGAATTCTTGAAATATTCTAGTCTCGGACTCCCAAAAAATTACCCCCAAACCGACCTATCACAAACGGCTCAAGTTGATCAATAACAGAATTCTTGAACAACAGCCAATAAGCGGCATCAAATGACACTCTTTTGTAACAAGTGTGCCTTTTTCCAACATCCCTGGCTAGTGAAACCAATTCACTTGGGTCGTGTTTCAGGGCGCCCATTGCTATGTCCAGAAACATGATGAAACTTTTCTGGGAGTTTGGGGATTTTATTTGAGCACCGATGTATTTATTGGGTTTAATTGATAGTGAAAATGATGATGATTTTGTGTTGGGTGAAATTTTTGTGACAAATAGTGCATCACAACGCAATTTGACTGCTTTCGTGCCTTTAACCATGGAATGTGCTTGTTAGATGGACAGTTCCATTCAATAGACTTGTATAGCAATAAGTCAGTCCACCTTGTAGACGGATTATTTCATTAGGTACAACTTTTGTAACTGTTTACATAAACGTAAAAAAATTCCTTGTGTGTTAAAGTGTAAACACAACAAATCTAACATATAATTTTTATTGTAATCTAACAAATAATTTTTTGTCAGATTTTTGGAGGGGGACTATTCGAGGGACGGATTATTTAAGGGACGGGGTTTTTGCTTCGTCAAAATGTTCAAGCATGTGTCTATCCACTTGTTCCACAAAATATGCTTGATTCACACAATAAAATACCGTTTTTGGTCAAACTGATCATATATTTACCTTGAGAGGGAATTAATCAAGCGGGGGGGGAAATTTTTTTGCTCAGTCTTTTTACAGGGTGAACTATTCTAGGGGGAATGATTCAAGGGGGATTATTAAAGCAAATACGGTAAATATTTAAACTCACAGCGTGCCTAGACAAGATGGGGCTAGCACTGAGTTGCTCCATCGGTATATCGCCCACGCTCCAGAGCACTTTCAAACCGGGATTCTTTGTGAAAATAGATATGAAGATATCTCTGCCTGCGTGTTGGTAGATGGGATTGGGGGTACACGATCGTTACTGATGGATTCTAATTTGTGCGATTTCCGGCTGCTAATTTTTTTGCATTACTGTTTTTATTTTTTCTTGTTCATATTTCACTTTCTGTCTCAATTTTCTGTTTTTTTTTTCTGCCTCATTTTGTCAGCCATTTTTGGCCAGTTTTTTTACGATCTTATGCATTTCTGGTATGCTGCGAGCTTTGCCTCTTATTGGGGTACCTCTTATTGGAGGATACCTCTTATTGAAGGGTACCTCTCATTTTTGGGTACCCCTTATTGGGGGGTACCTCTTTTTGCAGGCTACCTCTTATTGAAGGGTACCTCTTATTGCTGGGTACCCCTTTTCGGAGGGTACCTCTTTTCTAGGGTATGCCTACAATTTGGATTACAGGTACTTATCCCCCCGTGGACAACTTGCCCCCAGAGTGTGTTGTATTAGCGTTTTGTCCGTGTTGCATTAGCGTTTTGTCGTGTTGCATTACCGTTTTGTCGTGTTCCATTAGCATTATGTCCGCACGGACATAACGCTAATGCATCACACCACGGGGGGAAGAAGTCCATGGGGGGAAACGTGAAGTTAACGTACAATTTGCACATACATGACCAGGACCACGAAACTATACTAAAAACACACCCAATTTGTCCTTATCAATGACAGCCTTCCAGATAGCTTCCAATGTTCTCCTACTCCGTTCTTTCAAATACATTTGTCTGCCAGAATGTGGACTCAACATAAAAACCATTGGTTCCTTTCCACCAAAAGTCCAACATCGAAATGACATTTTTAGAATGCCTCTTTGTAGCCTATTTCTGTATTTTTAGCGCAATTGCTGATAGATAATTATAAATGGTGGACTGCCTGAAATTTTAGAATCAGAATACCTAGATGTAGAATGGCACAAAATGAGTCACAAATAAATGATGGGAAACATGAATTGATTAATTATAATTTTTTTGTAGTTTCTTTGTTAAGTGAGGAAAAGCAGTGAACACGTTTTGCAATAAATAGGTAAAAAAGAAATTGAAATTTTTTTAAAATATTAAATATTTTTTGCATGTTATTCATGTGAATTTTAGGCCTAGGGGAGATTAAGGTCTATTTTCTTGTTTACAGATTTTCTGATATAATATTGTTTTATTTTCAGAAATACACTGATCCTTTAGAACCCTTAATAGATTAGAAACGCAGTATGGTTTCATTGTTAATCACCTGACTTCTCCTATAAAATGCTGTTTGAGGTAAACATTCAATATTTCCATCAACAGGAAGTTGGACAGTAAACATATCTTTTAATTAATTTGTCACTTTGATGTGGAATGAATTCATTTGACACCGCGTGAGTAATGGCAAACCGTGATGTCATCAAACTGAACGTATCAAATTAAAAAATATACTGGAGTAAGATTGCAAAATAAACTTGAGAGGCTCAGATGTATTTATTAAAGAATGTATAAGTATTTTGTGAATTTTCATCAAATACTGAGTTATCAGACATGCTAATGTGCAAAAAGCAATATTGTAAATCATAATATTCAATTTATAAATCGGATTATATGTGATTATGTATGAAATGTGCTAAACACTTGTTACGTTTTATATAAATACTAGGCTTAGGAATGTAATAACATTAAATTGGCAGATTGGCATTAAATTGAAAAGTGAACAAAATGAAAAGTGAACAAAATGAAAATTTGAAATATTAAAATATTTTGTGATCTTGTACTGTGTCTTTGTCATTTTGTTTACATTCTCCTTGTAACTTTGATAATGTGTTCATTTCATCCCAAATTAATACAACCTTTTTACCTTATGCCAATTAAAAGAGTGTCATCTTGCTGAAATCCTACACATTCCTATTTAGATTAAAACATATTTTTCTATGGAAGACATTTGAAGTGGAACGGTTTGTTCATGAATTATAAATGTCCATATAGCACAAATAACAGTGCTTCCTGTATCAATAATTTGTTCTATGGAAGTGGATCAGAAAAAAACTGGTGCCAGGGAAAATGTCAGCAGTTGGCAAGCGCCAGAGCCATAAAAAATGGCACATACAGGAATGGCGCCAACCGTGAAAAATCACTCACGGTAAAAAACGATATGCGCTTTCACCAATAGCATGAAATGTTACTTACATGCTTCACCGAGCTTCACATCTTTTCACACGCATCTAAACAGGAACAAAACAACTGGCGCAGGCGGTTGTTGCTAGCGCCAAAGCAGAAAGCGCCATGGCGGTCTTGGCACTTGGCGCTATCTTGCTCTGGCTCCATTTGCGCAGGGCGCTAGCAGTCGAAAAAGCACCGTGGCGCTTTTGGCGCTTGGCGCCAACGTCCTGGCTCTTTTTCCATCACTAACTGTGACTATATTGAGATAAAACCTGTAGATTAATTAGTGATGGAAAAGCGCCTTGGCGCTGGCCGCTGGCGCCTGGCAGCATCGTAAAGGAAAAAACATTATGGCGCTTTGTACCTGCCGCTATTTCGCTGTGGTGCCATTGGCGCTTTGTGGCTTTTTTTGGCGCTTGGTACCAAAGTTCCTGAAATTTTTCCATCACTACTGTAGATATTTCATCGAGGATTCAGTGTCGAAGTCTTTACTCTAGCTATTGCTGTTTTGATGAAAGCATAATTATCTTTTTAGTGGCTTGGTTATTTTATTTCAATAACATCTCACAATTTCTGGTAAATGCAGTTTTTGGATCTTTAGAAATCGGTCTCCAATATTTATGCAACTAGCATTTATGTCACATAACTTGAAATGTATTTTACTATCACGGAAACGAAAAGTATAATTGACTGTCTGAATGTCTAACGAAAATACCATTCCTCGGGGAAACGGATAAGTGAAGAAAATTCCCTTGGGTACATTTCAAGTATATTCAGGGGTTTACGGTAAGTGAAATATAGAGAATGTTATAACCGAGTATCGTATTTTTTCTAGTAGAACAGCACCGTTCTTTTTTGTCAACTTTTTCCTGCCATTCTATTGGAGGTGCCGTTCTATTGGAGGCTGTCTCTATTGTTTTCGTGAGCGCAAAAACGTGCCAAAACCTGCCGTTCTATTGGAGGTATGCCGTTCTATTAGAAGAAATACGCATTACTACAGACTAGCAATACAACAACGAGCAGGTTTATTAGGGCACAAAATTAGATTTTTCAAACTTTGTTTTGAACCATTCGCCAGAATCAGCAGGTCTAATCAGTTGAATAAGGTGGTTCAAAATTGAGTCTCGAGTCAGGCAAAAATCTCGAGTTTTGAGTTGAGACGAGTCGAGTCGAGTTCGAGTCATAAGTAGTGATGTTAAAGGCACCGGGAAAAATGGCACCGCACCGCACCGGCACCTTTGCCAACGCATGAAAAGGGCACCTGGCCTGGGGCACCGGCCAGAAAATGGCACCGCACCGCACCGGCACCGGTGCCTTTTGGGAAAAATGGCACCGGCACCGAAGGGCACCGGCGGGTTGCCGGTCCTAGCACCGAAAGGCACCGCACCGGGCTGGAATTTCTGAAGTAAATATCGGGCAGTTTCTCAGTGGTCTCTAACGATGGCAAAAAAAGATTCGAAAATTCGAAAACATTTTCGAATTTTCGAATTTTTTCGGAATTTTCGAATTTTTATTTCACCCCTAGAAAAAACACTTAAAAATCGATTTATTTTTCAAAAAATTAGAAAATTCAAAAATTCGAAAATTCGAAAATACTTTTCGAATTTTTTAAGGAATTCAAGGCAAAAAAACGCACTCATAGGTTCAACGTGCAAAATAAAACGACAAATGATACGCGGTGCGTATGAAAAAGCGAAACAAAACAAAAAAACGTCCAAAAACGTTGAAATGTATAATGTGAAATGTCTTGCAAGTGTCAAAAGTTATGAAAATGCCCTTGAAAATGGCTAACATATTTGAAATTTTCCACAGCATTTCCATGACTTTAGACAATGTGCATAACACTTGACATTTCACAGAGCGTTTTACAGGTGTCTGGGACTGCCCAAAGGAACTGCACATATTTATAAGTAAAAGGGATGTGATCAAAGAGATACTCCAGCCACATAACACCTTACATTGAAATCTACCATATCCCATCTGAATAAAAGAACCAAAATTAAAAAAAATTCATCATATTTATCAAAGCAATTTGATAAATATAATTAAAAAAATGTAATGTTTGTCCTTTTATTCAGATGGGGTATGGTAGATTTCATTGTAAGGTGTAATGTCGCTGGAGTATAAGAGTGGTTTCGAGTATTGGTTTGAGAAGTACCCGTATCTTGTGAAGTCAGCACTGTATGCACTGAGTACACTCAGTGTGTCACCCACTTCCAAAACAGTCCCAATTCTGCGTTAAAAGCTTCAGATTCAATATTTTTCCAAAAAAATTCGAAAATTATTTGAAAAAATTCGAAAAATAGCCCAAAAAATTCGAAAATTGCCAAAAAAGATTCGAAAATTCAAAAATTCGAAAATTAAATTCGAAATTCGAAAATTAATGTCAGGAAAAATTCGAAAATTCGAAAATTCATTTTGGAAAAAACACTTAAAAATTTTAATACTTTTTTTTGGAGGGTTTGCCATCGTTAGTGGTCTCACCTTTGGAAGTGCATATTTCCATGAATTTTCAACCGATTTTGATGGTTGAGCACTTAAAATGATCACAATGATGTGGCAATCACGATTATGAAGCAATTACAATTATTACAAATGAAAGATAAAATATTTAATTCACTGCAATGTCCATAGCCACTATTGTCTATTGATCGGAGTCGTTGCTGTACAGAGAATGGAACTATCTCTGTCATAAACTGACAACAAATTTTGAACAAACAAGTAAGATAAATATAAAATATAAAAATGATTTAAAATTCAACAAAATTTTAGATTCGCTCATCAGATCACAAATCAGGTATAATGGATTTCACAGTAGGTATATTTATATGATGGGAGGTTTACAAAATATAGGCAAAAACGGTTGGGTAAATATATCGCTGTTTTTTGAAATATGAATAAGCACATACTATGGACAAAATTGCACAGCACATGAAGCCTTGGCCGGTGCCTTTCCCGGTGCCTTTTACTTTGGCCCTGGTGCTAGCACCTTTGGCACCGGCAAAAAAATGGCACCGCACCGCACCGGCACCGGTGCTATTTTGAAAAAAATGGCACCGGCACCGGCATGGCACCCCTGAAGATTGCAATGGCACCGCACCAGCACCGGTGCTGGTGCCCTTCGGTGCCCAGCACCGGGGCACCGGTGCCCCGGTGCCTTTACATCACTAGTCATAAGGTAGTTGCTTACCGAAGCAAAAAATCAGCATGGACGCATCTGTCAAGGCCTGCCACCTACACATAAATATATATGTAAATTACAAATGTTGGCACACAAATTTGATTAATTTTGCTGTATAAATGCACCACGTGGTTCAATCTTCAAACGTGTAGATATTTACACGGAAACAGGAACTTCAATTTTCTATTAGGTGTAAGTGACAGATAGCAGATGAAAAATTGATTGAAATTGAGGGAAATGGTATTACTTTGATGGTAATTAATCATAGGTAAATTGATTAATTAAATTTAATCACACTCAATTTATTTTTATTCAGCAATCTACGAAGTCACACTATCTGTAGTTTTAAATAAAAAAATTGATAGGAATAATAATTTGTATATTACAATTTATAAAAAATGTGGTTGGCATTGCGGAAGTGTGACATCAAAACAGAGTTGTTACATTATCTTACTTTTTCAAAGTAAACGTCTATGTAAAGTATTTAATTTTTCCTCACCCTTGAGTACAGAAAGCGTAAAGTACATTTGTTTACTATTCCACCACGTAAACGTTGAGTAAACGTAAGAAATACCCGTACGTTTACTCATGGAAAACGTAAAAGCGTAAAAGCAGAAGGAGTATTTTCAAGTTTGTACACAGGAAAACTTAAAAGTGAATAAAAGTAAAAGTTAAAATGGAACTTTGATCGCAACTTCGATCATTCACACTTGCCATTTTCTCAGCAGTTTCAATTGAATTGAATCGTTTTTGCGCTTTATGCACCCCATTATTACACAAAAATGGTAATAAACGTGAGAATATAGGTTATATTGGGGCTAAAGATGTACATCTGTACACAAATGAGCGTATAGGAGTAGCTGCGATGCAAATAAGTAATAAAAAATACATCATGTACATTGCATACGTGATATACATCATTCCGGAGGGGGGTATTTCGAGGGGGGGGGGTATTTTTTCCCCAGCCCATTTTGAGGGGGGGGGGGTTAATTCGAGGGGGGGTTAATTCAAGGGGGGGGATAATTCGAGGTAATACGGTAAATACGTTTTAACAACTTATAATCACACCCCGCTCCAGGGGCCAGATTTAATTCTCCCTACAGATTTGTAGGGTAGGGCGTACGCCCGATAGATTTTTTAGAGTTCAGCCGCATCGACGCACATGCACCGAGAGCAAGGCGGTTTGTAAAATATACGAAACCATCCCTTAAGGTCGCCGATATTGCAATATGACGTATATCGCTTCGATTTTGGCACAAAAATCATGATTTCGTCATTTCTTGGTCGTCGGCCAATTCGTTTTTTGTTTTATTTTGTCGGGCGGGTTACTCGCATAAGTCGCGCTTTTGTGTAGTCAGGTGGTCACCTTTTTAGTGTTCACTGTCTGCAACCGAAACCATGAGGGCAGCGACCAGAAAGAAATGCATGCACGAGCGTACAAAAGCGCGACTCATGCGAGTAACCCGCCCGACAAAATAAAATAAAAAGCGAATTGGCAGACGGCCAAGAAATGACGAAATAGTGATTTCCGGGCCAAAATCGAAGCGATATACGTCATATTGCAATATCGGCGACCTTAAGGGATGGTTTCGTATATTTTACAAACTGCCTTGCTCTCGGTGCATGTGCGTCAATGCGGCTGAACTTTAAAAAATCTATCGGGCGTATGCCCTACCCTACAAATCTGTAGCGAGAATTTAATCTGGCCCCAGGGGCCAGTTATCTGCGAGTTGACAAGTACTTTACAATCGACGCTTTACTTTACTTTTTAGATTGCTCTTGACTTTTAACTTGACTCTTAACTTTGCCACTTGCGGAATCAGCACCAGGGGGCAGTCCCAAAATGGTGTATGTTAAACATAGGATTTGGATACACAAACATAAGATTTGGATACATAAACATAAGATTTGGGCACACAAACATAATATTTGGAAACACAATTGACATATTGGCACTGCCTCCATATTGCTGGTTCCGCAAGTGGCAAAGTTAAGACTCATGTTAAAAGTCAAGAGCAAAGTCAAAAGTAAAGTAAAGCGTCAAGAGTGAAGTCAAAAGTAAAGTAAGGAGTCAAGAATTAAGTACTTGTCAACTTGCAGGACTGGCCCCAGATTAGATTTTCAGCCGATATTCGGTACATAAAGATCCCATTCGATCGTTCATGAAACTTCATTTAATTCCTCACGCCTTAGACACATCATTCTAAGTACAGATCAAAGTGATGATCTTTTCTAAATATAACATGATTCATTAGAATAACATCCTATTCGAAAACGACATTCAATAAATGTCATTCGTGTGTTTTTTTCTTATTTGAAAGCAAAAGTCGATTACAGGGATTAGGCCTCGGGCATGTGGAATATGACACATACCGTATATACTCGAAAGACCCCAGGGGGTTTTATCAGTTGGCCAGAACAAAAAATTAGGGGGTTAATTCGAGGTGGAATGATTAATTTGTCAGAGATTTCATGAAAGGTATTTGACCAATGAGCAATTTATAGCATTAATGGATGAAATGTGATGAACATCATACACTATATGTACTCAATGTGCTGGCAAAAGCAGTCACCAAGCTTCCTGTCCCCATTACCGTATTACCTCAAATTACCCCCCCCCCTTGAATTAACCCCCTCGAATTGACCCCCCTCAAAATTGGCTGGGGAAATAATGAACCCCCTCGAAATACCCCCATGGAATGATGTACATCATATATGCAATGTACTGTATTTCTCCATGTAAAGCACCCGGGTGCTATACAAAATTGAAACCCTTTCCAGCAACCTTTTTGCAAAACTTGTATAACACCGGGGTGTTTTGTTAGGGGGTGTTATACACGGAAACAAATCGACTGTAAAAATGTGTGCTTCAGTTTTCTATTTATGATACAAGTCCCTACATATTTAAGCTTTTTTGGTTCCCAGTGTGCAGCAATTCAATGAAAAAAGTGCCACGGAATTACAATGAGTGGCGCGTGCCACCCACAATATTCAAGCAATTCAAATCTGATGATCTTTTTGAAATCTAGCATAGCACCCCAGGGGTGCTTGCTATGCAGCTGTGTAACACCCCCGGTGTTGTTCCCGGGGGTCCTTTACATGGAGAAATACGGTACATGATGTATCTATTACTGCTAATTTGCATTGAATGCAGCTACACATAAACTAATTTGTGTTGCTATCTATGTTTTTATGTCCAAATATACCCTGTTTGGACACATTTATTACCTGCTTTGGGTATGCAAAAGCCTACCGCTACCGTATTTACTACGATCCTTACAGTAATTTGAGTAATTTGATAACTTGAGTTCCTTTTGTGGAAACATGTCAGATTTATTCATGAGATATGGTATGATAATAATCCTACTCAACTCATATCAGTATCACTTTTCAACTAAAAAAACATGACCTGACAAGGCAGCAGGATAATAAAAGATAGATAATATTACTTGTTATTATAAATAACGAAAAAAAAACGTTGATATTTAACTCACAATGAACACATTTAGCGTTTCTTTAGAAACTGGAAATAGAATAATTTTCGCTGCCAGTCTAGATTTTCTGAAAAAGTAGGAAATGGAATAAAGCAACGAAAAAAGTGCTATGGAGAAAGGAAGGAATAGCGATGTAAATCGTAAAAGCGCCATAGTTTTAGTACCTCCTGCGATTTTGAACGGCAATACGGAAAAAGCTACTTTACCTTTTTCTGTGTGGGAAACGATATGGACCTCCGGTAAATTATACGGTAATTTAAGTGAAAAAGATTATGGCGTAAACGCATGGGATGGTAATTATCTGTAAATTTGTCATTTTTCAGTAATTACTGGTACATCAGTAGCATTGTAATCATCACACCCTGGTACTATATTTACACAAAAAGTACTGCGTCACTTTTGTTGGAACGGCGCCAAAATGTTGGTAGTTTTCGCATCACTAAAACAAAAATTTTTCCAAGACGAACTTGTTTGCAGCATGCGTGAGTAACTTTGCTCGTTTGCACGTAGATGAAAGTGGGGAATTTCAGCTCACTGAGAATGGAAAATGATTTAATGCATTTATTTTGCCCAGTCTGTACATCTTCTGTGGATAATCTTTTTATTTGTGTATGACAATTTGCTACAGATAGCGTAATATATTGTGAGTAGTGCAGATAAGCCCACAATTTCAATTCAATTCAAGTTTCAATGTTCAATATCACAAATGAGCCATATTCAACAACGATATACCATTATAAAATATTGAAAAGCAGTTTTAGTTTTTTTATCAAGGAATTTCAGATAATGCGAACGTATTCTAAAAAAGACAGCGCAGTCCTCAACAGTGATGGAAAAGGTACCGGTAAAAATGGCACCGCACCGCACCGGCACCGGTGCTATTCTGGAAAAAATGGCACCGGCACCGGCAGGGCACCCCTGAAAAATGGCACCGCACCGCACCAGCACCGGTGCTGGTGCCCTTCGGTGCCCAGATCCGGGGCACTGGTGCCGCGGTGCCTTTCCATCACTAGTCTTCAACACAGGGAAATGAATTTAGTTCTATTGTTCCAATCCAACTGCACAGATTTATTTCAATTTCAATGTGATGTTTTCCACACTTGTTCAATTGTCTATCAAGTCATACTTAAACATATATAAATAGAATGTTACTGCATTATGTATTTAAAATTGATGTGATAAATATAACTTTGTACAACAGTTTTTCACAATATGCTTTGTAAAATGAAGCCATGAACAACCCGCATTTTCTGTGTATGTATTGGTATCAATAAACATCGATATGACTGCCATCAAAAAAAAATATTTACTGGGAGGGACCAGTGAAGAGTCTAGAAAAAATACTGTCCATCAGAGTTGTTGAAGTACCAAATTTTTTCAAAGTATGTGTATGTGTAAATACTTCGATTTTAGCCATGCTTGAAAAATTCCTGGATAAAATTCTTTATTTTTACCCAGTACCTTGATAAATTGTAAATTGTAAATGGTAAATTCTGTAAAGGTATTTTTCCTTCATTGAAGCATTTCTTCTTTCTTCCAGGTATTTTAAATATGGAATCTGGGTATGAAATTTGGTACAAAAAATATATGTTCAACCAAAGAATAATTTTGTTGGTTTAAACCATGCAAAAAAAATTGTCACAAGTTGAGTGTATACATAAATACATGAAGTGTAAGACAGAATAACATGTAAAAATGTGTATGAATGCAGGCATAGACAGGCTTTCTTTGTCACTTTTTTGCTTTTTGTGTGCATCCATTGGATTTTCTAAAATAATACTCTGAAGTAAATACCCAGTACTCATTAAAAAGAACATGTATTGATGGCCACAAATGGTAGAATTAAAGTTTTGTACCCATGAGTATTTACTCAGTATACAGTTTTACATGTATTTCAGAGTAAAATGTAAATAATACCCTTTATCAACTCTGTTATTCATATCAGACAACAGTGGCTCACATGGAGATTACCTACTTGCTCGTACAAAAATACAGCGCTATTTTCTGTTCAACTTAATCCTTATTATAGAGGATTCAAGTTGATCAGAGCAAAAGAGAAACGGTAAATAGCCTAAGCTTAAGCCTTTAGACTCTGTGGACGGTTTTAGATGACTAGAATTGTACACTCACTTTAGGATTTTTATCAACCTGAAATTATTTTCAGGAAAGTATTTCAATTGATATAAGTTTTACACTTGACAGGTATATGATCGATACATCGTTATATCGATCAAGTGAAAATCTGCCAGCTTGAGCATATACAGCAAATGCACAAATAAGACCCCCTCGAATAACTCCCCCTTGAATGACTCCCCCCTTTGGATGAAAACCATACAATACAAAAATACAAAATAATATTAGTCTACAGCAGCGACAGCAGATACATGATATATGCGGTGTATACACATCTATTTGTTGTTGTTGGACAGTTAAATACATGATTTACATGAGTTTACAGACTACTTCAATGCAATGAATTAAGTCCATGTTTTCAGAGGAAAAAATGAATCCCCCTCGAATAACTCCGCCTTGAATAACTCCCCCCACCAAAACGCCTGAGGAAAAAATAACTCCCCTGGGGTGTTATTCGAGGATTTATGGTAATTGTTATGTAGGTACATTACAATTTTCAATTCATATTACATTTTTCTATTCATATAATACATTACAAATTATGATTTGATTTTTAACAATCAGTTTCAAATATTCTGGCTGTAAAAGTGTGCATGGGGTGATTAAAATGGTGGGTTTATCCACTCTTGGGAAATACGTGAACAAATCCGGTGTTTAAGCTCATTTTGTTATTCGCAAACTTAACAAAATGGGATCTTAAGTGAGATTTATGCACATCAGATATGTAAATATAAATTGAACCACCCACTGATAAAACATGGCACATGTAAAGCAAACACGTTATTTGGGTTGCATCAGCTGAGCAGGCTCAATGCATGCACATTGCACACCTTATTTTCAATCAAAGATTCATTTATAAATAATAATGTGTTCCTAACTTCCTGTTTATCACCCATTGAATTCTGTGCCTAAATGTTAAGACCTCTTTGATGGAGACCTATTTATTTGTGGGAAAGTTCATACTTCTTTCAAATTTTGCTATGATTGCTTTTATCCTCCCATGTTTTTTAAAGGAATGTGGTTAGAATATTTTTTTTATGGAATGCATGCACAACACCAAGAGCATTTTAGAAATCTTTATGAGATAACAAATCCGAAAAATATAAGCATACCCTCATGCTAGTTCATCCAGTAAACTCAGACGTATGGGTTGGGAATTTCAAAATTTTCGGGTTCAGGTATCGGGTATCGGGTCCTAAAAATTTCGGGCCAGGGATTGGGTATCGGTTCCAAAAGTTTAGCGGGTATCGGGTTCGGGTTCGGGTATTGAGGTCGGGTATCGGGTCGGGTTTTCAGATCAAAATGTCGGGTATCGGGTAATAAAATTGTCAAGTAACGGGTAATAACATTGTCGGATATCGGGTAATAGAATTGTAGGATATTGTGTAATAAAGTAATCTGGTATTGGATTGAACAACAAAAATACAGCATTGTGCAGTTTATCTATCACAAGGTGTATAACTAAGTGGAGCTGCAGCAGTTTTTCTATAAAAAATCATCTTGCTCAAGATAAAACCCATGACCATGACCCACAGTGTTACCTCAAGGTGCTTCAGTAATAACTGCCAAAGACATTGAACTGTGAGCCTAGCAGAAATATGTTTCAATGATTCTTAGTAATCATTTCCAGTTGTAGCAATTGAGCTTAATGGTTCTGTTATTTTGCAAAGTGAGTGATGACTGCACCTGTTGGGGCATAGTGTCATGCCATGGCTGCTGAGGCCCCAAGGATGGTGTAAAATATTTTTGCATGTTTTATTTTGGCCAACAGTACCTCAGTATATTTGGGTAAAAACCAGCGGCAAACTAGAATACCTATATATAAATACTAAACCCACAAAAAAATTTCAACAGTGTTTGAAACATCTTAGTTAATGGTGGCAGTATTCCAGTGGCCTTCACAGGATGCCAACAAAGTGCAACTGTTGGCACACTCAGGATATGTATTCTCATTGCCTGATTACAAAACAGTTGCAAACTCAACTGTGTGGACATTCTGCAGTTGAGTAAACAATTTTTTATAAGTTTCTCTGGCACTGTGCTTGGTAGTGCACACCAGAGTTGTTAGAATTACTGAACTTTTTAAAAAGTATATGCAAATGTAAAGTTTTTTTTTACTCATCACAAAGTATAGAAAACGTAAAATACTATTTTTTACTCGTACGTACGCGTAAATGTGGGTACTTTTCTGTGAGTGTAGAAACGACTACTTTTCTTCATAGAATGTGTAAAAGTGGGCACTTTTTCATACATGCACAGCACAACGTATGTTTTTCTACCAGCAAATGACAGATTATATAGTTTTCAAGGTCTCTTTATTCTAGGAGATAAAAATCATCGATCTCCCGACTCGTTTACCACATCTATTGTCTCCACAGCCATTTCGATTTGGTTGCAAGTTTTGAAATTTTTAAAGGCACTCCCCCCACATATCTAAAATATTCAACGGAACCACTTCTGTAAATACATAGCAGTGTAGTTACTCTATAAATATGTCCCACATTGAATTTTCATAAATACATTTTCCGTTCGCGTATGCTTTGAAAGTGTACGCGTACAAGTGCGTATGGTATTTTTTTGAAAAGTATATGTAAATGTATTCACCGCATACTCGCGTACGCGTATTTTTTGAGTAAACATATGTACCTTTTAACAACTCTGGTGCACACAATCAGACTGTTTACCTCACTGAACCAGTGCTCACTGAACTGAACACACTTCCAGGAGAAAACTGGAATGAAGTGCACCGCACCCAAATATCTGGCAGCCATTTCGGCCAAGGGGAATGCAGATATCTGAATTGTTTTCAATTGGATCATTTTTTTCAAATCTGAATGAACAATGCATTAGGTACATTATAACATCAGATCTGAACTAATTGAAACAAACCAATTAGAAGTGTCTAAATTACAACTGCACCAAACAACTGGAAGTTGTATCCACAAAGCTTCCAAACTGATTGAAAGGTTGAACTGTGGCAATTTTTTGCAGGTATTTTCGGGTATCGAGTGCGGGTTTGGGTATTGAGGTCAGGGATCGGGTTCAGGTAGTAGAGTCGGGTTCGGGTATCGGGTTTCGATACCAAAAAGTGTGCGGGTATCGGGTTCGGGTCGGGTCGGGTCGGGTTCCCAACCCTACTCAGAAGATAAAAAAAAATCAATTTGAAATGGACTGCCTCATGGTGTGAAGTAATATCCAAGCCACAGGGTAAAAGGCTGAAATTTGACGCCCGGGCCCCGGTGCCAGCTTGGTAATCTAAATAATAGACAAATGAATAGAAGCAATACGCCAATAAGAGTTGACAAAACGCTTAAAGGCATGATATTTTTTGTTATAAAATATCTGTTATGGCCATTACTATTTTTTTGTTGTAAAATATCTGTTGTTATGGTCATTAATAGGGTGTCAAAAAAATTTTTTTACGGAAAACAGAAATGGAAACGGAAAAAAAAATTTCAGCAGCCGGAAAATGGAACGGAAAACGGAAAAAAATTTGCACTTGGTGGAAAACGGAAATGGAAACGGAAAAAAAGATTTCAATGGCCGGAAAACGGAAAAAGAGGCCGGAAACAGAAATTATTTACATCATTGACAATCTGCATGAATTTTTACCAGTTTGGCTGATCAGAAAACAGAAAGTTGAGCCAGAAAAAGGTAAAATGAGGCGACAAAATGAAAAATTGAGGCGGAAAATGGAAAAAAGGTGGAAAAACTGGAAATTGTGGCAGAAAACGGAAAAAAGGCAGAAAAACTGAAAATTTAGCCGGAAAACAGAAAATGAGCCGGAAAAACAGAAACGGAAAAAAAGTTGCTGGAAAACGGAACGGAAAACAGAAAACAAATTTCAGCAGTCGGAAAACGAAACGGAAAATGGAAAAAATTTGCCTGCGGAAAACGGAAACGGAGAACGGAAAACGGAAATTTGACACCCTAGTCATTAATATTTTAAATCTATGTTTATATGGTGTAAAATACAATATTGTTTCAATGAACGAGAATCAGAAGTTTTTTATTTTATTAATATTCAGATGAATAATTCGGCAGATATAGAAACGTATGTGCATATTTTATGATATATTCTTCTCATATTCTGTATTTATTAAGAACACCTCTGCTCTGAGTAGCATCGCGTTACGGTAGTTGAGCACACATAGATGCGTAAAAATCCATTTTGTTTTCGATGCACATCTACATAAATAATATATAGGTATGTGTTTATTACAAGGGCAGGAGAGCATTCCATCACAAATAAGGAAATGCTCTTAAAAATTGAAAAATATGGCCAAAATGGATTACTGTGTTTCTTCTAATAGAGCGCCTTTCTATTTTTTCATCGACTTTTTTACCTATCTTTCTTTTGGAAGCGGCCGTTCTATATTCCACGCATTGATCATTTGAACATAGCCTTATTGTAATGAAGCATGAGGGATGAGCAATATTGTAATATCAAAGCATCAATTTGACATTGAATATATATATTTGAATGCTTAGAATGTTCTCTCCATCAATTTTTTTAGTATTTTTGGGTTTTGGCACACTCCCAACACAATTTACACATGATATTTTTTATTTTTTTATGCATTTGGCACAATTCCAGTACTTGTGTACCTTCTATTGTAGACTGCCCTTCTATTTATTTCGTGGCCCAAATTTGGTCAAAGAAGTGTACCTTCTATTGGAGACGTCCTTCTACTAGAGACCTGCCTTTCCATTAGAAGAAATACAGTAGCCTTGCCAGATGCCAGTTTTTCCAGTTGCAGTACATTTTTCGCCTGGAAATTTAATCAAACCCAGCCCCTGGAATTAAACGAATGCGTGATCCGGAGCACTCTGCGCATTTCCATCCGGATTCAGCAAGACAAATGGAAAATGTGCATGATACATTAAATGAATAGGTTTTCTAGAACTGGAAACGAAATGACGCATTTTATCGAATGAAAGTGGGTGAAAAATTGGGATTAAAAACAGCTTTTTCACTATACTGTCACTATCCAGGATAAGCTCCCGTGGGGAATTATTGTTGTTCCTAAACTGTTTTGTGGTTGATTAAATCGGTGGGAATTGTTCAATGTGAGGAATTGTTTCAAAGTTTTCAACCGCATTTTTATGAGCATTTTGACCATTGGCGCGTTTCCTGTGGCACAAAGACAGTGAAAACAGTTCTCACAATATCATCTGAAAAAAAAAAAAATGTTTTTCTTATCACCATGTTATAATACGTAAAACCATCAAAACAACATAAAACATAGGTAGTAACATATCCTGTAAATCAAAATATTCAATCAATTATCCCAGTGGCTCCACAATTATAGCACTTCCACATTTCCCAAACACATCAGCCACCTCAAGTGCATCCACACTTCCAAATTTCACATTCATCATCATGGCATTTTTGGCACTGTGCCCAGGGTCTGGGGGCATTGGGATGGCTGGGGAATGCCAAACTGAACTGGGTATTTGTATGCCTAGTGAGGCTGGCACCTGGCAATGGAATGTGAAGTTATGACTAGTGATGGAAGAGTGTTATTATGTCAGTGCAAACGATTATAGACAAACAAAAAAGACACAGATAATGATATAGCTACTCCCCACTTTTAGAAAATTGCTGGCACTGATTTACATCCCTATTTTGGCAAAAAAAATTGACAGTATTTTGGCAGAATCAATGACACTTTTACACCATCACAGATGTAACTATTCAAAACTCACTGAAACTGCAATCAGTGTGTCAAAAATTGGAACAAAATATGGTGGTTTTGAGTCAGCCAGAGTGATCATCCAAGGTTTGCCATTGGCTGCCCAGATTAATTGTGAACTGTCCATTCTTCTGAATAATTTCTGAGTGGGTTCAATTGATTATGACTTGTTGCCTAGAGAGCATGTGTATTTTACACTGAATTGTCAAATTGTTAAATGTGTGTAAAAGTTACCCTGCAAGAGCTCACAATTTTGAGTTGTTATTTGATTTGAAATTGTATTGAAAAAACAGTGTACAATTCAAATATTAAATAATCCAATAATAGGAACGTTGCTTCAGAAACAAATATATTTGTGGAATCTGCAGCACAAATACTACAGTTTTATGTAAGCCCCGAAAAATGAACTGTTCCTGCAGTGCTAACCTTGATGTGAACAACACCTTCTGCATAAACAATTCCTGTCTCAAAAGTGTCCCCACCACTTGACCTTGTCTCAATTCCATATATTGTCAAGTGATAAGTCATGTGATAATCTGTTTGTCACTTGACTTGACACACCTTGTAAAAGTTGTTTTCTCATTTACCACTTGACGTCATTACTTGACAAAGTGTGGAATTGTGCCCAATTTTCAGATGCTGTGACTCTCCCCAGAAAACATCACAGCTATGCTCCTTTGTACCTGCCTCATCTCCGAGGAAAATTGGTCTCACATTTACTGGCCATTTGTTTATTGTAATGGGATGCTGTGTTTTTAAAGTGGGTAATTCATATTTATCACTGAATACGAATGGTGCATGTGCAAATTGATTTTGATGTTCAAATGAAAGGTCTGGAAAATTCCTCATTTATCTAAACTACCATTGGCTATTCAATAATTTTCTGCATGCCTATTGGTCATAATGTGCAGTGAACAAGTTGTAGCTAGTTGTAAGTTGAAACTCGATTTACTTAATTGTATGCTAATGCCGGCAGCCTGGCACAATGATTTCCCAGATAAAAGATTTGCAAAAGTACCATTTCCATGTGTCCAAAAAACATCATTCGTTCAAAAAGTTGCCCCAAATTATCAGTTTCTGAGCTTGCACATGCACATATCGTAAGGTGAATTTTTATGGAAGGGCTGCCTTGTATGAAGGATTCCTGATGACATCAATGTCATATTTTGCCATAACAGAATCCTCTACTGGCACAGCATGAATTGTTCTTGCAATAGATTTTGGGAATCCGCTTTCACTGCTCGTTTTGTTGCTAATGCTGAATTTTACAGTCTTGCCAGTCAGTGATTTTAAAGGTGCACTTTCAGCCGGCTGAATGCTTTGAACATCCTTTATCCTGAAAATGAGAAGATCGACTTAATATATTTTCCTTAGTTTTTAAGCAAATCAAAATTTTATTTAAATAAGTTTAATCTAAATTACAAGTTGTGTCAAAGTTAAAAACTCATTATTTTCATTCATTATGCAGGCAGTTTAAATACAACATGGATTTAACACTGAACACTGAACAGATATACTTTTGAAGATAAAAATACATTTCAAACCAACCTCATTAGTACGCCAAATTCAGATAATGAGTCTATCACCACACGAGCGTGGACCTGATCGGGAGTAAAATTTAGATTTAGGTAATGATTGTGGAAATTTAAGCCACCTCCTACTAAAACCCGAAATAATTTCTGATAAATACATCCTGAAAGCCTGAAATCCGAAAAGCCCTGAAATCCTGAAATCCTAAAATCCCCAAAATCCTGAGAAAGTCCCTCACCTTCCCCTGCTTTGTCAGCAATTCTACAGCACTCTCACCATCATTTGCAGGGAATGCAGCTTTATGGTATGTGCCAGGATTGAGCACAATGCCACAGGTGCCATCAAAGTAAAATGCCACAAAATGGTGTGGTGAAAGTGTGGCCTCATTTGAATGCTTGCTGAGTACCATGATGAATGGTTTTGGATGGTCATTTTGCAGTGGCCAGAAATGCTGGGGGGTAAAATTGGTTGTATGTGTATATACTAAAAAATATAATGTTGCTGTGTGTGGTTTGGTTACCCTGTTTTTCATATACTGGGAAATATAATGAATGTTGTAGTGTGTGGTGAACAACGATGGAAAAAACACAGAAATTGAACACAGAAACTCATTGAGTTTCTGTGTTTTTGTTTTACACAGAAACACGGAAACTCGTAAATTTTGAAAAACTCAAAACTCAAATGAGTTTTTTTTTTTGAGAACACAGAAACACGGAAACACAGAAAAGTTTTTTGAGTTTTTGTGTGTGTTTTTCAGCGAAGCGGCTAAATGCACATTAATTCAGTTAAACTAAACAAGATAAGATAAGCATCTATAGTATGTAAATATTTATGTACATAATGTATTCATATTTTATAATGGTACAAAAAAGAAATTCAAGATGGCATGCACATCTCCTGGTGGATTTGACAATTTAAGTTTCAACATTTAAGTATACCTTATTACCTTGAATTAACCCCCCTTGAATTAACTCCCCTCAAAATGGACTGGTGGAATAATAAGCCCCGCCCCCTCGAAATACCCCCCTCCGGGATGATGTACATCATGTATCCAATGTACATGATGTATTTATTACTGCTAATTTGCATCGCAGCCACACATAGACTGTCTAGGTTGTGTAGCTATCTACATGTTTATTTCAAATATATCCTGTTTGTACGCATATAACCTGTTTTGGGTATGTAAATGCCTACTATTTTCTATGATCCTTACAAAACTTTCTGATGAAATAATAATGCCCATGGGGGTTATTCGAGGTAATATGGCAGTTGTAGTTCAAATCAATTCCGTAGTCTTCCATACAGTACACATCCATTGAAGAATTTTGGAGTACTGCATAAATTGTCGTTTCTGGGCATTTTGTTGCTGGTGTTGTGATGTTGATGTCCTCATTGTGGACATTTTTATGGACTTTTTTGACACTTGAATGAATAAACAAATGTTATGTGGGGTTAAAACATGTGCAAAACCCATATTTTATAAGAAAACCTCTGTTTCCAGATCGAAATGCTGTAAATCAAAATTTTTTGGGGGAAAGCTCGAATTTTTTGGAAAAAAACTCAAGTTTTTTTTAGAAAAAAAAACTAAAAAACCTCGAGTTTTTACAAAAAACACAGAAATAAAAACAGAGTTACTAAAGTTTTTTTCAAGAAAAAAACTCAAAACACAGGTATTCATTTTTGAAAAACTCAAAACACAGAAAGTGTTTTTTTTTGGAGAACTTACCCATCGTTGGTGGTGAATCTTTTTTACATTGACAGTAGACAATTTTAACAGGCTGGCCACTAGTGAAAGATGTTGTGTGTGAAACACATAAATGCATTATCAATACATCTCACATCACGTTGCCAGTCATATGTTGCCTTTTTGGCAATCTGTTACCGATTGCATGTATATTGCGCATGAATTTAGGTATTTACATTTTTATTATTACATTTTGATGAATTTTATGCCTCTATGTTTTCATATTTTGCTTGAAAGGCGTTGAAAAAATGCCCAAGGAACACAATGCATTTCAATAGCGGCCGTGTGCTCATCTTAAACAACTTTTTAAACTTTTTAGAATTATAATTTTATTTTTTTATTTTTAAAATTAGAATTTAAAAACAATGACATTTTCATCACACCACAGATCCATCAACCGGTCAAGCAGACCTGTTCTCCATCAGGATGACAGTTTGCATCACTCAAAATGTAATCTCTACCTCCATTGGTTCTCACCCCAATAATGTAGTGTCCACAAACACCTTCATTTGTCACAGAGCAAATATCAAAATCAATGTTTTTCTCATGCAGCAAGTGACAAACTGCAGACTTCAGGCAATCGTGATTTTGGTCAGTAATTTTCGGGGTTGACCATTTGCATGTGAAATTTGATGCCGGTGTGGAGCCGCCGCCAATGCTGCCATTTTGAAACATCGAAATGAAATCAGTGTATCGAAAATGGAAATCTAATATAGAAATCGAAGATGCAAATCGATAAATGGGTTCATTTTGTGGAGCATGGGAAACGGGAGATTGTGTAGAAGATGTGCATAAATAAGTCTCTGTGCTCTGTAAATATTTACATTTCAACAACTCAACAGACATTTCACACACTCACACACGCACACATGCAGGGGTAGCCTACCGTATTTCCTCGAAATACCCCCCGGGGGGGTATTTCGAGGAAATACGGTAGTTGGGCGGTTTGGGGAGCACCCTCCAGAGTTGTTACAAGTACTGAACTTTTTAAAAGTAAATGTAAACGTAAAGTATTTTCTTTTTACTTTTACGCAGCGTAGAAGGTGAGTAAAATACTTTTTTTTCATGGAAAACGTAAAAATGAGTATTTTTTCCAAGGAAAACATAAAAATAGGTATTTTTTCTCACAGAAAACGTAAATGTGGGTATTTTTCTCACAAAAATAACGTAAAAATGGGTGTGTTTTTTTCAATTTTTACTCTGAAATACACCTAAGATGTGTGTTTTTCTCTCCTGATAAGTATTTCTTAGGAAAATGTCCTATGTTTGTCAGTTTCTCTCTGGCAAAACGAACATTTTTGTCCCCTTAAAATACGTTTTCTGTACTCGTGTACTTTCAAAAAGTACGCGAGTATGTGAGTACCGGTATTTTTTCGGGAGGAAACGTAAACGTATTTACGCAGTACGTAAACGTAAGTAAACGGGAGTAAACGTAACGTATTTTAACAACTATGGTACCCTCCCCCACCCCCCCATTGAAGACCCCTGGGGCCAGATTTAATACTCCCTACAGATTTGTATTGTAGGGCGTACGCCCGACAGATTTTTTAAAGTTTAGCCGCATCGACGCACATGCACCGAGAGCAAGGCGGTTTGTAAAATATACGAAACCATCCCTTAAGGTTGCCGATATTGCAATATGACGTATATCACTTCGATTTTGGCCCGGAAATACATGCACGAGCGTACAAAAGCGTGACTTATGCGAGTAACCCGCCTGACAAAATAAAATAGAAAACGAATTGGCAGACGGCCAAGAAATGACGAAATCGTAATTTCCGAGCCAAAATCGAAGCGATATACGTCATATTGCAATATCGGCGACCTTAAGGGATGGTTTCGTATATTTTACAAACCGCCTTGCTCTCGGTGCATGTGCGTCGATGCGGCTGAACTTTGAAAAATCTATCGGGCGTACGCCCTACCCTACAAATCTGTAGGGAGTATTAAATCTGGCCCCTGCACACATTTTATGTGTATTGTCATCAGCTCACACTTCACCTGTAATTAATAACAAATCCAGACTTCCAGAATTGTCGAAACACATCCTGTGAAAATGTTACTACTTGCTTCGCAAGTGTTTTCATGCCGATATGTGAGTATGAAAGTAATGTCAACTGTTTGCTGAGAAATGAATAATTGTGTAAACTCACCCATTCAAGACTGTTCTGCCACCTGGAGATGGCCATTGAGTTAACTGAACGGGATTTTTATCAAACTCATTCTTGCTGTGGATTAAATGTCCATAACCAGCAAATGATTCAGCAGTAGCATTTATCAGAGGAATGTCAATAAATCTGGGAATTTTTAGGTTTTATACTTTTTTGTTTGTTTGATAATTTCCATTGGAAATACACCTGATTGATTTTTCAATGGTTGAACTATGCCATACAGATGATACCAAATCTGCATCTGGTTTGTATTCGCACTGGTACTTGCCCAGAAATGATGCCATTGTGTTTTGAAAATTTGAGAAATTTCTCAAAACTGGATTGATTTCAGGTTTCATGTACTTCCCCATGTGTGTAAAAAACACCATATGTACACATCTTTATCATTTCTTTATTTGCTTAATTGCCCATTCAATACCGGTTTACAAAGCAACATGAAAACTTGTACACATTATAAGTATAAACAACTGAACTGACAAAAACGAGTACACAGTTATGAAGTAATATTTATGTCTCTTGATTGTGGTAATTTTTCAGAAAAACTGCAAAGTGATGCAAGTAAAAGTGATTCACCAATATTGAAGGATATATGGATAACACACCATTCCACACAAAAATCACACACAAACACACTTAATCATCACTGAAAACCTTAGCCATCGGTGGTACCACTTCAATGGTACTACCACATTCTTCTACCACGTCCATTATCTCCAAGGCGTCCACACAGCCCACCTTTTCTTCTAGCACCAGGGATTCATGCGCGCTGTGCATTGGGGGCCATGGTACCGGTGCGCCGTGCCATACTGTACTGGGTACGTGTAGTCCTACTGCACCTTGGACCTGTTGTGGGGGGGGGGGGGGTTGGGGGGATTTTTTAGGTAGGTACAGCCTTAAGTAATTTAATGAATACACTTATACAGTTCACCAGCTATCCAAAATTGACTGCCTAAAAGTTATCCCTCTGGAAAAACTCCCCCTAAAATCGCACCCCTTTGAATGGCCATCCCCTAAACGGCTCCGATAAAGAAACTCCACTCAAATCAGAAATCCCAATTAAAAAATATTTCAGAGCACTTTCCAGCATGAACTTCTTTCCCTCAAAGGCTCAAACTTGAATAGCTCGTCACCTCAATAAATCAACCTTGATGACTTCCTCACAAATAAGTCATCCCCATTGGACCACTCAAATAACACACCTCATCTTAAAAAACAACCTCCTCAAATAACTCCCTTTCACAAATTTCATCAAAACACTTAGAAATTCAGAAATGATTTGTGCAGACATGGACAACTGAAGTATTCATGCATTCTTCAGCTTCCAGCAATAACCCAAACTAACATAAATTGTGGCTAATGTCTCTGCAATGGGCAGATAATGTGGTGGTTTAGAGTGTGCCACTGTCATTAGCCAAGGTCTCAAATTTGTTGACCACATCAATTGGGAACTATCCATTCTTCTGTATAATTTCTGTGTGTGGGATTGTTCTTGTATTTTGTGTGTATATTTATGCGACGTCATATGATGTGTGTATTTTGTTTGTCCCAGAATTATGAGGCCCACTTTTGAGCTATCGCTTTGTGATCAGTTGAAAACACATATTTGGTTTCTGTCAGTAAATACCATTCTTTATACAATTCATTTGTTATGCAGATAGCAGAAACTTTTCCATTTTTGTATGAAATATCTTCTTGTCAGTATTTTGCATGCTTCAAAATTGGCCTGGTGGTCTTTGAAAATTCACTTGGAAATGGACTCGCTGAATTATAAAGTCAATGTTGAGATTCCGAAGCTGTGTCATTTTCTATTTTTACACCACCAAGCACCAGCAAGGAACACACCGAGCACATTCATGCATAAATACATAATACAGATCAAAACACACCTTTACACGTATCATCCCCTCTGTGTAGGTAGTGCCAGTGGCGCCCTCCCCCACACAATTTCTCTTTGCCCTAACTTTCACTTGTTGTCTGTCATCCCAGAAAACGTCAAAACACTGTAACCTGGTGCCAGCTTCGTTGCCAAGGAAGATGGGTCTCACTTTGGAGGGCCACTTGTTTATTTGAAGTGGAAACTGTGAGAAGAAATAAGTGTTTGGGAAAAATTTGTCAATGGAGTCAAGGTAGTGAATCAATTACCACATTAACTTGCATGATGGAGAAATTGGGAATGCAGCAATATTTGAGTAAAGTAATAAGAGTTAATAACCTACACCTAAATACCGTATTACCTCGAAATACCCCCACGGGGGTTTATTATTTCACCAGCAAAATTTGAGGGGGGGGGGGGTTAATTCGAGGGGGGGTTTATTCGAGGGGGGGTTTATTATTTCGCCAGAAAATTTCGTGGAATTCAGAGTAAAGAATACGCTATTTCTTACACAAAAACGGTAATAAATGTGAGAATATAGGTTATATTGGGGCTATAGATGTACATCGGTACACAAATGAGCGTATAAAAGTAGCTGCGATGCAAATAAGTAGTAATAAATACATAATGTACATACATGATGTACATCATTCCAGAGGGGGGGGTATTTCGAGGGGTGGTTTATTATTTCCCCAGCCCATTTTGAGGGGGGGGGGGGTTTAATTCGAGGGGGGGGGGGGGTTAATTCAAGGGGGGGATAATTCGAGGTAATACGGTAGTTACCTGTGACTAGTGATGTAAAAGCATCATGGCGCTGGCGCCTGGCACTAGCGCCAAAGGAAAAGGATCCATGGCGCTTTTGGCGCTTGGCGCCATTTTCCTCTGGCGCCATTGGCGCTTGGCGCTAGGGGTCGGAAAAGCGCTTGGCGCCAAAGTTCTGGCGCTTTTCACATCACTACCTGTGACATTGATCATTCATTATGTGGAAAATCATTGAACAGTCAATTTGTTGCACTATAGTAAAATAAGGGAATTCACACCATGCATTTCTCCACTTCACATGCATAATGAATAGGCACTAACAAATTACTGCAATTTTTATAATCACCAACAGATTCTGCCATTCTAGCTGGGTCACTGATCATCTCCATTCCATATTTCGCTAGAATTTTTTCACAAGCCACTGCAGTTTCTGTGACCCTGGCAAATGACCTCAACAACTTTGGCACATGCCTGTCAATGGCATCGTAGCCCAATGGTTTGATTGCATGCATGTGTTCCATCCTGTGATCAGCTGAATCCTGGGGCAAAATTCAATTAGAATGCAAGGTGCACGCAGAGTGCTAAACTTTCACAATTCCATGTGCATCATATAGCGGATTGTGGATACATTCAGAACCTTACATGCACCTTACATTCCAATTGAATTTGGTACCGGGACATCACTCAATGTAAGCATTTCAATTTTTGATATGGGTGATTTCAGTGGTGGCT
Organism: Sphaerolaimus hirsutus; assembly: GCA_964036195.1. Classification (NCBI taxonomy): domain Eukaryota; kingdom Metazoa; phylum Nematoda; class Chromadorea; order Monhysterida; family Sphaerolaimidae; genus Sphaerolaimus; species Sphaerolaimus hirsutus. The sequence continues at coordinate 11,933,526 of OZ038453.1, read as the reverse complement.
CATTTAGCTCTGGTTTCCCATGGGCATTTCTGATTCTGCACTAGAAGGGTTCAGTTTACAAATATATTTGTATTTAAACTCATCATATAGGTAATGGATTCATTGAATTTAAATACACACCTCATAAGAACACCAAATTCTGAGAGGGCATCCATAACAACATTTGCATGTATCTGAAAAATTCAAAAATTTGCACATTGGCACATGTCTCAGGCAACTGACATACAACGAACTGGCAGTGAGTTGGCAGCACAACAATTGTAACAATTTAGACCTGGTACCAATCCCAGACCCTGCAAAGTGCTAGGTGTCAAATGTCATCTAAAATCTCATGCAATGTCAATTGTCATGTAAACTTCAGTAAAAAAAATAATTGATTTTTTATTTTGATTGTACTATTACTTTACACTTTTCAGGGTCTGGGACTGCCCCTAATTTTCATATCCTGTCTGAGTTTCCCTGTAACTTTATTGCACAGTGCAGAAGATTTCCCCCAGGTCAAGTGTCTTTTATTCCAGACAACCACAACACATCCCATTTCCCATGCCCTATCAAATATAGCAGTGCAAAAACTAAACAAACTTTGCCCTGTCTCGTCAGCAGTTGCACATGACTCAGCCCATTCTCAGCTGGAAATGCAGCTTGGTGATATGTGCCAGGATTTAACACAACTCCACAGGTTCCATCAAAGTGGAAAGCCACAAAATGCAGTGGGCTGACTGTCTGTTCATTTGCATGCTTGCATAGAACCAGAATGAATGGCCCATCGCCAACTGGCCAGAAATGCTGGGGGTATTTTTGGTAAAATGTGATTTCGACTTTCTGGCAATTTGATTCATGGTTGGGTTTTGTAAAATTATTCCTTCCACTTTTTTATTACTATTAGAATCCATTCCATTCACTATTCATATTCCTATTAGAATCTATTCCTTTGACTATTGATATTCCTATTAGAATATATTCCTTTCATCAGCTTGCTGAAGAATCAAGCACAAACCTGTTCTCCATCAGGATGGCAGTTCGCATCACTCAAAACGAAATCATTTCCCCCATTGATTTTGGCACCAATGACATAGTGGCCATCGACACCTTCATTGTCTGTAGTGCAAATATCGAAATCAAAGTTTGCCTAGGGGCAATCCCACACCCTGGAAAAAGCCCTGTAAAATGCCAAATACCGTAAATGCTCTAATAATACGACAGTCGTACTATTTTTTTCAGCACATTTTTAGGTTTTGTACTATTGGAGATGTCGCATTATTAGAGAGTGTCGCATTATTGTTTTCATCAAATCAACAACTTCATTGTCCACATAACTCAAACGTGAGCATGACTTAGTAAAGCAATAAACATCAACAATCGCCCATTAAATCGCCATTAAACATCAACATCAACAAAACAATTGTCCAAAAGCGCGGAATGTACGGCTTCCGCAGATTGCGACATCATTACGCTGTTTTTAATTTTTTTCTCGGGTGTCGCACTATTGAAGAGTGTCGTATTATTGGAGAGTGTCGGTTTATTTTCACACAACGTGCCCAAACCTGTCGCACTATTGGAGATGTCGTATTATTGGAGACCTGTTGTATTATTAGAGCATTTACGGTATCATGCAAAGTATCAAAGTCATGGAAAATGCCCTGCGAAATGGCAACTCGGTTGCCATATTGCAGGGCATTTTCAATGACTTTTGACATTTGACATCTTGCAGGGCCTTTTACAGGGTCTGGGATTGGTACCTGGTGTAATTTTTGACACACTGTTGATTTGAAGCAAATATTCTGATCGTTGTTAACATCCGGTTTTGACCACGAACAAGCGAATTTCGATGGTGCTGTAGAGCCGCCGCCGACACTGAAGTGGTGTTTGAACTGTTTTGATGTGACAACAATGTTAAGTTGGTTAAATCGCTGTAAACTACATTTTATGAGTGCCATTTGGAAGAGTTTGTCCAGTTTTCATTATACTTTTGACTACCGTATTGCTTGAAATACCCCCTCAAGATGGTCACTATGAATTAATAGACCCTCACGATATATCATATTGAACATTAAACGATATATCATATTGAATATCGAATATCAAATATCGGATACAGACCATTTTTTATATCGATTATCAAATATCACTATCGAAAATTTTGAAAAGATATCGAATATCGATTTTGAATATCGATAGCAAAAATTTTGAAAAATATTGAATATCAACCATTTTTAATATCGAGTATCAAATATCGATATCGAGGTACCATATCGTATCATATCCATATCATATCGAGTTTCAGAAAAAAAGTATCGAATATTGAATATCGATATCAAAAAGTCATATCGTCCAAACCCTAACCCCCACCCTCAAAAGACCCCCTCCCGAATTGAGTGTAAAAAGCAAAAAAAGCTGCAGTTTGTGATCGGGGCAATGCAGAACGCACGTTAAAAACAATGACTACGTTACATTAGAACAGGTTTTATTGTCTACATAAACACTTACACTTACACTTGTAGTCTATAGACTCTTTTATATGGCAGGGCAGTTATTGTTACATTTTTCTATTTACATCTGTGTATCGAGGAAATATGGTTTGCTTTTTTCCAGAGTTGCAAAAACGTATTTACGTTTACCCGAAATACCCGGTTATTTGGGTATTTATACTTACATTTACGCTTTCCAAAAATACCATTACGTTTTGTTACGTTTTCCTGGCACAATTACCCGGGTACCAGCAAAAACAGAAAAAATATGTGAAGGAAACCTTATTATATGAAAATGTAGTCTTATATGGTCAGTTCAACATGCTTAAATGTTAAGAGGTTGGCAATTCCGCAACTGGAGAACTAGAACAATTTATCAGTGATCAAATCAAATCAAATCAAATTTCATATACCACTCAGTCTTTGCGAGGCAAAAGGGTACACAGTAACAGTCAAAAGTAACGCAACGAATAAATTGAATAAGTGAAACGAGTGGCACTTTAAGGTACATATTAAGGGCAAATCACACGAAATAGACTGGGGCCGTGTTGTGACGCAATAGGACCGCAACCTAAGCAGTCCCAGCGTCACCTGGCCGGCACAGAAACAGTAACAGCACCTTAACATTGGTTCGTTACATAAACATAATGATAAATGCAATACTAAAAATGCCAAAATATAAACCACATTAAACATGAGCAATTTATGGAGATTGACAAGCAAATGCATTTAGTATATAATTGGACAAGTTATCAGTCTTTGTTGAGATCAGATAATCAGTTTCATTACAAAAGAGCCAAGTGTTACCACCCCGATCGCGCCTTCCTTGCTCTACGTGTGCCTTTGGTATGGGGTAGCAGTTTTGTAACAGTGTAAGAAACGAGGGGCTAAAGCCCAAGACAAGAGGATGTAACTACTTAGGTAACTAAACAACAGTAAGTAGGGTTACAACCCCGTTTAGTCTCCAAATGGTCTGCATATCACATTCAGGTGACTTTCTAGTTCTCGAATGTTCTTGCTAAAATTCTCCCTAGTATTGTTGCATGTAGTTGACTCTAGAAGTGTATTAAAGTCAGATCTAGCACGATCGCTACATTTCATCGAGCAACAGTCTTTGCGCAGCGAACGCATCACTTTGTTTCTCCAACGTAGTGTTGTCTCGGTGACGCACCATTCCATGATATGATCACCTGTTAACCAAAAATCAAAGCCTATCGTGTGGCAAAGTGGGCATTTCTTCCACTTACTGATTCCATTTGCTGTGGTAATTTGGAGAGTGCGGATCAGCAGGCCATGTCATAACATAAACCATTCTAATTCATTTATGGTTAGTGTTTTAGAAACAATAGGTGTCACACATGCATTTACGCAATGTTCCGTTTTACACATCCGTTCTCTGTTTTTGCTGCTCCTACTCAAGCTATCCCATGATGCATACTTTGCAGCATCTTTGAGCTTTTCCTTTGTGCATGCTAATCCCACATTTTCAATTTGGAGCCATTTCATTGCTGTTTTAGCCCAACCTGCAATACTATTTTTCCAATATGTGCTCCCCACTCCCTTTGACCATAGCCTAGCTGCTCTAGCAGTTGTCTCTGAGGTTTTACCATTGTTGATGTATGCCTCCATTTGAATCATACAGATGGCATACCAACCTCTCATCGTGATGATATCTGCCTCGATTGCGAGTAGTTTGTTTGAGAGGTGCCACAGTGCCCTCAGTTTTTCTCGGTACAGGGACAGTTCAATTGATGTCTGTTTGTCTTGCGAGGTTTGATTCGGCCCCACAATTTCCACACCGTAGTACACCTTAGACATCGCATACAACGTCCAAAGCCGCTGAACTGCCCAAAGCGGGCGCATGCTGTACCTGGAGATTTCGGACACTAGCATGCATGCCGTATGAGCCCATTGTACATATAGCAGTTTTTGCTTGTCAAACGTGTCCCTGTTGCTAGTTAGCATCAGCCCTAGGTATTTTGTTTTGTCCACCTCATTTACAAATTTTCCTTTCGCGTTACAGCCCAATCGCCATTTGGTGTCAGATGCTTTTTCCTTGAAATGAACTACGTGGCTTTTGGGGGGGGGCTGATTGCTACGCCCCAAGACCACGCCCATTGTGTAAATGCATCCATCAGTTGCTGCAGGTCTGCCTTGCCATTTGCCATTAACACGATGTCGTCGACAAAGAAGACAGCGGGTATTCGAGTCTGTTCCAGCCTCGCTCCAGTTGCGGCGTGTTCCAAGGCTGTGCATAGGTCCGCCATATAGAGCACATATAGACTTGGCGAGAGGCAACACTCCTGCCGTACCCCAAGGTTATAATCTAGGAGTTCTGTCACAATGTGGGCGTATTGTAAGAAACATTTTTGATCGGCATAGGTTGCTTCCAAAGCTTGAACAAATTTGCATGGGTATCCATAGTGTCCTAATTTCTCCCATAGCCTATTGTGTGGAACCCTATCGAAAGCCTTCACTGCATCCACAAAACAGCAGGACAGGTTTTTTCCTGCCGCCAGGCAGCCTTGCAACACAATGTGATTGTCTGTCATCCTTCTGTGCTTCCTAAAACCACCCTGCATGTTGCCGAAACCTCCGCAGTTTTCGAATGCTGTCAGTAGGCGTTTGTTTAGAACTGAGCAGTACAGCTTTAGGATGTTGCACTGACATCCTATCGTCCTGTAATTATTCACATCACTCTTAGAGCCCTTTTTGTGCAAAAGTATCAATTTGCACGTTTGAGCGTCACGTTTGATTTGATTTGATTATCACTGGCCATTCAACTTGCCATTACCTCACACTTATAAATTGTTTGTTTTTTTAGTTCCCCACTTAAGGAATTGACACACTAGTTCACAATTAACTACACCCACTAGTTGACAATGACGCCAAATGTCAACAGGTTCTGATTTAACTCAATATCCCGATCCCATCATTCTGTTTAAAATATAGGTAATATCAATGTCAATGAAGATAATAGGAACATAAATAGATAATGTTGTAAAAACATTGTTTTGATTATCTGATAGTGGTAGCACTTGATAAAATTTTTTAACGTTTACGTTTTATTTTACGTATTCCCAGCTATTTTAAAAATACCTTACGTTTTAGTATTTATACTCCAAAATTTGAAAACATATTTACGTTTACGTTTATGTTTTCCAAAAATACCAGTATTTGAACAACTCTGCTTTTTTCAAAGGCTTTTGTACTTTTGTACTTTTGTACTTTAAACGTTCAGGGAAATGAAAATTCCTCAAACCCCTTTGTATTTATTGATAATAATTGTTGAGAATGGATAGGAAGTACAACTATCCACGTGAGGTGTCGAATCAAGGGAGGAACGAGCCTGTAAAGGCAGAGTTCTGATAATCCAGTAACCAGAAAAAAAGAAGAAAAAAAAGGAAAATTTCTCAAAGATTTATATTTACTTAATGAACTCAGTTTAATCTACCGCAAATCCTCGAATAAGATCCCCCCTCGAATAACTCCCCACTTAAATAACTCCCCCCTGTTGGCAAGGCGAGGAAGAAATAACTCCCCCCTCGAATAACTCCCCCCTCTTGAATAACTCCCTCCATTGGATGACAACGATACAATACAAAGATACAAAATAATATTAGTCTACAGGCAGCGATAGCAGATACATGATGTGTATGCAGTGTATACACACCTTTTTGTTGTTGTCAGACAGTTAAATAAAATACACGAATTACATGAGTTCACAGATTACATCTATGCAATGAATTAAGTCCAAGGTTTCTGAGGAAAAAAACTCCCCCCTCGAATTACTCCCCCTTGAATAGCTCCCCCCTCCAAAACGTCTGAGGAAAAAATAACTCCCCTGGGGCCAGATTTAATTCTCGCGTAATGTGCCCTACCCGAACATAATGCACCCGAAATCGGGCAGCCTCCCTACAACTTGTTTATGGTTGCCCTACCTTGCGAAAACGCAATTCAATTGCATGTCGGGAGGTCGCTCTCGGGTGTAGGGCAACCGTAATCAAGTTGTAGGGAGGCTGCCCGATTTCGTGCGCATTACTTACAGAAATGATTGCAAAATAGAAAAAAGAAAATTATGAAAATGAGAAAGAAGAAAAATATGTTTTAAAATATAAGAATGTTTTCTAATTAGGTATATTGCTATACAGTATTATAAATGATTGGGTTGAATCCATTGTTTGGTATCTGGTATCTTGCCAAGTATTTTCCAATTTTCATGTATGGCGAGAAATGAGTGCATCCCGCCACTGTCACCCACTTTTCACATCTCATGTTGGCTTGCTATAAAAGGCATGTGCACTGCAATTTGTGCCCGTCTGAATCATAAAATGTGTGGCAGTTCATCAGATGCGCACTTTACCATATACAGGGGTGGGCATCTTCAGTTACCGCTGGAAAAACGCGATAGCTTGAGCTACAGTTGAGCTATCACAATGAAATTTTAACACAATAGAGTAGACTCCATAGGACACCTATGCTGAAGTTTGCAACCCAAACGGCCACAGTTTGGAGGAGTTGTGGAACACACAGTTTTTAGTGTAATTTTGTGACTTCACCCCCCTTATCTCGGGACTGGGGGACTATTCGAGTAAAAAAAGAATTTGGTAGTAGGCGCGACCACAACATACTCAAAGGGCATCAAAATCGGCCGATGTACGACAGAATGGGACGACACCAACGACCGATGCCCCCCCCCCTCAAATGCCACCCTCGATTTATCCTATGGGTGACGCCAAGTCACAAAATTACACTAAAAACCGTGTGTTCCACAACTCACCCAAAATGTGGCCGTTTGGGTTGCAAACTTCAGAATAGGTGTCCTATGGAGTCTACTCCATTGTGTTAAAATTTCATTCTGATAGCTCAACCGTAGCTCAATCTATCGCATTTTCCCAGCGGTAACTGAAGATGCCCACCCCTGTACCATCTGAATAAAATTCAAATGCTTCAAATATTTATTTTCATCACATTATTCAAATACATTGCCTTCACTATTTATTTTTTTATTTAACACACATACCACGTCTGGCTCTACAAGTCACGGGCATTGTAATAACAATAAGAAAAAACAGTTGCGAAATTATAGGATGACAGTGTTGACAGTTGAAATTATTAATAGGTTTTACCTGTTACCCAACAGTAAATATACGCAAGTACTTCATACACATTACATGGAACAGGAAATAATAACGGCATATAAAACAGGACCTAAATGCTTCACGGGTATGGCCAATCAATAAAGTGAACAAAAAATGAACAAAGTAAACATAATCTTTAATTGCGATATAGTAGGTAGATTTAGCTGAGGTACAAAGACAACTTTAATATAGTACCAGTCGCGAGCTTGAGATACATTGTAATATGCATAATTATAATAGTAAAACTAAAGCACGTATGGTACCAGGGCCCTGGGTTTACCTAAAATACTTGTAGTTTTATATGAGACTAGGGTATATTCTTGTGCATACTCAATACTCAATACACACGACATTGCTCAATGTTTACATGTGGAAGTTAAAATCCCATGCTATGTCATGATGCAATGATCAATATGATGTGTATCGTGATCACTTTATATGTGTCGTTGCACTTGTATAACACCCCTTGACTCAGAACGATTATCCATATAAAGAGGAAGGATGACGGGTATACTAAAATACTGTAAGTATGTGCATCTTAGTTATAATATTTCTATTGCAGTAAAGCATGATAAAACATCTACACAATACAGTATTATTCAAGGCCGTATAGATAGGCATCTAGTGCTGTGATATGCGAGGATATCAACCTTCTCGAATGTTTACAGCTGCATTTTACAAGGTGCGCTAGCCGTTCAATAGGTTCCCCCATACTCAACATATGACAGCACTTTTCCTCACAGCAGTCAGTGTTTAGCTCCCTAAGGAGTTTATTGCGCCAATATATTATGGCCACATCCTGACAACCGTACAAGTAGTGTGATAGTGTAGGCCAGAAATCATGACCGTACTTTACGCACAACTTACACCTTGACCACTTTTTCCCTGTATTACTCAGCGTAAATTGTATAGTCTTTTGAAACAATCCATGTCGTGCAAATACCCATGGCATTTCATCTGAGTAAATTTTATATGTATTTAGGGGTTCGGGGTTGGTTTCCCGGTAGCGCTCCAACCGTGTATGTGACAGATACACTTTGCCTAGTGAGCTATCCCCCCACGCATTTTGCTTAGCGATCTGTTTAATGCTCTTTAAACCCAATGATGGATCGATACTAGCATCACTTAACAACGCAGCCGACCTCCCCGAAGGGCTTTGGCGTCGTGGTAGGTTTAATTTTGTCCTACCCCAGAGGTTAAACGCCTGTTTAGTCGTTAAGCTAACGTGATTGCTTTCTAAGTACCGACAGTGACCTACAATGATCTGTGTATACCAAGCTTTCATTGTTGTCACATCTCCATCTATAGCAATACACCTGCTTGATAGATGCACCGGGGCACGGCATACCGTTCTGTATACAGACATTTGTATGCCAACTAGCTTCGCTAAGGTTTGCTTTGGAAGGCCAAAGATTTCCACTCCGTAGAAAACTTTTGTCATAGCATAAAGTGTCCACAGTCTATTGACTGCCCAAAACGGACGCAGTGACATTGAAGCTAATTCTCCAACCATAATAGCAGCAGTTTGTGCTCGCTGGAGGAGAAGTTGACGTTGCTTACTGAACATGAACTATGTATGGACTGAATGAAATCAACTGTACCCAACGGAAGCTGGCCGTTCAATAATGAATGAGTAATCAAAAACATAGGTACCTAAATGGAAGGAAATTGTAGTCAAAAATTTAAAATTTCATCGATTTTTCACCCACACTTTACCGCTCCTGACAGCATTTTGCTGGAGGGCAGATATTTTTTTATTTTGTCGGCCATGCGCCTGATGAAACGCATGAATTGAATTCAAAATTTGTTTGTAGGGTGCCTTACGTGCATAAATCGGCTATGAATTGTACATGGTTTTGTCGGGCGTGTAGGGAGATGCGTGTAGGGTGTAGTGCTTTACTTAAAAATATTTGTAGGGCGAATTATATCTGGCCCCTGGGGTCTTATTCAAGGATTTAGGGTATGTAGTGGTTTCAATGTAATGACAATGAGAACAAACCCATGGAATACTGTTCTGCCGCTGGGAGATGGCCACTGCACCAAAAGCACTGGGTCATCATAAAATTGCTCCCTTTTGTGTATTAGATGTCCAAAGCCAGTTAAGGATTCATCAGTGGCATTTATAAGTGGAATGTCGATGAAGCTGAAAAAATGAATATCTGGGGCCAATTGCACAACTGGACAAGTGGTAAGAAAAGTGGCAAGTAAAAGATTATAAAGTATGATTGCCAGGTGACAAATAATTGACCAACATTCTTTCTGACTAGTGATGTAAATGCGCCATGGCGCTGGCGCTTGGCGCTAGCGCCAAAGCAAAAACACCATGACGCTTTTGGCGCTTGGCGCCATTGGCACTTGGCGCTTGACTTTTGAAAAGCGCCATGGCGCTTTTGGCGCTAGGTGCTATAATGGCCTGGCACCATTGGCACTTGGCGCTACTGTTTTGAAAAGCGCCAAAAAAGCGCCACATAAGTGAAAATTCACAAGATTAATTGCCGCAAAAAGATGTGTGTAAAATGTAATTTTGCAAACATTGGCATTCAGCATTCTAGCTTAATACTTTTTATACTAATTGGAATTTTCACTGTTTGCTTTATTGAGAATGTTACAACAAGGTGATGCAATATGCATGAAATGAAATATGAACAATGTGTGAAAGTTAAAATGTCCATTTTTTAGTTTTTGATGAGACAAATATTGGATATCACACACAGTAAAGTAAGGAACAATCTCAGAGGACCACTTTCCCAAATGTCAAAAGTCATGCAATATACCCTGCAAGATGTGAAATGTAATGCAGAATGTCAGAAGTATAGTAACATGCCCTGCAAAATGTGAAATGTCATGCAGAGTGTTTAAAGTCATGTAAAATGTCTGGTAAAATGTTAAATGTCATGCAAAGTATTAAAAGTCATGTAAAATGCACTGGAAAACACTGTATGTTTGACATTTGAAAGGACATTTTACATGACTTCTGGTACTTTGCATGAGATACACGGTCTGGGTCTCTGGGTAGCCCCCCCTGAATTAACATCAGAAGCGACATCTCCTCTGATCAGTTCTAAAAGAATTCAGTTAATTTGATCTGATAAAAGCTCAACTTATCTCAGTGCTCCAATGAGCTTTTTCTCACTGTTAATGAAAAATAAGTAAATAGAACTGGATCCAAAGCATTTCAAGTGTCATTTGCGCTTGGCGCTGGACTTTGAAAAGCGCCATGGCCAGGGTTGGCAAAATCTCAGAAAAAAATAAAAATAAAATAAAAATAAAATGGAATATTCAAGAATAAAATAAAATAAAATAAAATGGAAAATTTAAGAATAAAAATAAAAATTGTATAAAAATTCGAATTTTTGTAAAATTTTGGTAAAATTGTATAAAAATTCGTATTTTTGTAAAATTGTATAAAAATTCATATTTTTTGTAAAATTTTGTCTCATTGCTTGAGTCTCTACCTGTTTTTTCATGGATCTGGGGGCAGTCCCAAGCATTGTAAAGTGTCAAATGTCATGTAAAATGTCATGCAAAGTGTCAATTGTCATGACAAATGTAAAGTAAAGTGTAAATTGTCATGACATGTAAAAATTAAAGTATCAATTGTCAAGCAAATTGTGTTCAAATCTCATGTTTTATTTCAAAATCTTATGTTTTGTATCCAAATTATGTTGTTGTTGACTCCAAATCTTATGTGAACATTTGGATACAAAAACATAAGATTTGGATATAAAACATACTATGGATACAAAAACGCAAGATTTCGATACACAATTTACACTTTGCATGACATTTGTCATGACAATTGCCACTGTGCTTGAAATTTTACATGACACTTGACATTTTGCATGACAATTGATACTTTACTTTACATTTGTCATGACAATTGACACTTTGCATGACATTTTACAAATGTGCCAAGCACACTCCAGTAGTCCTTCTACTGAAAATGCAAACCATTCTTATCAATAATTGTAACTTTACACTTGCAGCTAGCTAACAATACATACTGCATGCAACTTTTGAAAAGAAAGGGAAAAATTTGTTACAGGTTTTTCATGTATAGGTCTAATTATAACATTTTTTTGGCCTTGCATGCATGTTTCTGATTTTTTTGTAAAAATTTTGTACAATTTTTGTAAAATTTTTGTAAAATGTGTCATTTTATTTTATTAATGACTTTTGGGAATAAAATAAAATAAAATAAAATGAAACAAGAATAAAAAAAAATAAAATAAAATTTTTATACAATTTTTATACAATTTTACTAAAATGAATTTTTATAAAACCAACCCTGGCCATGGCGCTTTCGGCGCTTGGCACTAAAGTCCTGGCACTTTTTACATCACTATATCTGACACACTTGTCTTATTTACACTGTTCAGACTATGAATTGATGGACATGTGGTTGAAAATTCTGATGTAAAAATAATTGCTCCATCCTTAAAATATCGCACAGAAAGCCTGAAGTCTAAATAATTCACCAGATGTATTGGGTTCACGACACACGGTAAATAAAAATTGGAAAATCACCTCAACTACTGTGTATTCAGCGATTTTCTGAAGCGATTGGTCAAAGTGTATTGTTTACTATGAATTTGACGAAATAATAACCCCTCTTGAATAAGCCCGCCTTCAAAATTTACACTATGAAAAATCACCCCCTGGGGGTATTAAGAGGAAATACGGTACACTAAATATAAAGTACCTGATGGTTTGTTCCAAAACTGCATGCTTTTCAACTGAAGCAATTAGTGCATCATTTGGTGCATAGGTTTCTGTGTACTTGCCCAAGTAGGACGCCATAGCTTTGGTTTAAATATATAAAAATGAGACCTTCTACACATCAATGAATATTAGATGTGGGTATCACAAAGAGAATTTAAATCTATACCGATTTTGTTTTCTCAGTGATAAGGTCACACTATTTTAACTTTTCTCTTTGTTAGATAACAAAGACAAACAAACCACAAATTGGAAAGAAAAGAATCTCCCGCAGTTTAAACAAAATTTGAACCCCAGCGTCTGAAAGTTATGAATTATACATTTTTACACATATACATAGTACGTTTTTCTTCAATATTGGCACATTCAATGTGATTAGCATTCGAAAAAATCACTTATTTTTTGGAAAATATATATAAATATATTACTCCAAGTTTGGAAAAAATATAAATATATATAAATCACTCTAGGTCTTCAGAAAATATAATTAAATTATTGAAAAAATAACTCTAAGCTCAAAAAAATCTCAAAAAATCACTCATGCTTTTTTTCAATTCCACTTGATATTATGGGCTTTATTTACTATTTGCAAGCACAAAAAATGTACTCTAATATCCCACAATCCATTAATTATCATTTCACAAGCACTATTCATTCAATACAATAGGTACGCTGAGCAAGTTTAGTGCAAAATCACCCCCTTAGTTTTTTACTCACCCCCTGAGAACAGGAAACGTAAAGTAAATTTTTTTACTTTCACTCATTACTTCAGGAGTAAACATCAGAAAAATACTTTTACCCCAGAAAATTTAAAAGTGAGTATTTATTTAGCAATTTTACCCTAATTTTCACTCAAAAAGCTAATTCTCATACTTCATACTATTTTAACCTTCAAAAACACTAGTTCATGGGTTATGTGCCTATTTTCAGCTGTTTTCGGCAATTTTGTTCCTATTTCTCACTTTTTTCTCCCTTTTTCCAATCTTTGCCTTGAAAAAGCCAATAACGCAGCCTATCTGAAATACACTATCTGTAGTCGATCACTTCCAAAAAGTATATGTAAAGGCAAGTACAGGTACTTTTTTAAAGTATAGATAAATGTATTTAGTGAGTACTTGAGTATATGTACTTTTTGAGGAAAACGTTTTTACGTTTTGACAACTATGGTGTCAAGACCAGGCACATTTACAACAACTACCAAGGGGTCTCGAATGGAGGAATTGGTAGGGGTTAACCCCTATCTGGAGTGATTTTTGCAAAATTTTACCGGAATTTTTGTCCAAAATCACTAATTTTCATAACCCTTTATACATTTTCACTTCCAAAATCACTATTTCATGTGTTTTTTGCCTATTTTCAGCTATTTTTTGTACTATGTGTGCTTACATAACTATTTTTTGTGTAGTCATAAAGCACAATATATCTAGTATGAGTGATTTTCTCAGTGATTTTATTTTCAAATTTCAAAAATATATATAAATATATCACTCAGAATTTGAAAAAAATATAAATATATATAAATCACGGGTTATTTATATTTATTGTGATTTTCGAAAATATAAATCACGGGTTATTTTTTGAATGCTAAATGTGATATGAATTGATCAGATTGGTTGTAAATGTAAATGTGATAATGATCGATAAATAATATGAGTCGTAAATAGACCATAGGTATTTGAATGCCATGTTCCATCGAATATATCTCCCCTTGAATTATCCCCTCGTCAAAATAGCCCCACCCAGGTCTTAGTGAGCTGGGGATGATATCCTCGTCCACAAAAAGCAACTTCTGCAACTGTATCAAGTCATGCACTGATGAAAACTGCATGTTGTAGAATGAAGCACTATACAGAACTAGTGATGAAAAAGCGCCAGGAAAAATGGCGTCGTGCGCCAATGGCGCCATGGCGCCATTCAACATAATGCCGCCGGGCGCCAAAGGGCGCCAGAGAAAATGGCGCCACGGCGCTATCTGAAAAAATGGCGCCAGGCGCCAAAGGGCGCCATCAACAATGGCGCCCGGCACCAAAATCGCGCCAATGATAAAAGTCTTTATTTCTACAGGTATATCAACAGAAACGACATTTGTAGCATAGCAGTGTGTTATATTTACCATTTTTCTGGTGTATTTACAAGACAAAAAGCTGTCTGCCACATTCAAGAAACTGATTATTATCATGAATATTATCTATATTTTTGTACCTTTATTCAAAAAAGTGTATAGGGTTCAGTGTTTTTTGTTCTGCCCATGAGATGTAAATTTTCAATGGCAAGTATTTTAAGCAGAAAGTACATTCTTCTAGATTTTTCACAATTTTATACTATTGTAATGCATTTTATGTACTTATGATGTGATTCACATGCGACAACGTTGAACTGGTGATTTCTACAATAGCATATCCATTTTTAGTCGGGTTGTTACATTTTTATGCCAACTTCAAATGATAATTTTGTAACATAAAAATCAAATCAATTAAACAGGAAAGCTTTTAAAGGGTCAGAGGACAAGATGCATTGAGGGCGATATTTCAAATCTATTTTATGACCACTCATTATTACATGCTAGCATAAGAAATGATGTTTTCACACTTCAGTGTCACAAAACTAACTAAAACAGCCCTAAAACACTAACTAACTAACATCAAAGTGGAAGCATGTGAAGATTTGTAGTTTATGCAGAATAAAAATTATGAACATAAACTTAAACTTTCAATGTTAGCAAGAAATAACACAGTAAAATGCTAAATATTTACCATTAAAATCATTTAATTCCAACTTTAAGGCATCTAAAAATGCATACAAATAAACTTTCATCGCGGCATCTTGGCGCTTTTTCTGGCGCCATTCAAAACAATTGGCGCCAACAAAAATGGCGCCAAGCGCCAAGGGCGTCATTAAAGGCTGCGCCATGTTGTGATTGTGTGGTCAGTGGTGGGTAATTTTCTCCCTAGTTCATGGAAGTCAGCTTGGCTTGTTGATTGAAGGTTGTGTGAAGACTGAAGTGGTCGGCTTGGTTTGAGAGTTCAGATGTCCAGGTTCAGAGATGTAGTTTTTCTTTTATTAGAGTAAAGTTGTGAATATTTCACCAATATTACAGCTTCCTCACAACTCTGGTAGACTACCCGAATAGCCCTCAGGCGGCTGCTTTTATACTCAGCTTCCAGACAGATTATCAGACATAAAAACAAAGCCTATGGCCTCCAGTGGCGGCACTACACAAAGCCTATGGCCTCCAGTGGCGGCACTACACAAAGCCTATGGCCTCCAGTGGCGGCACTACACATACCCAGGGCCACTAGTGGGATTTGTAAACAATATCAAGCCTAATAAACAAATACCAGCTCTCCAAAGCTACTACAGTAATCCTAAACCACAGCCACAAAACAAAACTCAGCTCTCCGACACTATTTTTTGATACACTCTCACGAGGACACTGAGATACGATTTTTCGATACAATTTTACTACTACCACATGTAGTGACACTGATACTAAGAATAATTATTAGATAAATATACTTAAATTTCCACAAATCATTCTCTTTTTATTGCCAAGATAGCAACACTCCCCAGAGGCCAAAAGTGTGAAGCCACCAGTGATTCACCCAGTGTTTATCACAGAATGTCATTTCCCTGGATAACACAATGCTGTTGATAGTTGACCAGTTGTTGTCCAAACACATTCTGACCACTTTGCACCAATGTGGCCTCACCCTCTGCTGCATTATAATGAACTGTAGGTCCCAGTTTGCTGAGTTCCCTCTGAGAACCATTATCCAATGACCTCTGACTCTGTTTTGGCTTTGCTCTAACTGTCCTTGTTGTCATGTTGATACAAAATTTAAATAGCTTGATAATTGCCCTGAAGCATGTTCCAAATGCTTTGATTGGTAACAATGGAAGTCCCTTGCTCACTCTGTATGTCCCATACATGTACAGTCCATATCCCATTAAAAATATTGCCCCTCCAATGATCAGTAAGTTCAGCATGAACTGCACTGGTCCTTTTAAGATTCCATTGCACATTGAATTGCTGCCACTCAGTGTCCCTTTGACAATGTGACCAATCTCCTTGCCGACTCCCTCATAAAATCCTCCAATTCCTTGACCAACTCCAGCTATTGAATTCTTGATGACAGCTGGATCCAGTGCCCAGCTGGCTGTGTAATCTGTCAATTTCCTTGTCATGTGCTCTAGCTGCTGAAGCTTTTGAAAGTGGTAATTTGCTTCCCACAAATTAAAGTTGATGTTGGCCAGGCTGATGTGGAATATGCTTGATGCATTGAGTGTGAATGCTGTCCATTTGCCTTTCCATGTCAATTCAATTGGCAAAGTTGATACATGTACATGTCCTGGTCCATTTGCTGTTGTCCATTCCCCATCATCTAGTTGGAAATAGTGTGGAGTGGCATGTCTGCAATCCTCTGTTGGTGAATGCTGCAGGAGGTCTGAGCTGCCTGGACTGATAAAGTACAGTTGTCCACCTGGCTCAATTTGCACAGGAGTGTACTTGTAACAAGTCCCTTCATATTTTCCAGCAAAGTGCACTAATTTTGGCTTTACTTTCTTGCATTCCCAAAATATCACAGCTTCTCCTGCCCATTCTGCATGAACATCTTCTCTGCTCATCAAAGCTCTGATGCCCATTGTTGGATTCAGTCTGAAGAATTGCCTGATCAAATTTAATTGGCTCTGTTTCATTGTGCACATTTGTTGCCACACTAAGCCAAATTCTCTTTTCTCCATTTCAATAATCTTTTGAGCTGCATATTGAATTTTTCCCAATTCTACAGCTTCAATTGGTGCATCAAAGATCTGACTGATATCTTTGTAATCTGTTTTTGTGTTGAATACTGCAAAGTTTGTCATCTCTGTCCTGAATTGTAAGAATACTGCTCCTTGATCAACATAGAATGCATCCTGTGGTACACATTCTGCATTTGCTGGCCATTTATTTTTATGTGTTACAGAATATGCACTCTGAATTTCTTCTATAATGACGCTTTGTTTACTGATGCTGCCAGCATATCTTCCTTGGAATTCACAGGGACATTGGTGTTTGAATTTGGTTCCATTCCAGACTGTCACAGCATGCATGACATCATGACAATATCCAGCCAGTGGAGAGCATGCCGACAAGTCTTGTAAGTCTGATACCAATCTGTGCCCATCCAGTGATGCTACTTGCCCTTTCTCAATGACAAAGTTGATTGCTACATTCTCGCTGTCAATGCAGCACCACTTGTAATTTACTACAAGTGTTTGATTGGTTGACCATAAGTCATCATTGAGTTGCATTATTGGTTGCTCTTTCCATTTCTGAGTTTTGACTGTATTCCAGCATTCATTGGTGTCCACTCTTTCAAACTGGTGAATGTCTCCAATTATGCCATTGCTGCCAAAAATTCCCATTTTGGTTGTGATGATGTGATGATCAATGTAGCATCTGTATGCTACTGCTTTCTGAGGCTCTAGGCTTTGTGCCCATAAATTGACTTCCTGTTTCATCACTTTGTCTGTGACAGGAAATTTGCAGTGTATATTGTCTGGTATTGCAATTGCATGCCCATTTTTTGCCTTTGTGCACAGCTTGAACTGTTTGCTGTATTTTTGCTGCCAATTGGTTGTTGCTTTCGCACCAGACATAATCACTGATATGATTGTCAACACCTGCAATCCTACCATGAAGAAATCTGCATATGTCTGCTGTCTCCTGGCTGCCCTGTGTGGATTCTTTCTTATGTCTTGTGGTGCTGGTTTGTTTGATGGATTCTGTGGATCACCATGTTCAACTGTTTTAACTTTTTCTGGCCATTGTCCATCATAGTCTTGCACTAATCAGCACAGGTGGACTATTGGTCTCTCAATGTGTTTTCCACTTTTCAGTTGTACTTCTGCACTTCTGATCCATCCATCCTTGCTTCTGTTCAATTTCTGAATCCTTCCCAGTTTCCATGCACTTCTTGGTAAATTCTGCTTTTTGATCAGTACCACTGCACCAACTTTGGGTTCTGCTGTGACATCTCTATTGCTTTGTTTCCCAAAGTTGTATCTATGTCTGAGCATATCCAGATACAGCTTCTGCTATAACTGCCATAATTTCTCCTTCTTCTGTTGAATTCCATCCCAAATTTCTGAATTTTTTTGTTTTTCATTTTTGGCTGGTGTGTATTCTGGATCAAGATCCTTGCTTTGATTACGCTTATTTTCTGTCAGTACTTTTTCCACAGGATTTGATCCTGTGTGGTCCCCCAGCAGAAAATCCATTGGCCTCAGGACTTGAAGCGTGTCCATTGTATCACCCACATATGTCAGTGGTCTGCAGTTTGACACCCTTTCCACCTCTAAGACCATTGTGCTGAGTTCCATCCAGCTCAACAGTGGGTTGTGATTTGCTGCCTGGGCTTTCCTCATGAGTTTGATAATCCCCACAATTCTCTCATACACTCCACCTTGCCATGGTGCAAATGGAGTTATGAAGTTCCATTGTATGTTTGGCAGATTCCTGGCCAATTGTCTGCATTGTGGTGCATTGTACAACTAGATTTTGTGTGGTGTATTTCTTCTGCTTTCAAATCTGGAGAATGCCATCTGAGTTTCTGCTGCTGTCATATTTGGCACAAGCTCCAAGTGTGCAGCTCTTGTGCTGAGGCATGTCATCAGAAGGACATATGCCTTTTTGCTTGCTTTCTGCCCTGCATCATTCACTACTTGATACCATAATGGGCCAAAGTAATCCATGCCTACATGGTGAAATGGCCTATGCACCTCTGCCCTTTCCTGTGGCAGTGTTCCATACACAGGTTGTTTGTATGGCCTTCCTGTGACTTTTCTGCACACCACACAATGTTTGATTATGTTGTGTGTCACAACTCTGCCTCTGTGGATCCAAAAACTTTCCCTGAGCTCTGCCAATGTGTGTGCTACTCCAGCATGCATCACACTTCTGTGGTAATGTTCAATGATCAACTTTGTGATGCATCCTTTCTGTGGCAGCAGATATAATTCCTGATTGCAGTTCATATCAGGAATCCTAGTCATCACTTTGACAATCACTTTGACACTGTCAAATTTCAGCTCCTTGCCAGTGATGCCCAAATGCTTCTGGAAGGGCACATTCTGCTCTTGTGCCTCCTTGATCTGTTTTATCTGATCAGTCAATTGCATTTGTTGTGCCACTCTGACCCAGTACTCAGTAGCTGCATGCCATTCACTTTCCATGAATGGTGTCTCTTTGGTGTTCAGAGTGATATCTTGACATGCTGATTTCTTCTCATTTTTCAGATATGCCACAAATCTCATCACTCTGATTGTGGCCCTGAGTAATTTGTCCCATTTTGAGAATCTGTTTGGGTCAATCTGGAAGTGATTCTCTGGTGCTGACATGAAGTCTTTTGTTTCTGACTCATGTTGTGTTGTCATTCCAACCCAGATTGATGATTTTGGCATGATGATCTCTTGTTCAATATCTGGTTTCAAATCTGGTGCACTAATTCACTCTCTGGTTGAAAATCTGGTGGCAACTCTATTTTGAAACCCATTGGTCCTGTCCACCAAATCTCTTTTTGTTGAAGCTCTTGCAGGTCACATCCCCTGGAGGCAATGTCAGCTGGGTTGTCTGCTGTGTCAATTTTGTTGACTTGCACATTTGTCTCAGCTTGGATGGCTTGAATCTCCAAAATCCTGTTTTTGACAAAGCATGCCATTGTTTTGTTTGAGTGGAGCCACCACAAGCAACAAATGCTGTCTGTCCATAAATAACTTTTGACAATGTTCCACTCTGCCACTTGTCCCAGTAAGAATTTGACCATTCTAACTCCAATTGTCAAACCCAACAACTCCAGCCTTGGAATTGTGTTTGGTTTACCTTTCTGTTTGTTTGGTGCCACTCTGGATTTTGCAAAAATCAGTTTCATTGCAAATTCTCCATTTTGTAACTGCTGTCTGAGGTATGCTGATGCTGCATATGCCTGTTTTGATGCATCTGTGAATACATGCAATTCCATTGCTTCTGAGGGTTTGATGGGCTCTAATGTCCTTGACCACTTGATCTGATTGACTTGTTTCTGCAATTCTTTTCTTTCTGCAAACTTCTGATTGTAGTGCTCTGGTACTTCTGTTTCCCATTCTAATTGACCTTTTGACTTGATTTCTGCCCAGATTTGCTGCATCAGGGCTTTCAGAGTTACTGTCACCGGGCACAGCATGCCCAATGGGTCAAAAATGGCTGAAATAAGCTGAACCAGAACTCTTTTTGTCAATTTCTGTGGAAGTGGATTGTCTGCACCCTTTGGTTTGCTGATATTGAGTGTGTCTGTCTCTGTATCCCAATGCAGTCCAAGCACAGTGACTTCTTTTGTTTCACTCTGGTCCTCTGCATTGAAGAACTTTCTCAATTCTGCACTATTTGTGGTCCAATCTCTCATGTTCATTGATGCCAAATTGAATGCTGCTTTGATGACATCATATTTCTGTTTGGCCAGATCCACTGAATCCACACTGAAGATCAAATTGTCCACATAAATTCCATCATTGATGCCCTCTAGCAAATGTGCATTTGCCAAACTCTCATTCTCCACAAGGACTTGTAGGTGGTGTGTGATGACAGCACCCAACAACCATGGGCTTGAAATCACTCCAAATGGCATCCTGACAAATCTGTACAGTTGCAGATTGTTCTCCATGACTGGTTTGGTTGGATCTTTGTACCACCACCATCTGGTCAGATCTCTGTCTGGCTCTTCTTGTAATACCACTTGCAAGAATGCCTTTTCTATGTCTGCAATGATGCCAATGTTGCCAGCTCTGAATCTGAGTAGAAGCCCAGCAAGCTCTGGTAAGATCACTGGCCCTCTGTGCAAGCAGTCATTCAAACTGAGATGATTTTTGATGCTGGCTGATGCATCATAGACAATTCTCAGCTTTGTTGTTGCTTTGCCTAGTGTTTCCACTGGTTGATGTGCTAGGTAGTGGATCTTTCTGTCATCTGTTGGTTGACCATAAACTATTTCAATGATGCCCTTTTGGAGTTGTTCTTCAATCACTTTATTGTATCTACAGAGTAAATCCTTCCCTCTGTCATCTTTGGCAAATCTGTTTGTCAGTGCTTTGTGCCTTTGTAATGACATTGCTTTATTGTCTTGCAATTTGTCAATGCAGTCCTTGTAAGGCCATTTGACATGGTATCTGAAGTCCTTGTACTCAGTTGTTGCATGGAATTGCTGTGTTGTTTTTTCATCATCATTGATGATTGGACAATCTTTTATTCCAATTGTTTCTAATTCCCAGAATTCTTCAACTCTTGGGTTTGAAATTTGAATTGAACTGCTGTTATTTCCATTGTTGACAGCCAGCTCATAATTCTGCTCAGTTGCTTGATGCATTGTGAAGACACTATTGCTCTGTGTGTCTCCATTTGTTGTGCCATCCTAACCATTGATCATCAGCCCAAGTTTGCTTTTGACCACATGCATTCCAGATGGCAATTTGATTGTGTCCTGTTTGGTCATGAAATCCCAATACACATCCAAACCAAGGACTATATCAGGGATGCTCTGTTCTCCATTGGAGTTGATTGGTTCTGCAAACAACTTGTTTGCCTGTTGGCCCCACTTCTGTTGGATGAATTCCAAATCATCCTCTGACAGGTTATGGTGGGGTTGGATGGTAGCCAGTGTTTCAATTGCATTTGCTGTGATTGTCTGTCTGGAGCCATCCTTCAATTGCAAGTCCAGCTCCACAATCTCAGCATTGACATTCATTTTCTTTTTGGTTCCAAAGGTGCCCAGCCCAATAGTTACTGCAATTTTGGGTTGAAACTTCAACTTCTTCATGAACTCCTTTGACACAAATGTCCTCTCACAGTGAAAGGTAGCTCTCCGACAACTCTCTGACAACTCGCTTCCAACTAGCGGACAATGACTTGTTTACTGTTGGCAGCAAGTTGGAACATAGTTGTCAGCGAGTGGCAGCGAGTTGGAACACAGTTGTCAGCGAGTGGCAGAAGGTTGGGGTGCATTTTTCCAGCAGCTGCACAGCTGGCAGCGAGTTGTCAGCAAGTTGAATGTAATTTGCACCACATGCATAATATGGAAGTGTGTACAAATTGTTTTGACCCAACAAATGTATATTCAAACATGAGTGCAGAAAATGAATGAATGTGGGACATAAAATCAATGCATCATGTTGCTATTGGGTGGTGCACCTATTCGGGCGTGCACTGATACGCACACGTGCCCGATACACACATATGCCTTTTTTTTCAGTTGACACTTTTTCAAGTGATTTTCAGATATGAGTAAAGTGAAAAAAAGTTGCACAATGACATTAGTAAACTTTTTCACTTCACTCATATCTGAAAATCACTTGAAAATGTGTCAAATGAAAAACAGTGAAAAATGGCTATTTTTCACTGTTTTTTTCACTTGACACATTTTCAAGTGATTTTCAGATATGAGTGAAGTGAAAAAAGTTCACTAATGTCATTGCGCAACTTTTTTTCACTTTACTCATATCTGAAAATCACTCGAAAAAGTGTCAAGTGAAAAAAACTGGCATATGTGCGTATTGGGCACGTGTGCGTATCAGGCCTGCCCCCACCTATTCCACTAAAACAAATTAGCTAAATCGAATGAGCTTTTACATAAATAAATGCTCATTTGATACAAATAAATTGAATAAATAATTGTTTGTTTTATCATTATGCATTTCATTGTTTTCTCATTGCCTCAATTTTTACCAAGCTTTGCATTATATTGCATGTGTTTTACCGTAATATTTCATCACCACCTTGTGAAAAGTGTTTCGGGTCAAATGAAGGCTGGACATGAGTCCTTTGGCAGCAAGTTGTCAGCCAGCTACCACATGCACCAAGTAATATGTCAGCGAGTTGTCAACAAAATGCATTTCATTTGTCAGCGAGCTGACCCTATTTTGAGCCTTTGGCAAGTGAGTTGTCACCTAGTTGTCAGAGAGCTACATTTCACTGTGTCTGTGCCCCTGAATCCAAGAAGATCTTGGCACTTTGCCAAGGTACTGACTGATCCTCTGGGTTGTATGCCATTGCTTTGGCAGTTTGCATTCTGACTGGCCTGTATTGAAATGTCCCTGTTTCCATTTGCATTTTGTTTATTGTTGCATTTGTGACATCCACAGCAATTGTTGAATTCATTGTTTCTTCTGTTGGTTGATGCAGTCTGTCTGTGGCATCCAATTTGTCCAATTTTGCGGCTGCCATTGGTTGACCTGCCATTGCCATGGCAGTCATTGTTTGTGGCTTGTTGCCCTGGTTGGTGGATTTATGCCCACCACTGCCTTTACTAGGCTGTTTCATCCCATTACTGAACTGTTCTGGACAAAGTGCTGAAGCATGTTGATTTCTGATTTTACAGTAGAAACATCTGAGGTTGGTTTTGCAGTCCCTCTTGTAATGTTCCTTTTTGGTGCACTTGGTACATCTGTCTTTTGATTGCATCAATTTCTGCATTCGGTCTTGAGTTGTTGCATGTTTCCTGCACTCTGAGCTGAAGTGATTCCCTTCACAAAAGATGCAATATGGGTTGTTGTTTGTTGAAGCTGAGAATGCACTGGTGGTTGTTACTGGTTTCTGATCTCTTTTCTGATGCATGTTCTTATTGAAGTTGGACTCTTGTTTATCTGATGTTTCTGTATCAGCCTCCTTCCTCTGTTCAATGATTTTTTCCAAACTGCTCAAGATGTTTGCAACTGACCATTCTTCCTCTTCACCCTTTATTTTGACAATTTCAAGTCTGATGTTGCCCGGAATTTTGGATCTGATCATCTCAACTGTTGCATAATTGTTCATGTCTTCATTCTGAGATCTGAGTTGGTACACCAGTGACTGTACTTCTCTGTGAAAACTCTGCAAGCTTTTGTAATGTTCTTTTGGCTCTGGTACTTGCTGGAGTTTTGCATACAATCTTCTTTTAATGTCTTTTGTTTTTCCATATTGCTTTTGCAGGATCTCAATTGCCAATTCATAATTGCCCTCAACTACCCTGATTCCTTTGATGGCATCAAATGCCTCCCCAGTCACATATTTCAGCAGGTACTGGAACTTTATGATCACTGCCATATCTGTCCTTTTGTGTATCACTTGCTCATATGATTGCCACCAAGCATCCCACTGGATGACATCACCAGTAAAGTCCCTCAACTCTAACTTAGGCAACTTGGCCTCCACCAACCTTGGTGTTGTTCTCTGAGTTGTATTTGGTTGACCCTGGCTAACTGTGGTTGTTGCTGGGTTGGAGTTCTGTTGCTGAGAGAATGAGCTAGTCCCTGTGCCAGTGACTTTTTGCAGGTATTCTTCCAGTGACTGAATACCAATGTTCAATCCAATGATTTATTCTTCTAGCTGTTGAATCAGGTTCAAGTGTCCTTCTGCACTTTCCAAGTGTTCTGTGTATTTCTGTTCTTCTTCACTCAGAATGGCTTGGGATTCTTTCATGCCCTGATTTGAAAGAGCCTCTATATTTGTCAGAACATTTCTCCATTCTATGTCTCTCTCTGTTAATTTCTGTCTACTTGCTTCACACTTGTCTCTCAGATTAGCCATAACCACTCTGGTCTGTTTGGCATTTGAGACATTTTCATGAGTGGCACTCTCTTTCATATGTGTGAATACTGGTGCCACCTCTGCCAACAGAGTCTTTGCATGTTTCCTCTGTTGTCCCAAAATCCTTCTAATTGATCCAGAACCCACTAACTGTGGAACTGCAGTGCCATTCCCTGACTGTGCCATGATTCCAGTTGCCTGCTGCGCCATGTTGTGATTGTGTGGTCAGTGGTGGGTAATTTTCTCCCTAGTTCATGGAAGTCAGCTTGGCTTGTTGATTGAAGGTTGTGTGAAGACTGAAGTGGTCGGTTGTGAATATTTCAGTTCAGTAAAGTTGTGAATATTTCACCAATATTATAGCTTCCTCACAACTCTGGTAGACTACCCAAATAGCCCTCAGGCGGCTGCTTTTATACTCAGCTTCCAGACAGATTATCAGACATAAAAACAAAGCCTATGGCCTCCAGTGGCGGCACTACACAAAGCCTATGGCCTCCAGTGGTGGCACTACACAAAGCCTATGGCCTCCAGTTGGTGCACTACACAAAGCCTATGGCCTCCAGTGGCGGCACTACACATGCCCAGGGCCACTAGTGGGATTTGTAAACAATATCAAGCCTAATAAACAAAAACCAGCTCTCCAAAGCTACTACAGTAATCCTAAACCACAGCCACAAAACAAAACTCAGCTCTCCAACACTATTTTTCGATACACTCTCACAAGGACACTGAGATACCATTTTTTGATACAATTTTACTACTACCACATGTAGTGACACTGATACTAAGAATAATTATTAGATAAATATACTTAAATTTCCACAAATCATTCTCTTTTTATTGCCAAGATGGCAACATCACATGACTTTTGGCACTTTGACATGATATCCAAATCAATGGGGATATTTGACAGTAAAAAGCAGCAGTGTACTTTCTCCATCGGCATCTATTTACTGTTTTTCACTGAAATTCCCCCCTCAAAATAGCCTCTATGAATTAATAACACCCCCTCAAAATGCCACCCCCCCCCCCCCCCCGCAAATTGAGTGTAAAGTAAACGTACACTCCTGGAAAAATGTGTTTAGCCTCCTGATCGGGAACAAAACAATTCAACGTCTCCCCAACTAACGTGCGACCTGCATAGGTATATACGTGGGGTGTATTCTTGTAGAGTAAGGTGCCTTTATGTCACATGTCGATTTTTAGCTTTCTGGGTGCGTTGCTGCTCATTTGACAGCCATCCAAAGTCAAATTTCAGGTGGAAAAAAGTGTTTAGCCTTTTTGTGGAAAGGTTCAAACAAGGGAAAAACATGTTAAAACGATGAATAAGACCTGCACTGACATGATAAAATGATAAATAAGACCCGCACTGCACATGTATTTATCACTTGGCGAAGTTGTAATCAAAATGGTATACCCGGTGGACTCACGCTGATTTATGTCTCACGTTACAAACATGTCAATGATAATTGAAGTGTGCCAATGGTAATTAAAGCATGCGATTTTTGTAACAAATTGAAAAATTCATTTTACGAATATGTTAACATGTTAATGTGTTAAAATATCATCGGCACACTTCCAGCGTGAACCATGCATGCAAGGTGTCAAGTCACAACTATTCCTGTAGCCCGTCTAATGTCCTCTGAAAGCTCGCGACAGCTGCAGTGTTTGTTCCGCTTCGCCCAAATAAACATCAGGCGCTTCTGCCTGATTGTGAGCTTTGGCGGCCTGCCAATTTTTGGTCGGACACGCACATGCCATTCACGCACGTATCGCTGCTTTATATTTTCCACCGTGGCAAGACAACAGCCCACCGCCGCCGCGATCTCATGCTGGTTGTGATTTGGCAACATGTTCAAAATTGTCTGCCGTCGGTCGGCTGACAAAATTCGACCCGGTATGTTGCGGATTTTTGAAACTATGAACAATATGAAATGTTGGCACCGTGCCAGCTCACGGCTGCGCGCATAAGGCGAAATGTAAAAAAAGCAAAAAAATCGCGGAAGGCGCTGCGTTCACGGCTAACGAAATGGGGACTATATACGCAGGAGGGAGGCCATATTTATACTGTGGGGGGTTTTCATAAAGATCCCCCTATGTATGAGTTTCACCCCTCAGTCACCCATATTAAATGTTTTGTTCGCCATTGAACCAAAAAAAATCAAAAGGCTTAACACATATTTCCAGGAGTGTATATGACAAAAGCTGCTGTTTGTGATCCGGTCAATGCGGAAGACGCGTTAGCAATAACTATGTTACGTTAGAAACACGTTTATACATCTATTCTGGCTAAATAATAACTCTAAATATAACGATAAGTGGAACGAAAGTGTATAGTGAAAAGTGTATGAACTTTTTTCATAACAAAAATAAATATTTGTTTTTTAGTATGCGTTCCAAGTCTAACTTTTTTTAATCTTTGGTGTTCGATACTTGCGTTTGTTCCGTTTTATTAATGTAGTATTGTTTGCTATTTACCTATAATTTCGACACAATACATCCAGTGAACTTTACAGGGTACAAATAATGAACATTTTGCCTCCTGTATAATAATTCCAGACAATGTGTACACGTGTTGTGAATAAATAAATATTTGTGCAATCACTGCGTACAGTGATGGCGTTGCCAATCCACGCGATTAAAACACAGAAATTACCTGTGTTAAAACAGACACATGTGCTGTAAAAACACAAAATATAACAAACGCGTAACCCGGACTTTTTATCATGTAAATATAATCGACAGATAGATCACTCTACAAAATCTGAGAGTTATATTTTGTTCCTGTACGGAGCGAACGAGAATCTTACTGCAACATTCAAAATAGTGAAAAGGAAAAGTGTTGTTCTTGAAGCACTCGTTTACACCAATTTTTGTGCTGATTGACGCTGCAATTTTTTTTTATATGTTTACCTATGTTAAATCTAATTTCTGTTTCAAACAGTTACATGCTATCAATTCAATTTGAAGAGACTTTGTTGCGTTCAAAATTTTGAATTTTGAAAACCTTCCCATTTTGTATTTATTCAGATGCTGTCCATCCAGATGACGCGTCATGGTATCATGCCAAATAACTCAATTACACATTGACTGGGTGCTTGGATTGTACAGCCACAATTGAATAGTTTCATTCCGTACACCGTATTTCCTCGAAATACCCCCCGGGGGTGATTGTTTCATAGTGGTCCCGAGAGGGGGAGGGGGGTTAAACGTGGGGGGGGGTATTTCGAGGGGGGGGGGTTATTATTTCACAAGAAAATTTTGAAAACCAAGTACGAAATTGTCGTCTGAAACGTACGCAGACGTCGAAAAATGCAACAAAAACTGCCATTTATAAGGTTCTGTAGACTAATATTAGTATGTAGATGGTATGTACACTGTTCTAACGTGACACCGACATTGTTTTAACGTGTGTTCTGCAGTACACAGAACACAAACTTCAGTTATTGTCACGTACGTTCCCTTTACACTCAATTTGGGGGGGGGGGGGGGGGATATTTCGAGGAAATACGGTATGCATAAGCACCTGTCACCAAAGCATCGAGTTCCATGGGTTGGAAACAGCGCATGGTATGATCACATGGTTGCAAGGAAACAGGGATACACACATTCAATTGTGTAATACAAGTGTGAAAACAACTGGGAAAACACAGAATGTATACCATGTTCCTCGAAACACACCCTGGGGGCTATTTTTTGCAGAGTGAAAATTTTGAGGACGTATTTCGAGGGGGGCTTATTCGAGAGGGGGTTATTATTTCCGCAGAAATTTTCATGAAGGATCGTAGTAAAGAGTAGGCTATTACATTAACAAAACTGCTAATAAGTGCACGCATAGGGCATATATTGGATGTATGAATGTGCATCACTACATAAACTAGGTAGTCTATGTGCAGCACCAATGCAAATTGCCCCCAATTTATACATCATGTACATAGCATACATGATGTATTTATATCATTCCAGACAGGGGTGTTTTGAGGGGGTATTTTTTCCTTAGCTCTAAAAGGCATGGGGTTTATTTTAACAACTTATTTCAAGCTGGGTGGGGTTAATTCAAGGGAACAAATTTTAACCACTAAAAACACAGAAAAGGCTTTCAGAAAAACTTTTGACTTAATTGTTGTGCTGCATATTTGAACTAAGTTGACTGCAGTAAGCAAACA